>NW_010580949.1:14999-57778 GCF_000705375.1 Tinamus guttatus | reverse complement strand
CGGGGGAGCGCGGCGGGGCCGTGGGGCCCTTTCCACGCTCGTCCCGACGCTCCCCCGCGTTTCCCGGCGAGGAGACGGGCTCGGCTTTTGTTCCGCCGTCGGTTTTAAGCCCCTCTCGAGCCCATGTGGCTCCGCGCGGCACGGGGCATGTGCGGCCTCCCCGCCAGCCATATGGGACTTCTTTAATTGCACGGGAAGGAAAATGGCAGCTTAAGCGTGGTTTTATTTTTTAATTTTAGGCACCAAGTAGATGAAAGTTGAGAACAGGGTTGCAGCGAAGTGCAGTTTGAAATATTTTGTGCTTCCCCAGTATGTTTCTTCTGGGAACTCGAGTTTAAAGTAAACAGGATTTAAAGCCCTACAGACAGAGGAGCAGTATTCCAATGTAAAGCCATTAGTCTGCGGGCAATTAGTTCCAGACGCGCAACCAACTCTGCGTTTTTGTTGGATTTTTTCTGTTGTTCTTACAGGCAATCACATTTTTGAACGCATATAGAGCCTGGTGGAATATCCCAGGGCAGACGCGATGCCTCGCAGCCCGTTGAGAACCGTGTGCGAGCACCATTTCCGAGCTCTTTATTTATTTTTCTTTCACAACTCTGCGATTTAGCAGTGTTTAAACTATTCCCCGGGGATCTGCGGGCCCAGGGAAAGGTGGGTTTGAGGGCAGGCGCTGGGGTGCTCGTTGTGCAGCGCAGGCTGGTGCTCGGCAGGCAGCTCCCGCAGCGCTATTTGATCTGGCTGCCCGGCACATTGACTAGGATTACACCATTTTTTTCCTTCCCGGTGACTGTTTGAAAGCGACGCATCAGTGAGTGTTGTTCAATAGCCCGTTTTAAGACTCGAACTGCATGCACGCGCTTTAAGCAGGTTTCCAGAGAAAGGCAGTTAAGAATTTGTCTTGTTTTGTGGTCAGGATTTATGAATTGAGGCAAGGGCTGACGTAATCTACCCTACCACTTCCTTTGTGTGTGTTTTATAGTCGATAGTGCTTTTTTGTTTTACTTAAAATAGCCGTGACTGTTTCTTAAACACACTTCTGCCTCCTCCACGGGGCGAAGCAGGCAACTTGTGGAAGTTGTGCGTGGTGATGCCTCTGAGGAAATGGTTCCTGCGTGTCCCCAGCAAGCGTCAGTGAACGCCTTGTGTGTTAAATGGATCAGCCTTTAATTGTAATTAACATTGCAGTGTGTACAGCTGCTCTGCGCTGCCTGTCTTTGCAATTTTACTACAGGTTGCAAAGGATCCCTTGGTGCGTCTTAGCCCCTTCTGTGCTTGCTTTCACTTCTGTGATGGGGACAAAATGGGCTTTTGTTTCCAGGTTTCAGTGGTTAATAGCTCATCTGTGAGAGCTTTTGTTTTGATTTGGGGCATGGGGAGGGAAGGAAAATAAGCTGTTTATTGATAAACTGGTGCTAAGCGTGTTTGCTTTGGAGCTGGGGGAGGTTATGCTATCTATTTTTCCTTATGAGCAGCCAAAAGGAACAAGCCAGTTTGTAATGTCACAGGGTCAGTGATATTTTTGTTGTGAATGCGTTAAAGCTGTAGTGTCTGTACGTAGAGTATCTAAAGGGTTGTTCTGCTCTCCACCTGGAAAAAATCTTTCTGGAGCGTGGAAACAAAATGCCATTCCTTTTCTGGCCAGTCCTCCAGCTGCTGAAATCCCGCTTTGATGGTCCAAATTTCAGTAGGTAAAAAGTAGGTAGATCCGTGAACACGGTGGGGTTGCATCAGCTTCAACTGCAAGTTCGGCCGGATGCATCGTGTTGTCCCAAAGCCTTTGCCGAGGGCCAAAGTGTATGTCAGTGTTTGATGTGTCAGAGGATTTTAGATAGAAAAAACTCCATTTCCTATAACTTCTGGTTTTATCTTGATAATGAGGTGTTGCATGTTCTCAAAAGACTCCCTTGTAGAGCTGCAGTTTGATGGAGCTGTCTCACTGTTAGGGTTGTGTGCACGTGTTAATCTTTTTGGACTTCTTCAGCAAATATGAGGAGTGGGAGCGCTAAGATTGTATGCTCAAATCAGAGCGAAATCGGTAAAAACCGGTGATTCTGAAGTTGGGCACGTTTTGCTGATGTCGTCTTATGCCTGAGATCTATTACTGATAAGCAACAGTCCCAGATAGGAGGTGTCAGCATAACTCTGTGCTGAGCTGATCGTGGCGTGTGGATTGTTCATTTTCCAAAGTGTTTTGAGGGTATTTGCAGCAGTGAAGAAGACTCTGACATGAGTGAATTAAAACGGGATGGCCGAAGCTGTTGCCCTCCGCAGCTCTCAGCCTCTTCCCACTTGTGGTCACTGTCACCTCCGCACCCGCAGCAGGAAAGGCCAGTGAGTGCCAGGGGTTTTGGAGCAGCCCCCGCTTCCAGCCCAGCTTTTGGGTTAACCAAGTTCAGTTTTGGACATAAAACGAAAACATTGAAGGAGCTAAGTTAGTCACAAGTGAGCAGATGCAATTTTCTCAGAGACGTGATGCTCTTTGGGGATGCAACTTTAGGTATAGCTCCTTATCTTGGAGATTCAGAGAACTGTATAGAAATAGCTGCTTTCTCTAGGTATTAGGAAGTAGTTCTGTGTAGTCTGTGTTGTTCAATGCAAGTGTTTGGTGCTTTCGTTTCTCTAAAAGCCGTGGAGCAGCTGGCCCTGGTTTAGTTGAATGGTGACCTCCAGATGTGATCTGATCAGTCAACAAACCTCTCCACTACTTTTATTTATTTTGTGAGCTGTAATGCACCTTTCTTTGTTGAGATGTCAGCTGTTTGCTTGCATATTAAAATATAGACTTCAGCTAAAGATGTAATTGATAATCACCATTTTGTAAACGACTTAAGAATATTGTGTATGTTTTATAACCTTTGAGTATCTTCCTCTTGCGCTTTGAGTGTAAATAAGATAAATGTCTTAACTGTTGTCTTCCTAAAGCAGGGAGCTCCCTAAAAGTCCGCTGTGATTTTTCTAGTATTGACAGCCGATTGCAGGAACCTTTAAACAGAGCTTTTTATCCTTCCCCTTGCTGGGAACTGCTGCCTTAGAAATGTTCTTGCTCCCTGGGCAGCCGAAGCTTAGCCTTGTTCCATGTAACTGGCATCTTTTTTACAGGACAGATTTCTCTGTTACTAGATATTCACGTGACACTGAGTTGAGCAGTAAAAGACTGAAACCATAAAAACCTGCCTGTAAGCTGGTTAACTTTCTGTGTATGAAAAATGTATCATGAATCGTCTTTAAAACGTTGAGAAGGAAACCTGGTTTCTATTCTTCAGCTTCCTTTAACAAAGGTGAAATTCATTCCAGAAGAACGGGCAAAAATTTAGGATTTATTGCTAAGTTGGCCTGGGGTAGTGGTTTGAGTTCTGACCTCTGGGTGCAAAGTGAGAGCAAATAACGTTGGAAAACGTAAATGATTAAAACAGCCTGGCCGCGCTTAGGAAAACTTTGTTGTTGAGTTTTCCCAAAAAAAGGCCTTGATGATTGTGTAAATGTTTTGCTACCGGAATGATAGTGTTAGATAGCGATATGTAAATTGTTTGTTATGGTTTGTTATTTTTTTATGTAATGTGGTCTTGGAATGGTAGCTTTTTGCTATTAGGAAAAGAATGGGAGAAATGGGAACGGTAAACTTGGCATTAGCAAGGTGCACATTTGGAGAGAGTGATTTGGTGTGATTTGGCTTCTCGGCGAAAATGGGTGTAATTCTGAGACAGCAATACAGTATGGGATAATAGCAGCCCTGAAATGTGGTGGTTTTGGTTTTAAGAAGTGGAATATTTGCATGTTTCTCCAAAGTAAGTTGGCTGCAGAATGACAGGTCTGACAGCTAAACCTTCCCTTTGAATGAGCCTTGGTCTAGAGACACTCTTGCAGCCGAGGGCTGATTTGAATTTCCTTGAAACCAGCACTGAAAAGGTGCTTTTGGCAGTGTTTTTGTGAGTTTGTTGATAGGGATCAAAACGACTTGTTTTTGAGATAAAGCTGAGTGTTTTTTAAAGCAGTCACTGTTTGAGCAGCATCTGGAGCCTTATAAGTTTTTATTCTGTTTGGTTACTTAAAATGTAAGGCGTTTGGTGATTTGAGCACTGTAAGGCTTTGCGTGTGTGCGTGTGTGAATCGTGTTTTAGATGACCACGACCTGTGTTTGGAGGGTGGTGGTGCTGGGGTTGCTTCTGCAGGGAACCGGGGAAGGTGCAGAGTGTTTAGCCCTTGCACTGAGTATTTACCTGGTTGTTCTGACACCTCTGCTCTCATTCACATGGCCAATAAAACACTGGCAATGAAGTAATTAATTATAAAAATGATGCTGCTGGGGCTTTAGTTCCTTTCGTTCCTGAATAGGGAGGTTTCAGCCCCCTAATCAGTCTACAAAATTAATGTATTTACCCCAAAGACAGCCAATATGTAACTGCCTTTGACCTTGGGAAGTTGAGTCTCTTTTGTTCGTGCTTGCTCTTTTTAGGTATTTTTCCTCCCTCATTTTTTTTTCCCCCAGCTCCCGGGTATATGTCTTGGAAAATTGCAGAAGCCCAGCAGTGGAAATGTTATTTTTAACCTCACACATGTTGGACCTGGGAACTTAGTTATCTGTATTTTTCCATGTTGTGAAGATTCTTGGGTTTAGTCAGTGCGTGATGACTGAGAATGGCCTCAGCAGGTAGTTAAAATTACAAGCTAGTGGGGAAGTGATTGAGCCAGAGCACAACAGTCTGAACACCTCACACAGCTTAAAAAAAAAAAAAAGAAAAAATCCCATCCTTAAATGTGACATAATAATAGATCCCTGTAGAATTTACTTTTATAAGCAGTCAAAACACACCGTGTTTGCTCCATTTCCTGTTGAAATCTAACAAAGGAGCCAAAAATCAGATTTCCCTTTCCTGATGATAAAGCTATTCCTTGGAGATTAGGGCTGGGAATGGATTTTTTTTGCTAAATCTCTATACGTACACACGTACATATTACCTACGAGCATTCAATTACCAAGCAGGAATTGGCGAGTGTATGTATGTGCATGCATATAAATTATATATGCACCAATTCCTGCTTGGTAATTGAATGTTCATGGTAATCTTCATGTCCTGGTTTATCTAAGAGCATGGGAGGAAGAAAATATCTAAAGTGCATGTTCAATATCAGAATATTGTAACCGACTTAAGGTGGAGACCCAGCCTGTGTTTAGTTAGGGCTGATATAAATAGGTAAGAGCAACCCAAGGTTATTAGATCATTTGGAGACTGATTACCCTTTCACAGTGTAATAAAGTAATTATGAATAGTGTATGAAAATTGGTTGCAGTCTGTTTCAACATATTATGACTGTCTGACTTTAAAAGAAATTACATTGTCCTCTTTTGTGCCGCTCTTATAATTTGCATATTCAAAGCACGTTAGATATTTGTCACTTCCAGCTGTAAATGCTAAATAGCATTTTAAAAAAGCAAATTATGCCATCTGTTTGTATAGGTTTTCGGTGAGGTTTTTCAGTTCTTGTTAATATTTCACCTAGGGTCTGTTGTCTTTACAGTAGCACACGCTGCTGTTGCCGAGGGAATTTGGAGTGTGTTTTGGTGGAAATCAGAAGGATTCTTTCGTGAATGGATGTTGTAGTTGGAGCTGTTGCAACCTCATCTCTTTGTAGGGCTCCTTCTTCCAAAAAGTGACGCTTTGGACGAGGCAGTCCCAGTGCTCTCTTTGTGGCTTCATTAAACTGGTGGCTAAAAACAGGAATGCAAAAAAAGGTGCCGCTGTGATCCCTAAATTGCAGCCAGGAGTGGTCACTTGTGGGGTGCGTAGGAGCCCGACGTGCAGGCAGAGAGTGGATGGGTGTGAGGGGCTCTTTGGCTCCCGGGGAAGTTTGCCCCAGAAGGATGTGTAAAGTCCGTATCCGGTAAAAGCAAATCTTGAGGCTCCTTAAAGCTCAGAGGCAGGGATATAAATTGGAGTGAAACTAAAGATATGTAAATTTTGAACTTCTCGGTTTCGCCCTTTTGCAAATGACGCTGTAGGAAGTGGTGTTTTGGTATAAGGCTTTATTGAATCCATGTTTTTGGCTGGCTGCCTTTCTCCCAAAGACACGCTGTGGTATCCGAGATGCCGAAGGTAGGTGTAAGAGTTGTTATCTGCTGTGTTACGCTCGTGGGAGTTCAGTGCTGGTTTAACATTTCAGGAGCAGTGCAGGGCTCCCGACAGGAGAACCTTTACTCGCTCCGCATCTCTGCTTGCTCTGACTGTACAGAGTTTCTCTTGGCGAGGACTTAAAAATACTACAAGCCAAAGGAATCAAATCCCTGTGTTGATTCTCCACGGTGCAGAGCGCGAAGCGACGTGGATCTCCCAGGAGAGCTTTTGGTGTCGTGTTTTCCTCGGGGCTACGGCGGTCGCTGGGCCCCTTGGTGGGTTCTGCTCCCAGGGCCTCTGCTTTTCACGTCCTGGAAGACCAAAGGCGCCTTTGCACGTGCAGGTGTATGAGCTTTATTAAAACAGCACGAGCCTCCCTGTTGACATGAGTCCTGCGCTGTGACTTTAAGCCAAACTGGGGATTTAGGCTTCTATCATGCAAGACCAAGGGCGCCTTTGCACGTGCAGATGTATGAGCTTTATTAAAACAGCGCGAGCCTCCCTGTTCACATGAGTCCTGCGCTGCGACTTTAAGCCAAATGGGGGATTTAGGCTTCTATCACAGGCTTTTATAACTGCAAAATGAAGATTTTATCACAAGGCCCCAGAAGAATACAATACCCGGGGTGCTCTGCTGCAATGTGGAGAGCCCTCCAGGCATTAGGTCACGTTTCCTTGTCCCTACCCCTTCCTAAGGGGCTAAGGACTGCTGACACGGCTGAAATCCTAAACTAAGGGTGGGATTCTGCAGTGTGTTTCTGTTGCTGTCGTGGATTTCTCTCCTTGCAGTTCAAGGAAATGCGAACCAGGCCAGATACGCTTCACGAAAAAAAAAGAGAGAGTGTCATTTTCTTCAAATTTGACTTTTTAATGTAGTTTGTTTTGCATTCGAAATACAGCAGTAGCTTGTTAAGCTTGTTTGAAGGTTGCTTCTGTGCAACTTCAGAAGTATGTTAACTGTTTGTCTTAAAGAGATGAAAAATTGATCAAGTCGCACAGATAAGTACGTGAATGGATGATGAGCAGTAGGAGCTTTCCCTGTAATCATCTTTAAGGCATGTTTGAAACTTCTTTCCTTGCTTTTTGCAGCTCAGATGTGCGTGTGACTGAGCCATCGGGCTGAGGACTGCTGGGTATCCCTTTAGAGAGGCTTCCCTTGTTCCTTCTTGTCAGTGCCTTCTGATATTTAGATGCTGTACATAAAACTTCTCTGTTTTTTAAATTCAGGGTGCTTCATATAATGGGTTTGGAAGAGGCTGCTTGTACCAAAGTTCATTCAGATTCAGAGGCCGGTTCCTAACTCATATATGTTAAGAACTAGTCAGCAAGTAATAAATCTCAACCCAAGCTGCACGTGTTATCTCTGGGGAGGGATTGCAGGGCGGCTGGAGAAAACAGGCCGGTCCCCGAAGCGTCGCCTGGGTTTAATTGGGTCCCAACTGTTGGGTAACTGGCGCTTGGTGAAGTTTCTCCTGTAGCGTTTTGGGAGCAGCTCTGGGGTTCTAAGTGGCTCCGGATGAGGCTGGTGTTTTAGGGTACGACAGATAACTTGACGTGTGTCTAAACTCCTGCTCGTTCAGGTCTTTCATGTTTGTGTGCAGTAAATGATGGAGACTTCTGAGGGGAGAATTCTCAAAGGCAAAACTTTATTGCACAGTATTTATAATAGATACATGCTTTGTTTTATTATCCTGTGCTACTAAAGGATCGCCTCAGGTTTTTATGTGGAAAAATAAGCATTCCTCCCAACCGCTTCTATTTCTGGAATACACTAAACTCTAGTAGACCCATCTGGCGGCTTTGAAACACTTGGTGGAAAAGCAGGTTCCGAAAGCAGCCAGCCATTAGAATATCCTTTCTGAATATTGCAGTACAGCTTATTCCTTTATGTATAAGAGTGTGCAACTTTGATGTGTGCTATGCCTGGAACTAAGAATAAGCTTATTGTGGTCTGCCTCAAACACAAAATTAAAGACTAACCTTGGTGTCAGCAGGGAAATCTGCCTCTTATCTCATTCCCATAGGTGCATGTAGTGAACAGTGCTTTGGTGATTGCAGCTCTCAGCTGGACTGAGGGTTGTAGATGATGATGCTAAAGGGAGTATTACCCTCTCCCTGGCTTATAATTGGCGACCTAAAACTGGCTGCAGAGGTTGGTGGTTTCTGCTAGTCTGTTCTCCTGGATGATTCCCTGTTAGGACAGCTGTGCAGGGCTCAGTTTCAACACACATCTAATTTTCCTTGCTGTTTGTCAAGTTGGTTTGGGGAGTTTGTTTTCTTCTCTGTTAAAAACTTCAGACATCAAGAGATGGAGTATTTCCTAAACAGCAGCTCACTGCCATTTATCTTAAATATTCAGTCCTAGCTCACAGTGGTGGAAGTTGCCTGTTTCTGATTAAAAGGAAATAAATGATTACAATTGCCCATAATTACATTGAGGGAATTACATTAGGGGAATCGGGCTTTTATATTATGTGATGATTTAAGCCTTTACTGTTGTAGGAGGCTAGAAGATTACAAAGTTGGGGACATGGGATGGTGTCGAGTCTTGCTCTGATAAATTCGTGTGCATGAGCAGTGTTGTTTGGGAGTTCTGAGGAGCAGGAGGATTTTGAGGGAGTTTTTCCCCCCATGAGATTAGGTTAAGAGGTAGTGTGAGCTCTGCTCCTTGCTGGCTCTGGAGAGCACAGCAGGAGCCGGGTTATTCCCGCTCTGCCATGGTCTGTGTGTGACCTTGGAGAAGTTACGGTGCCTAAAAGGCACCTAGTGTTTATGCTTCAAACAAATGCCCATGTGACAACTTGGGTTTACTATCGCTTAAGACTTCTATCGCGTGATCTCTGAGATAGAGACCCTTTTAGTGGATGCTTTAACGTGTTTGGAAATCTTCAGCCCGAGATACAGAAAGATAACGAATCGTTGCATAGGTTGCCTATAGACTCCTTTATATTTAAACAGTAAACACTTGTCTCAAAGCTTCCTGTGCTCGTGCTTACTCTCTTGCACCCAAAATTGCGTGTTTGCTGTGTGAGTAACACGCCTGCTGTCTCCCAGCAGAACCTGCTGGCGTTGCTTAAGAGCCAAGATCAAAGGTCGTGCTTCCAGTAGCAGGACTTTCCTCCTTGAAATACTCTGCATTCATGGTGCTGTATGCTGTAAGTGCAATAAGGGAAGTGAGATGTAATTTAATATATTACAGTTGTTAAGTATTATGAAATTATGAAGAATATGCTGACTGTTTGCTGTAGGCAGCCTATAATAGGAGCGGCAGATCAAGTCTGAGTTTCACCCATGAATAAGCAGACTTAATCTCCTGATTACAACAGTGCTTCTGTACTGGGAAGAGAGGCTTTGCAGGATAGAAAATTCTGATGTCTACTCTGTTATTAGCCAAAATAAGCTGCTGCTCACAGAAAATGATACCAATAGCTAAAATTAAAAGCACTTTCTCTAGGCAGAAATCTTAATAGGCTCGATGTTCTGTGAGAATGTTTTAAAGCACTGAACTACAAACAATATAGTCCGTTAATGACCACTGCCTGTTCTGGTAACTTTTCCCCAGTATTGTAGGATCAAATGGGGAGAACTTGAGGCCTCTATTTACAGTGTTGGGGCATCTTACAGGAATTCTCGTGGTATCGCTGTAGCTCCTCCTGTATTTAGTCTCTCAGGATGCTGGTGTCTTTGGAGGAAATTATTTGAATTAAAGCAGTGTTTCAGTGGAAGTGTTTGGTCAAGTGATGGTAGGAACCCACCCTGCGTCCTCCTTCATTCTGAGTAATTAGCACAGAAAAGCAGATGTAAATAAATAGAGGTTAAATCAGACAGTCAGTGTGGCTGAAGACTAGAGTTTTTGTCTTGATGCTTGTTGCTCACGAGGGTTTTCAAGAAAATAAACTGGTTTGGTTTTACTTCGAGTGATTTACTTTATTTTTGGAGGTTTTTGCTCTCGTTACCGGTGCTTCGTTGGCTGAATGATTAACCTTCAAATACAGCCCTCTTGAAAAAAAGTCACTGGAAGGAAAGCGATGTAGTTGTGGTGGATAAACGATAGTCTGGGCAAAATATTCTGTGTATTATGACAAATTCTTTTGTTTAACTTTCTTTTTAAAATATTCTTAGGCAGCCTTATGATCTGGATGCTATTTTCTTGGCTCCAAATGACACTAAATTCCCTAAATAACAGCTCTTGTAATGAAACCAGCTCTCTATGTCCCTTGGGCCTGTTCTCCTCTGAACAGCCTTGCTAAGTAGAGGGGTATATGACATTATTTGAACACTTCTTTTTTTTTTTTCCTCCTTTTTAGTGGTATTCCAGTACTTTGCATGTCTCTGACTTACATTGTAGCAGTCATTTACATTATCCTGTGTGACTTCAGAAGAGGAAGTTATACTTGGCTTCGTGTTTGGTGTCTGTTGATCATTGCTCCCATGTGTTATGACTACAGAGGTCATTAGAGCACATTTTTACACCCATAAAGCAGTTGTAAAACATTGTGTGAAAATGTTTTTGCTTTGTGCTTGCGAAGAATGTCTTCTTTTTGCTTCTCTCTTGTTTCTTCAAGTTTTGTAGCATCAGCATTGAGAAGAGAGAGTCTTATGATCTTATCTAAACTGGCAGTGCATGTAGCTCATCTGTCAGACAGACCCTTGACCTGGTTTTGGGAATGATGGAATAATATCCCAAGTCGGAGCGGCTCGGTGTGAAGGTGGAATTTGCAAGGGGAGAACGTGGATACGCAGCGTTGCACAGGCTGTGATTTAAAATCTGACAGCTGTGGGCAGAGCCCGTACAAGACACGACTCAGAAATAGGAGAGCTTTTGTTTTGCTTTTCTCACGTCAAATTGGGTAAACTGCAGCAAAAATAAGAATATGGTCATTGCCTGTCACGAGAAGCACTTGGGCCTGTCCCCCTTGCTTCAAGTGGGGGTTGCTTCTCGCCTGGGAGAGCTGCTCGTGAAGGCAGTGCCTGTTTCTTCCCCTGCACACACTGGTTCTTTCTGTCCCCACAAGCTTCTCTAACCATTTGGGGATGATTAGCAGAGAGCAATTGGAAGAGAACAAACGCGCTGTTAATTGCCTGCGCTTCAGAGGGCTTGCAGGAGCTCTGAACTGTAAATATGTAACTCGGAATGACCGCTCCTGGCCAAAGGGTTCCAGGGCTCTGTTTGTTCTGTAACTCGAAATGCCGGCGAAGGAGACCGGTCTCTTATCAGTTGTCTTTCCTATCGCTGGAGGAAGACGTGGAGAGGCTATTTAAAGACATCTAGCAAGCTTGCTTCCAGGAAAGCCTTCTCAGGAGTGCTCCAGCACCCAAATTTGTTCCTTCCCATTCATGGGTGGGTAGAAATAAGGCCTGGGATCCCCTCGTGTCCCAGAGCTGGTCCTGAAGCGCTGTAGGGATTGAGCGCTGCCGTGCGGGTTCCTGGCTGAACCGACCCTTTCCCTGCCCTCCAAGGTGACCGGGGTGGCTGCTCGTGGTTGTGTGTCCATATGCGGCAGCAGTTGCAGAACAGCCAGTGCTAGCACTCCATACAGGCATGTTCATTCTATAGAAACATCATCTTTTTATGGCCTAGCTTGTCTCCTAGCTGCATTTTGGCGCAGAACTGGGTAAGCTGCTGCTTGGTGAGAGCATTTCTCTTGCCCAACACAGTCACAGTTTGTCTTGCAAGAGCCCAAAACTCTCTGGAGATGTAAAGTGTTCTTGGACCAAGTTGCAGTATTCAGTAGTACAAGTGTCGCTTCTTTACTGCTGGTTAATAAGAAAGCTGATGAATCACATACTCGAGAAACAAAGCGAGGCCAGCACTGCCTTTTGTTTTAATGGGCCTAAAAGCTGCCTCTGTTTGAACAGACTTGGACGCTTTTCTAATAGCGTGCTAGTTTGTAGCAATATCTGTAAATGAGGCTTTGTTTCTTACTCTTGTGATGAAACTCTGTGAATAGCTATTTTATTTGGGTTGCTTTCATTTTATAAAGGTCAGAGAAAGGACACAGACAGTAAATTTATACAGTGCTGGAGCGAGAAGCACGTTACCAATGGAGCAGGTAACACCTAACTTCACTGGCACCCGTGCTGTAGCTCTTGCTACCAAAATGGAAGGTGTAAGGCTTGATAGTTTTCAGAAGTGCATCAAAAACTTGTTTAGCTGTACCAAATCAAAGGGTTCACGTCTGGTTTGCAGGATATAGGTAGCAAAGGCTCTGCTTCGCAGATTCCCCTGCGGAGGACAGTGCTGCAACAAGTGCAGCAGTTGCATGGGGTAGCTGAAGCTGTTGCAATGTTTTCTTTTTGTAAACGAAGAGTGTAAACTTCAGTTGTCTTTCAATCCTTTCTTGATATCCAAATTAGGAGAACTGTGTGAAAGGAGCTCTGGGTCCAGCAATTTCAGCACATACTTCCTTTAATCTGGCATTTGCTGAATACAGTGCCTTTTTATCTTGCAACATGAGACTAAAAGCTTACAGAAGAATGGTCCTGTTGTGTTTATTAAGACTAGTAACACATGACCAATACAAATCTTGTTAAAAGATTTATCTGTCTGGCTTGCTTACACAAGAAAAAGGAGCTCTTCTCCATATTTTTAGCTACCCTGCATGCTTAGCTGCCTTCCTGCTGCACTCTCCTAGCATTTCTGTGCCATTGCTTTCACATTATCTTTAAAACCTGACTCTGTAAGTACATAAACCTCTTAACCGGTATTAATGTGCAAAGAGTTGCTATGTCTGCCTTTTGCTCTGATAATGATTTCCAGGTGTGTGGATCACGACACAGGAGAGCTGGGTATGTCACGGGTAGCTGCAGCTTGGCAATGCGCTTCACTCCGCGTGCCCAGATGTGGCTCTGATAACATGTTTCTCTTGGGAGAGAGGAATCCTGCCTCTCCTGACCTGGGGGAGGGCATGTGGAGGGTTTTTTGATACCACAAATAGTGAAGATTTAATTTGAACCAGCTTTAAAATGCTGGAAAAGATTTGGCCAGGTGAATATGTGGTAGCGGCCCCTTGATGTTAATGTTCGTGAACTTCTGCACTTTGTTATTCTTTTAAAATGAAGTTTAAATTGTGCCTACTTGATTTCTCATGAAATACTGTAGCAGCAATGTTGGTATTATATTATTTTGTGAAAATATACTGATTTTTTTACCCGTTTGTTGCGCTTAAACAAAGCTGTGCAATTGTGTTCCTGGTTTACGAGCTGCGTGTATAGCACGCACTTTTTCCCAGGGACCTTGACTCTGCAGCTTGGATTTTTGCCTGGATAGGTAAACTTCTCCAGCTGTTTTGCTTCTGGATTCATTTTGAGCCAGAGGTGAAGAACTTCAACTGACGTATCAGTCCTTCCCCCCTAAAATTGCCTTATGCTCAAGAAGATGGGAATTGAAATGCTCTGTGCTGTTCTGTGTTTAGATTTTATGATTGTTTAGCTCATGTAAATGCTGTGAATTCGAGAGCTAAGAGCTAAATAATTGACTCTTGTTGGATAGTATCAATTTGTGGCACTTAATGGAGGCAAGTCAAGAATATTTGCACAAACGTGTGTCTTTGGAGGCACCCAAACCTGGATTGCAAGCCCAGGTTCCCAGAAATGTCGGGACAGAAGACAGCAGTTGAACAACACGTGAGCTGTGCTACGTGTGTAGCCCTTCCTGCTGTATGAACATAGGTAATAAATCGTCTGCTGTTACCAGTATTAGGCTTTTGTTGAAATACTTTCAAGATTTCTGCCCTGTGAGTGGGTCAGCGCATGGACGGGAGCGTTCTGTGCTGCAGCAAAACCCAGGCTCTTTGTAAAGCCCATGGTGAAGAGTCATCGTTTTCCTTTTGCTCCCTGGAAGGAGGATTCCAGGAGCCAGTGCCTGCTCTTACTGAGAGTGCCTTTGGGCCAGTGGTGCTTGAAGAGGTAAGGAGTTTGCTGGTTCACTTAAAGCTTTTTGTGATCTTTTATTCTCCTTGTATAAAATGGAACCTGATGCCATTGAACTGTTCTGCTCTTGTATTCACATCTAGAGTGCAAACAAACAGGAACATGCTGAGAGAAGATGCCTGTCAATGTGACGCTCAAGACAGCAAAGTGACTTATTAGCAAACATCTGGAAACGTGGTGAGAAATTAATTGCTTATTACAGTTTTGTAGTAGCAATGACATAGCTGAAATATGGTGAAGTCTTAGTTTTGTTTTTACGTTTTGACAAACTGCACTTTTTTTTTTTTCTCTTACAGATAGCGGGATCAGGTGAATAAAGCTGCTTCACGGCTCAGGAAAACCTTGCACTAGAGTAAACCTTTCATGCTGTTAACATTTGTTGTATCTTGTTGCCTTTTAATGTTTACTTCTTGCAAGGAAATATTGTCTTTTTTATGTATTTATATCTTTCTTGAAAATGAAGTCCCTGCAAGTTATATTTAGACTGGATTTGAAAATGTTTAGGCAGATCTAATCAAATAAATATTTCTTATGGTATCTTTCTCCTCTCTGACTTTGGGAACAGAGTTGGGAAAGGCTGGTGAGAGTAAAATACAACACGTTGCTGTTTTGAGCATTGGCTAGAGGAGTCACCTGTGTCCTGGAAGGTGTTGGGCACATTTGTGTGTTACTGTTTGGAATGATGCTGCTCTGAAACGATGCAGTAAATGGATGAGAGGTGCAGAAGAGCAGACGGGGAAGGCAGAGGCTGTTGCTGCGGGGTGGTTCTTCCCAGGTTTGTGTGTGCTGACGAGCTCCTCTTGGACTGCAGAGCCATCACCCGTGCGACTTGGAAGGGCAGTTTTAGCTCTTGTGGAACCTCTTGTGCAATGTTTAACGCTCTGAATAAAGATCGTGTTTACAGCGTGTCCCGGGGTGTCATGCGAAGTGGCCAGGTGCTGCGGGGACAATGTTCTCGTGCTGAAGCTGCTGCTTTCAGGCTTCCTTGCTGGAATTTTTATTACCAACTTGCCTTGCCCATCTCTGGCACACGCTCCCGAGTCCGGTTTTCTGCCAGAATCCTACTTTCTCTTTCAGAAGTGTTTGGATAGGATTTAAATAGTAAATACCTGTGTTTTCTAGTAGAAGGCAGGGAACAAAACTTCAGCCATTGCAGTCCTAAAGGAGCTGAGCCAAGTTTGCTTTACGAGTCTCCAGAGCATTTGGACAAGTCTCTCTGCTCTTCCCCTTCCAATCGTTTTGAGACTTTTTCTCTGAAATAACATGAAGCCAAAGCTGTTGAGTGTTCATCCCGACATCAGATGTCTTACTGGAAATCCGTTCATACTGCAGTTCTCCATGATGAAGTAGGTTTGAAGGAGTGGGTCTGGCACAGAAGAATTGGTTTTCTTATCTGTGTGTACTTTTCAGACATGGCGTATTGATTGGGTGGAGAGGAGTGAAGCTTTCCCGTTGTCGATGTATTAAATTGACTTGGATAATTGGACAAATCTCATGCATCTATTAAAAATAATAAGAAATTCCTATGATATGATTAGGCAAAGCTAACTTTATTTCTCAGAAGGTTTCTCAGGGGTTCTCTTCCACTGCTTTGTGTACCTGTCTCAGCCATTTGAAAAAGGATGTTCTCCTTTTAGCTTAAATGATTGCTTTCCTCTGAGATTAACCCCTAGGAAATTCCCTGTGAGAGCAGCAGTAAACCAGTATCAAAGGCAGTTAATGCTCTCCAACCTGTGGTGTTGTAATCTGAATTTCTTTCCTGGAGTGTGATGACAGAAGCAGCTGCTTTGGTGGCTGTTTGGTAGAATGGGGATGAGGCGCTGCCAGTGACTAAAATTACTGCAAACCCAAGCTATAAAGCTTGCCAGAAACCACTAAGATTTTCAGTCTATTTACTTCTACTGTCCTAATCCAGCTTTAAACATCTGTGTAATTACTGTGTTTGGCAATATACGTGATGTATGAGCACAGTTTGCTTGTGAGAACAAAAAAACAAGGCGCAGAATCTTTTTGTAATGGTGTTAGCTTTATGGATTCCATGTCATCTATGTATAATTCTGTATCAAATGATAAAAGTGCTTAACCCAGTCCAACATCTGTAACTGATGAGGAGTGTTAAGGAAGCGAATGGGTTTTGTGTGGGTTTTTACGTGTTGTTGAGCAACGCTGCAACCTTTGAACGTGGAGGTAGGTGGGTTCTCCTCCCTGTTCCAGTGGGGAAAGTAGAAATGGGAGAGGGAGTGCAAATGCTTAAGTTTAGATCACATCATATTAGTTTTAAGATAATTTTCAGTGTTTTAATTGAAGAGGCCGCCCTATACCCCCAGTCCTTGGATGTGTGAGATATTTGTGTACGGAATTTGAGTGGTGCCTTTGGGATTTCATCCTAATGCTGGTCAGGCTAAATGGACCGTCTCATGTTCTCCTGTGCCGTTCGTAAATACGTTTGCCATGAAAACAACCTTCACTGCAGTTCTTCTAACATGGGATCTGGAGGGGACAATTGTGCCGTTCATGCGGCCGGCAGCCTTGCAGCGGGACACGCTGAGCAGCTTGTGGCACACGTTGGTGCTTGCACAGACCTGCAGCAACGTCACCTCCCTGGGGACGCTGCTTGTTTGCTCCCTGTTACTGCCCTGCGCAGGAAAGCGAAGGGCCGTGATCTTTATGCAGGTTGTGGGGAGATGTCCCAAGTAGAAGAGAGCATCCACCCTTGAGAGAGGAGGGAAAAGCTGGCACAGCTGCTTATGGCCGCTTGACTCAATTAATAAATGAATGTTAATTAATATCAATTGCAGTAATCCTATCATAAAAATTAGTGATTTAATGCTCAGGAGAGAGCTGAAGGGGAAGTCTGTAGGTTACCTACAGATTGGGTCTTGTAGGAGGCTGATTTCTTCTTACAACATTCCTTACAGGGTCTCTGTAGCCCGTTGCCACCGCGGGTGTCTGTGGCCTCCCTGGCAGTTGACACCTCCTCTGTGGCCGTCTCTTCTGGAGCCGCATTGGGCTCCCCTTGGGTGTAGTCAGAACGATGGCAGCTGCTGTGAGAAGGAAAGAAATTGGAGTTGTTTCTTACCTGGATGATTGGTTCATTCGGGAAATGCCTGAGAGATTCAAGCCACAGCCTGAACTTTATCAGCAAAAGCAATTTCTCTCGCTGGCTATTTCCATTGCCTGAAGTAGTAGTCAATAGACGAGAACTTATTGTACCCTGTTTAGGAGAACCGTGTGGGACTGGGGGAAGGAATTTCAAATGCGCAGGCTCACCTTCTAGCTTCTCAGATGACCTACTGGAAAATCAGAAGGGTCTTTAACGTGTTTCAGACGCTCGGTGTGCTGAGGACTCCACCGTTCCGGCTGGGCAGTAACGCATCATTCCGCACCGTGCAGTTACTCCCAGCTGCAGGTAGCGTTTCCTGGGAAGCTAGGAATTACTCGGGGAGTTTGGTGGTTACGGCAGCCTCTTTCTTGGCTGAGGAAGGGTCGTGTTGTGCGGGCTCCCGTGGTGGATTCCCCCAGGCTGCCCTCGGCGTTTTTGGGGGAAGCGACCTGTAAGGCTCCTGGCTCGTGGGTCTGCACTGGAACACAGTGCAAATCGTTCACTTGTCGAGGTCCTTGTAATAGATGAAGTCATTATACCTGCCGAGCTCTCATTGAAGGAAAGGAGTGCATTTGGTGTTAAGAGTATTGACTAAATGGTCAGGGAGTTAAAAACACAGGATTGCGTCTGTCCTTCCCGTTTCCCAGCAAGAAACAACGCATGAAGGAGCTGAGCTATAAAGTCCACTTTGGTGTGTTCCCTTATTCAGAAGGCAAACACGAAGGGTATCGCTTGGTGCGTGGAGTAGTGCCTTTAGCTGACGTGCTAGTAAATATTGTGTGGGTTTCCTTCCAATCATGCACTCCTGTAACCTGTGGATTCCAGGCGGTCCCTTACTGGGAAGGACTGCAGAGGAGGAGGCTTCCCAGCTCCGTGGAGGTGATGGGCAGCATTTTCTGCACCCTGCCACCTTTGCACCCCCCAGAGTAGCCACTCGTTGACTATTCTTTGTGTTAAGAGCTGCAGACTTCTGGGGACCTTTCCCCATAGACTGTGACCCTGCTGCTTGCTCCGTTCTTGGTCTCGCGTTGCGCCTGCTCTCGTCCTGCTCCACAAGTGATTGGGTTTCTGTAGTGGACAAAAGAATTCCTGAGTGTATTTCTCAAGGAAGTTACGAGATCTTTCTGTGGATGGTGATAGCTTCCAAAGTCTATGTAAAGTGTTTGAACATTTCATTTGTGCAAGTGCTTTAAAGGACTGTTCTGTGTTTCACAGTCCTGTGTATTTCATACTGAGTCACATAAGGGTGTGTTTTTTTGTTTCTATTTGTGGGTAGATGTGAGTAGTCTTTCAGCTTGAGAAATTGAAACAATTGCTGATATTAACATGGGCTTTTTTTTTTTCCCTCTCTCTTTTTTTCCTCTTTACTGCCCTCACTCTTCAAGAGCCATACTAAAACGCTGGGGTTGTTGGAGTGGTTGAATTTTTCCTGGATTTGAGTGAGAAATTCAGAAGACTGAAGCCCAGGCTCACTGTCTACCTTTCACGGAGGCCCAGCCGTGAGAGGACAGAAGAAGGCACGTGGCGAATCATGACAGCAGACAAAGAGAAAGACAAAGACAAGGAGAAGGATAGGGACAGGGACCGGGACAAGGAGCGAGACAAGAGAGACAAAGCGAGGGAGAGCGAAAACTCGCGCCCTCGGCGGAGCTGTACCTTGGAAGGAGGCGCCAAGAACTACGCGGAGAGTGACCACAGCGAAGACGAGGACAATGACAACAACAGCGCCACCACGGAGGAGTCCACGAAGAAAAATAAAAAGAAACCGCCCAAGAAGAAGTCCCGATACGAGAGAACAGACAATGGTGAAATAACGTCGTTTATCACAGAAGATGATGTTGTGTACAGGCCCGGAGGTAAGAAACCCCTCTGCTGTGTTTCCTTTGCAGGTAGCTGTACCCCTGAGCTACCCGCTAGCTGGCTGCAGCCAGCAATGACCTAGCTGTTAATTTAGATGATGATTTAGATGACTCATTTTTGATGATTAATTTACATGATGCTTTTCTTGTGGGTGGGTTTCCACAATTCCTTTGAGGACAAGGTGAACGTGCATGCAAAGCTTGGACTGCACATTGTCATTTCTTTGTGTTTGTTGGAATTAACTTAGATTCTCCTTTAAAAAAGAGCCACCCCTTTTGTTTGCACTGTGTTCATTAACTGTGAAGCGTGGGGGGATCTGTGTCCGTGAGGTTTTCAAGATGAACCTGGACAAGGTGCAGAGCAACTTGGTCAGTCTGACTTGGAAACTGCGCCTGCGTTGGGCTAGAGAGCGCGTGCAAGTCTCTTCCAACTTTCCTGATATGTCTGTGAATCTGATTTCTTTGTAGACCTTATCTCCTGTTTTTAACAGCGCAAAGGTGACTTATGGCTACTATGCCATTAATGTCTTTTTTATTTTTCTTGTTAATAGCCAGCTGATCACTTAATGTCTGTGCACTGCAGTTTAGCTCTTGGTCAAAGCCAGCAATGTTAACACAACTTCTCATTAGCAGTGAAGGTGGCATGTGGCTGGGTGCTTTGGGGGCAGAGTAGGGTCTCTGGGGCCACTTAATTCTTGCAAGGTTTCCCTGAGGTATTTCAGGGTCTCGTTGAAGATTTCAAGGTCTAACGGGTCATATTCTGCCTGCCAACTTGCTTCCTTCCTCAGGATGAAGTTGTACTTGAGAATCGCAGGGATTATCCCATTGACGGTGTTCCTTGTTTCTGAATAAGAACCTACATTTACACAGTCTTTAGAAGGGCTGGCAGCAATCGTTTGTTGCACCACAAGATAGAGTTTTCTTTGGCTTTAGTTATCAAAGCACTGGCTTAGGGGCCCTGGTATTTTTATATAGCATTTTCTGTGAAATGATCAGTGTGCTATAGAAACGCTGCTGGAGCAAAACAAAGATGCATCCAAATAAAATCCATGGAAACTAGCAGTGGAAAAACTTGTCTTGTTTCCTATGAAGCGTTGCATTTTTTAAGTGCTAAAATTTCATTGTGCAGATGCAGATGTAAAAGAGCTCAATGGGCTTGTTGCCACCTCCAGGTGTTGCAACTAGAAATGCTTTAAAAGTGCTCATTGTGTGTGCCTATGTGGACACCATTGGCTCCAGATTCAGGTTGGCGGTACAGCTCTAGACTGGGCTAAAATAATACTGATTTTAGAGGTACATTTTTCCTTCTTGGTTCTGTGCAGCAGTTGCAGGATATTTTTTTCGTACAGATCTATCAGCTTGTGTTAGAGAGGACATAATGTCATTTCAAGCACTGGAAATTTCACGCCGTTCCCAAGCCCGGGTTTCCTCGTGCTCAGACTCGCAGTGAGTAATAGGGAACGGGCTGGCGGAGGGTCAGCTCTGGGGCAGCCTCATTTTCGGTGTCAGAGGATGAAAAACACGTCGAGTATGTTGAGAACAGCTGTTGTGTGGGCCCGGTGGTACGCCGTGATACTGCGGCGTTCGGCACGGAGAGGCTTGGCTTCAGATCAGGGTGGATGATGATTTCTGTGCTCTCGTTGCTTCTGTCGTAGCTGGAGAAGTCGCCCGCTCGGCCCAGCTGCTGCAGCGCGCGGAGGAGCGCTCGTGTATTTGGGTGCACTGCAGAGCATCAGGAATTGGTGCTATATTTATGTTGTGCTTTGGTCAAGTGATGAACTTTCAATAACCAAAAAAAAAAAAACCACCCCAGCTTTGTGGTTACACGTGCTGTAAGTCCTTAGGGAAAAGCAGCTGCTATTAAGTGGAGCCAGCCCTTGCTATATCCCGGTTAGATTTATTGCTTTGTAATCTAGAGCAGGGCAGTTCTTCTGACTCGCATACCCCCCAAAAATCATTATCTTGGCAAAAAAAAAAAAGAAACTAAGTCACGAAAAGGATCTAAATATGTGGGAGGGAAGCTTTTATGCCCAGTTTTCACCCTTTCTGCCCGAGAATCAGCAGGAGAGAACCTTAAAAGACGTCAGGGCAGGATGGGCCACGTTGTAGTGCATAGTGTATTCCAAAAGTTTTCTAGCATCTATTGCAAAATAAATTTTACTTCATTTAACAGCTAGGTTCGATGCAGGGAGATGTAGCTGTAGGGTAGGGTATGCATTACATAAAGTTTAAGAGGGATTAAGAGAGTTTAAATTAATGAAACTTGCACAGCAAGGATTTAGAAAGATGAAAGCTAAAGGTGTGTTCAAAATGGATAGCTATCTTCAGCTTACATCTTTCAGGCTTCAAGGAAAGGAAATCCTTTTCATTTGTTTGATTCCATCCCTTAAAGATTTTTGTCTGATAAAATACGGATTTGGACAATTATCTGGACAAATGTTAGAAGTCCGTAGGTCTCTCTTTAACTATAAAATCCTTGGCCAAAATCTGTCTGTCACATGTGCTGTTCAGCACTTAGTCCAGCTCTTGATCTTCCTTGTGCTAAGCTGAATAACTACATGTGAGTAATGGTAAATAAATCAATAATGAAGATCCTTGGAAAATTTTCAGAATAAAGGCTCCAGCATATTGTAACCGTGCGCATACTGCTTTTAATTTCCATGGATATAATGAATGTAACCATAGTTTCAAGCACAACGTCTATTCAGCTTTGTTTATAGTCATCTTTATGGTGGTTTATTTACTGTGTAAGGTTTCATCAAGACTGTTTTCCCCCTTTTCTATTCTGCTAATTGTTTTCTGCTGAACTTCCATTTCCAGTGCAGATGGACACCCTTCTACCCGGCAGGTTCCTGCCAAGCTCCCGCACCGTTTGCATAGGGTTGACTTCATATGGTTTGTGCCCATACGTGCCGTGCTTGCCACATGGCTCCTGCTCGTGTGGGTGTTTTCCCAGGCTCTCCGGTTGTGTTTGTGTTTTGCAGGGTCTTTTTGCCATTCGATTATTTGACTGGCAGACTGTAAGTAAATCGAATAGCTCGATATTGTGCTGCGCAAGCCAGGCCTTCCAACAACATCTGTTGTTTGGGTGAGGTGGTCGGGCTCGAGGATTTGCTGGAGCTCCATGGAGTGCACGAGGCAGCTGTCAGCGAGGGGACCCTTCCAAGAGCTCGGCTGCTCCCGGCTCCTGAGCCATGCGGGACATCCTGCACAGGCCCTCTCGGGAGAAATGATTGGGGCACTGACCTTTCTGCCTGGAAAAAGGAGCTCTGTGATGGAAAACTAAATGCACTGTCTGCAGCTTTCATGGAGATGTCCAAGGACTGGCAGAGGAAGGTGGGAATTGTGGTATTCCCGAAAACCTCGTGCCTCCCTGTTCTAGAGGGCAGCAGCAGACTTAAAGCCTTAGAAGAGGCTGAGGTGTGGAGACGTTTTCCTTGTTTATCTTCAGCTGCTCCTTCAGCATGGCAATTTTCAGTATCCAATATATTGGTTTCATGCAGTTTATGGAGTTACCCCTTTTATGAAGTGAAGGAGTTAACAGTCTTGAAAATTGACATAACAGGAATGCGCGTATGGAAGTAGCAGATGATTCTGGGGATCCTTCCGTTCTCCCCTTCCTTTTTGCTCCCCCAGTTCTGGCCTTCCTTTAATGCTGCAAGAAGCTGCACGATCCCTGCCTTCCCCCAGCCTGTACAGCAAGCCAGGAAGGAGTGTTACAAAAGCCCAGAACTTAATATTATTGCTGCTGAGAGGACTGTAACGGCTCAGCGATGACACTGGCAATGCTGGCCTGGAACAGTACGGTTGGATGAAAGTCTAAGTTGATTTGGAGCCCCAGGAAAACGGATGACTTGATATGTCATCTGGAAATGAGGACAGTGTTGTTTGCTCTGTCTATGTAGAAACATTTAAAAGGATCTGCCGGGATTAGAAGGATTTAGGAGGATCTGTTTCTACAGTGACATCAGTAGATACATAAACAGCAAATCAGCAAGAGGCATTAGCAGGAGGTAACGGAAGGTAAAGCGCTTCTCCGGGAGAACGGGGATGCCGAGCCCGGGATGCGGGAAGAGCCCGTCCTGCAGCTCCCTGCTGGGCAGGACGGCGAAGGGGACCCCCTGGGCCGTGTCCCTGCCGTGCCGGTGCCGTGAGGGACCGCAGCGTTTTGCTCCGGGGCCATCCAGTGCCACGTGCACGGGCCGACCCTGTTGAGGCAGGGGCTGCAGGGTGCAGCGGGAGGCCGGGGGATGCAGCTTGCAGCGCAGCCCTTCTGGAGCAGGGTTCGGAATTCATTCGGCCGAGGTTGTTCAAATGCTTGCAGAAGCCGGGAGGTTTTTATTTACACAGCTCTTGAGAGAGGGCACCGTGTCAGCCTCCGAGTGTTATGAGCAGGGAAAGCTGCTTAATGAGCCTGGGAGCAGGTTGTTTTTGCAGAATCTCAATTTGGAGAATTCCTGGGTCCTTTTTTTCTTTTTCCCCCCCATTTGGTATGTTTTTTGGAAGTTCCTTCTAAACACTGACCATTCTCCATAATTTGATATAAGACCAAAAGTGACCTTGAAGCTAAGGACATTAAAATATTTCCTCCTGCCTGCCTTGGCTGGTGCTTGTTTTATAATAATCCTCTTAAATATCATTGTACATTTGAAAATGCAGCGTGGAGGTGATTCTCCAAGGCTCGAGGCCTGCCCTTGTTTGGGATAGATCCTCCAAGCTCCTTAGGCTGTTAAGGAAGATCTCTGGGTACTTCTAGGTAGGTTGGGACAAGTTCTAGGACTCGTGGGTTTGCTGCCAACTTTGTCCTCTCGCTGCAGTGACCCTGTTGTTTCGTACTGCACGTGCTGCCAAAGAGGAGGGAGGCTTTGGCACTGAGGGCTTCTTTCCTTCCAACAATACATATTTAAGCAAAGGGGGTGCAACACTCAGCTGCTAGAAGTTCTGTAATTTTCTATTAGTTGGCCCAAATAATAGTTAAAGGTTCCCCTTTTCCTAACTGTGCCAAGATGCTTTGTGTTGTTGTAACAGAGGAAATTGCTGCAAAAGTTACTTGAATCCGGAATTCTCCATGTGTTCTATAAAAAGCTCCTGTAACAAAGTGAATAGAGGAAGCAGCTCTGTTTAGTGGTATAGTGGTATTTAGCTTGGAGAATATTAATGAAATAGAAATGCAGGAATTTGGCTCCCTCCCTGACAGTCATTGACTTGTTTGGATGTTGACCTGTGGGTTTGTCCTCCTTCCAGATAGTGCCCTATTTATTCTGACAGCTTCACAGCTGAGAAAGGTGGACGTGCCAGAATTAAATCGTAAAGTATACAGAATATAAACACAGGTTTCCTATAGGACTTGTAGCACAGACAAGGGGGTGTGTACTTGTTTTTAAGGCTGTTGAAATTCCAAAAATGCCTATTAAATGGAAGAAGTTCTGTTCTAGAAATGTGCAAAATTTGCTCTTCATGTGTGAGCTAAAGGAAGGGGTGTAAGGGGGTTATTTGTTCCAGATACGTATCTTAATTTTGGGAGCTCTCTGAGCAGACTGTTCCCATGATGCAGTGAGATCCCTGGAATAATCAGATATTCAGGGCCAGACTTTGGGGGCTGCACACAGGAATACCCCAGAACTGCTGCCCAGGGTGGAAATTTCCATCCTTGTCCACATTGGTACTGCCGTGTTTCCAACCTCTCTGCGTATGTGAGCAGTGACAAGGAAGGCTCATTGCAGTCGCCCTTAAAGGAAGAGATTACCTTAAAGACTATTTCAGTGGAAAGAAAAATGCATTTTTTATGTATTATTCTTTTAATAATTAAGGGGTAGAAATAGAGAGAAGGCCTGTATTAATATATGAGCTTTAATCCGCGGCAGGAAGGTCAAGAGGCAGCGCGCAGGATGTCCCAGGAGGTCTGTCTTTGAAGCTGATGGAAATCTGTAGAGACCTGTGATGTTTCCAAATGCGCTTAAAATCGCTGTTACTGGTGTTCTTTGCTCTGGGATTCTTTCTCTTTGCAGCGTTGGTTTTAATTTGTTTTTATTCTTGGCATTTGAGATTTCATGAGGTGCCTCCTTAAGAAAAGAGGCGAATGAATGGGTAATATTTGGGGGACGAGATAATGAAATGACAGCGGGCACCGTGTCCCCTCCTGGAGGTGCTGCGGACGTGGCCGCGTCGCCGTGCGCACGGGCAGCACTTGCTGTTGGACAGATGGAGGCTCCCTGAGTGCACATCGTTAGGGCTCATCTTGTAAACGGATTCCCCGCCTTGGGGCTGGCTTTTGTGTTTAAATTATGAGGAATAACACTGGGGAGATGAGTGCAAGGCGGGGGCCTGGGTGTCCAGGGTTGTGGACATTGGGTACATGAGAAATAAAGAATATATTGTAAAGCTGTGGTGTTTTTGAGCTGCTATAGGGTGAACGCGGAGCTTTACGTGACACGTTATCAATGTGTTCTTGGTGACTCTGGCAGCTATAATTGGAAATTTGTGGTTTAATTACCCTAAGTAATTGGGGAACACAGATATGACTGGTTTTGCAGGCCGCAGCAGGGAATTACTTTTGCAGCAGATGAACGTAACGAGATGGAAGCTCGTCCATAGGGCACATGCGGAAGGCTAGTGTGAAATTAGGCAAATGGAATATTTGATTTCCATAAAAGTACAGTAGGATGCAAAAACAAGCTCAGATTTTGGAAAATATCAGAGAAAACCATTCTAAATGCTGCATCTCTCTTCAAATGTGTGCAGAATCCTTGAAAATCAGACAGACCGAATCAGACAAGACCGTTGTAAGGGGCGCGCGTGCACTGGGCTTGATCTGCTGCTGAAGGAGAAAGTCCTAAGCTGATGACTTCAGAAATTAGCCTTTTTCAGCGGGGACCCCTCTTCCTTCCTTCCTTCCTTCCTTCCCCACCTTCCTTCCCTTTCATGATTTTAGTTGAATAAGAAAATCACTTTTAAGACAGGATGCTTTAGCGGCTGAGTATCTACAACTTCTTTGCTTAAGTTGGGGTGTTTTTTGGTAGCGCGCCACTTTTTGTAAGAAAATTGGATTTTTGAGTCCAAATTGTAAGCAGTGTGTGTCTGTACATACATATATATATATATGTATGTATAAAAGGATGCATCTTGCAAGAGGAGCTGTATGAAGTGCTGTGATCCAATGTGGAAAAGTAATTGGTGTGAGGAGTCATGTAGCTTGGTGCCCAAATGGCAGAACAGTTTCTCTTATAAAACTGAGATCTGCAGAGTACAATTAACTGTCATTAATTCTGTTCAATAGAAATATGTTCCATTTACTGTACAATCCGAAGCCAGGCTTCGATGAGTTTAAATAGCTGAAATCTAAATTATACAGGCAGTCCATTAAACAGCAGCAGAAACCTTTAAAGGAAATGGGCTCGCTCTGATACCACTTCATAATAAAATCATTTGGCAGATAAGACCCGTGGTCTGGGTGTCGGGAATGTTCCTGCGCGCTCCAGATGAGCCCAGGAAATTGGCTGAGCTCTTCACTGCGGAGCGGGGCTCGCGCGCCGGCTTCGTGACAAGGAGCCGGCAGCGCCGCTTGTAATCGGCTCAGCGGGAAGTGACACGGAAAGATCAGGCTGGCAATTTGTTTGGTGTCAGCCGGAGACACGGCCCTACCTGTCAGGGACGGTGCCTTAGTGCTCAAAACCGCAGAGCTGGCATTCCCAGTGCGTCTCTGCTCGGGTTTCTCGCTCCTTACTGAAGCTCCATACCAGTGGGTTGTAGTTAGAGGTCTGCCGGAGTTTGCCAACCGCTTGAAAATAGAGGCAATAACGTGATTTTCCAGTTGTTAATACGTGCGTGCAAAATAAACGCGTGAAGACGGTCTTTGTCTTCAGAAGGATACACTGGGCACTTGGATGTCACCGTTTTTTCAGCACGCTGTGCAGAGCCCAAGGTGCTGCACGCTTGGATGCTGCAGGTGTTGATTAATCAACTAAAACCCAAACGAGCCTTTGCTGTGAAGATGCTTCCCACACACAGTGCCCTTTTCCCGTGCTGAAGTTCATGTGCTGCAAATGCGATGTGCTTTTTTTTTCACCAGAAGGTCTTTAAGCTTTTTGCTTGAGCTCTAATTTTTAAAATTAGAGCTAGGTAATTAGGTAATGTGTCGTTACCTAATGTCATTATGTTACATAACACGATCTGGTGAGCTGCAATGTTACAGAAGTGTAGAGTCAATGGAAAAAGGATGCAGTAGCACCTTGCTATGTACTAAGCATGGAGACAAGAAGGCATTTGGTACAGCTAGCTCATTTCGGTGTTTTTCATGGGCCACAAGCCTCATCCACACAGATTTGTTTTGTTGGGAAATTTTTATGTGGCTTGGGTCCACACAGGAGCTGTTTTTAAATTGGCATATTTGTATTTTGCGTCTCTGGTAAAAGAAAGTAATTGTCTTTATGGGAAGGTTTAAATAGCTGCTGCGGATGCATCCATAACAGTTCTCCTTTGGGTGTTTTTCCAATTTCGATCTTAAGTGGCGTTGCTCTGCACCTGGATTAACTTGTTCTCTTATTGTTTTCTGTTCTCTCTTGCTTTGGAGCCGACCTAGCGGGATGGCATGTTGGTGGCACGGGCCGCCGGCAGCCAGGTGTTTAATTTGGGATGGTTTCGGAGGGATCCTCGCTGCTTGCCTGGTGGAGCATTCACTAAACGACGCTTGCAAAACTGAGATGCTCAGAAAATCCCGCGGGTTGTGTATCTCCGTCTGGGAGCGCTTCCGTGGAGTTAAATTGCTGTACCTGCCCTACCTACCTGAATTTATACTGACAAGATTGATGCTAAACCCTTCCAAGGTGGGAAGGGGGTTGTCCCAGGTGTTTTTGGGCCGTGCCCCGGGATGGAGCTCCTGGTGGCGGTGGCAGTGGCTGCTCTGGGCCCTTTTCCGTGCCGGCTCTCCGGCTCCGCGTGCCGGCGGGATTGCTGCTCCCGGCGCCGCGGCCAAGGTGACCTTCCGCCTCCCTTTGATCCTGATGTGCTCTGACACCAACCTGATCTGTAACCTCCCAAAGACCAGAATCTCTTGCAGCCTGGGTTGAAGCCGTGGCTCGGCATGACTGGGGAATATTTGCTTTTGAATCCCTTCCCACTGAGCACGTAATTTAACTATCCTGTTTAGCGGGCCTGCTTTGAGACAAGTGTGTTGGGAGGAATTTCTGGCTTACTGAGGGAAAACAGATACTGCCCTGCTGTCAGGGTCTCAGGGTGAGAAAAGTACTGATTTGATGGACAGGGAGGATGTGGAGGTTTTGCATGTGGTTTACTCCATCTGAGGCACAAGCTCCTGCCTCCCAGGGCTTCCCCCTGCGCTCGGGGTTGGAGGAAACCTTGGCAAAGCGGGAGGGCACCCCCCTGGCACAGCACAAATGGAAGGCCTGCATGTATCTGTATATACATAATACATATGGACAGTTCCTCCTTAGAAATACGTTTTGTCAGTATAAACGATGGTAGTGCATTCTTCGTGTTCTTTATGGAGCGTAAGAAGCACTTGCCTTTTTGGAAGAGCATTCAAGTTTGCGAAACATCGCGTAGAACAGTGTTTTGCAATGCATAGGGTTTTATAAGGCTTTTTCCATCGGAGTATTCGTGCTAATGGACAATCATTCCTGCAAGAGCTGAAGTTTTCAGGCTTTGTCTTCTGAATAGCAGTTATCTATGTGGATATAAAAAAGCAGAGCATAATAACACTCCATTAAATATTTGCTTGCCTTTGGGAGCAGCATCTCTGCCTTCTGGCGAGTCGTGTGTGCGCTTTCTGCTTTCGAAGGTCATTATTGTTAATCAGGCTCTTCTTTCCCATTCATGCTGTAGGTTTTATTCCGAGGCACCACTTCTGCTGCAATTGTTGCCAAGACCGTTCTTAATACAACACACCTTATTTTACAGCAACCTTGTAGAGTCCAGTTGTCAAAACCAAACAAAAGTAATTACGTGTCTTCTGTCATGTCAAATGTAATTTGAGAAAGCGCAGTTTTTCCCGGGGGCAAATCCGATTCAGTTTGCTGCATTCCATCTCCGATTGGTTCCCTTGATTTTCTTTACAATTAGAAGAGAAAATATGTTAGCGTTGGGTTCTTGATAGCAAGTTAACCACAAGAGATTCGATTAGTTTCCTGCCTTACTTTGGTCTGGTTCAGAGGTTGTGACCTGGTCATTTTATTAACTCAATTAAGAATAGTCTTGTATGAGTTGCTTTGTTTTTCTGGCAAAATGTCTATTCGAATCAAAGTTGATTTTTATGCAGCCAATTCAGTTATTTATCATCATAAAGCATCTAGTTTCTGTTTTTAGATCATACTTGGAATAAATTACACATGCTATGCAAATGAACATGGTGGCTCTTTCTAAGCTTAGGCTTTTTTTTTTTTTAATTTACCTGCTTTTTTTATGCTCTTACTTTGCAGAACAGAAGTTAATTTCCATTATTTTAAAATCTTGTTTTTTAAAGATTGCGTATATATTGAAAGTCGCCGGCCGAATACCCCATATTTCATCTGCAGCATTCAAGACTTCAAACTGGTAAGGACAATTTTCACGTCTTCCCCCTTCTCCTTTCCCCCTGTTCTCCACGGAGGTGCTCGCGTTTCTGAGCGTTTCTTCCTGGAGCTTCTTCCGAGTAAACCTGGACTTTGGCAGCGGCAGCTGCTCTGCTGTTGGGGCAGAGACCTCTCCTAGTGTAGGTGGAGGGTGCTGGTCAACTGAGCCATCAAGTTGGCAGTTGTCATCTCACAAGGTTTGTAATCCACACAAATAGTCACTTGGTGTGTTTTAGGGGAAGTAACGGCACGGTAGGTTCACAGCTTTTCCACAGAAGCAGGATATTTGAAAAAACTTTTACTATGGATCTTCCTGCTGTTGGTGCTTCACTGAAGGTCTGGCCTTATTAGTATATAGTCTGATAGTGTAGATCTACCCACATGCTGTTGCTATCAAAATACATCTTTCTTCTAGCTTTCTTGCTCAATTCTTCCCCATTTTTGTGAGCAGTGAAGGAGAACATGCTGCTTTATGCTGTCATGTTAATATTCTTCAGTACTGATGTCCGTGCTAGTGCTTGTTCTCTGTCTGGTTTTCATACTTCTGTGGGTGATTTTTCTTGGATATCTTTGTGGTCTCAGAAATCTTGGTAGCTCTCACTTCTTGAGCAGCTTCTTGTTTCCATATTTGCTGCCTTGAATAATAACAATCCACTGCGGAAAAGAATTTTTCTTCGTTTTTAATGGAGTCGCTGGGTTTTTAGCTGGTGGATTCTAACAATGCATTAAGGCACATTTGTACTTTGCACGTTAGCAGGTGCTTTTGTATTTGAAGGGAATCTCTCATGAAATACTGAATTACAATGTGGTAGTTGCCATTCTGGGCAGAAGCTCCTGCTGAGATACATTAATTGCTCAGGGTATTAACAGCAGTAAAAACTGAAGCTTCTGTTGTAGGTATTAGTCTAGAACAGCGCATTAAAGCTGTCTGCAAAACTACGTGGGATGTGTAGTGCAGCGTGTTTTCATAGCTTTTCCTGGGAATTTTTGGGTGGTTTCTTCAGGTGGAAGATACCCCTGTAGTTCATGGGCAGAGTTGATAGGCTCAGAGTGGAGGAACCAGGGGCTGTGTTAACGCTGGGGGCACAAGTGCAGACAAACCCCGCGCGGATGCGGTGCTGTGTGATGTTCCCCAGGCCTCCGGGGTCCCCTGCAGCCCTCATCGCTCGTGGCTCCGCGAGGACGGGCGCCCGTCGGCTCTGCCTGCGCCCCTAAGAGCTGGGAAGGACCCGCCGAGCCGGAGCTTTTTTTGCGGGGAAGGGAGCAGGAGGAAGCTCAGAGCCCTGGGGTGGCTTGGGGACCGCGCAGGTGTCCGGGTGAGCACGCGAGGAAGGGGTGAGTTCCCTCTGCAGGAAGCCAAGGTGGTTCACAGCAACGCTTTTTTCTTACTAGTGTCAAACGTTAGCAAGAAAGCTAATTATTGGGAGTAATTGCTCCTTCCCCTAAAGCCTTCTGAATGTGCATTGGCTTTCGCAAGGTTTCCTCTTTGCGTTTATTTAGGAGCCATGTCTGTAACACACATTTAATGATTCACAGCCCGGGCCTGTTCCGCCTGGAGCGCGGATTTATCTGCTGCTCTTGGAGGCTGAGGTGAGGCTTGGAAACCTCCTGTCCTGGGAGGCTTTTCCATGTTGTGCAGCTTTGGGAGAGCTGCCTGCAGACGTGCTGGGCGCTCGCGCTGAGAGCAGGCGAAGGGGAGAGGGCGCAATGGTTGGAGGAGCAAACACAAGAGTTTCCAGGGGTGTTCCCTGTGCCCATAGCGTGTGACTCTAACTCAACTCGTACAAAGAGGATTTGAGAGCAGGCGAAGGGGAGAGGGCGCAACGGTTGGAGGAGCAAACACAAGAGTTGCCAGGGGTGTTGCCCGTGCCGATAGCGTGTGACTCTTTAACTCAACCTGTACAGAGAGGATTCTTTTTATCAGTGCAGGGGTGCCAAATATCAATGGAAGATCCATTAGCCGTTTGTGGCAGCTGAAGCTCCCCAGCAAAGTCTTGGTAAGGAAGCCTTCGTTTAGGCTTTCTGCAGAAAGACACCTGACTGAATAGCTCCTGCTCCTACAAAGACCTAATTCCTTTCTTGTGCAGTGTTATTTTTAGGATTCAGTGAAATTCAGAGCATGTTTAAGACCCACAGAAGGGTTGGAAGGCAGGAGCGGAATTTACCAGTTTTGACAAACTGTCTTAGCGTTCATTTTGTGAGAGACTCTGAAGAATCGAGTGCCAGTATCAGGAAGCACAGTGATAAATATTTATAAATATATACGTATATATTTAACTGGAGATTAAAATGTAGGCATAGTTTGAGAGGGGGCTACCAGTCATCTCTGCTGTGTTTGGAACAGGCTCTAGGGGAGGCCCATAAATCTCCTGGCAGGCTGGAGAATTTGGCATGAAGGGAATTTCACTGATTGAACCTGCTGCCAAGGCCAGGGAGCCTGATCGGAACCAGAGCTGCGAAACTGCAGAGACACTTGGACCAGGCACAGCCGAATGACGGAGCTGCTGGGGAAGGAAAGACTGCAGGGTTCCACAAACTATCCTTATGTTGCCTTTTTACTCTTGTAGATACCTTATTGTGCATCCAAACCACTGCCTATGCAGCTGGGCCTGCTTAATCCAGAAATGGTAAAGAGCCCCGGGTTTAGTGTGTGCAGACTTAGCTAGTGAAATGAGATTACCAAGCATTAGTGCTGGGAAGAAAAGAAACAGAACATAGTGCAGAACAGAATAATTTTTAATTTCCCTCCCAAACATTAGAGCACTGCGTTGCAAGTGTAGCTAGGCGTGGAGCAGGGCTGAATATTTACAGGTACTTTGCATCTAAACTCTGAATTTACTGAAGCAAAAGCGGTTCCAGGCCAACTCTGAAGTCGAGAACTCCTCTGAAATAGGGAAAAAAAGCAACATCCAAACTGAAAGAGAAAGAGAAGCCTTGTCAGCCAAGAGGCCTACATGCTTGTTTTTCTACATTAATGGGTGGAAGTGAAGTAAGAAGCTAAATAAACAAAAACAATGATCAAAGGGGCATTGCTGAAAGCCAAAAGAAACAAATAACTGCTGCTGCTAACAAGATCTCTCTGACCATGGCACCAGTTAATGTATTAAAAAAATGCAAATCTGCCCTTTAATTTTGTCATTTATACCTTTTTCTAGAATTTCTGGTGTTTGATAAATGATCCAAATTTCCTCCTTAAGGCTTTACTTTTTCCTCTTAAAAAAATCAGGGAGGGAGAACCCAACCAGCAAATGGATTTTAGCAGCATGCTTCTGATTTATCGTGTTTTGATTTAATTTTGTGTCACATTTAAAATGCTAATGGGCTACACTTTGAGTCGGAGCATCAGAGAGAAACTTGCCTGGCTTTTAAAACAGGAAAAACGGTGCATTTGCCGTATAAAAGACAACATTATTAGTTGTGATGCAGTTGCCCTTTGTGCTGTGTGTTTACTTGATTGAAGCATCTTGACTGTGATGCTTTCTCCTTGAAGCCTGATTTGAATGGAGTTTACAGCTTGATTGCCCCAGGGCCTTGTAACAATTTATGGTCTGGATGGAAAGGCAGAAGTGCATAAAAAGACAGTTGTGAAACGCTGCTTGTGCCCTGTAATAGGAAATCTGGCTATGATGACCTTGGCCATAGGGGCCTATGGGATTATTTTACTGTGATCCAAAGGGATATAAAATGCAAAGTACTGCATCTTACCTGGATAAAGAGGAAAAATGAAAATAAATAGTGTTTTTTTTCTGAGCTATGCAGTGTAAGCTTCCTCTCCCTTGCCTGCTGCCTACGTATGGTCTTGCATTTTAGAAAAGGCTTCAAAATTAAGGTCTGTTACCCTGTGCACTTTTATAGGAGATGATGCTTTTGAATGCAAATCCCCGGGTGAGGTTTCTGGAGCCACAAGTGCCCGTGGATTTAAAAGCCTCGTTCTGTTTGCAGATGAATTGATGTTCTGTTCCTCAGCCGCAGCTGAATGAATTTGTGGCTAATTTTTCCTGGCCAGTTAGGAGGCTGCTTGACCTTTCCATTTTGGTGTGGAAAAAATGCTGATTAATATAGATTCTGGCTTCCCTAGGTTCATCTGCCCCTTTATAGCCCCCAAAAAGGCCTGAAAGATTTTCTTTCTACTCAAAACCTTTGCTAGAGCCTCTGTCCCATGACTGTCCCACCTTCAGCATGGATAAGGTTGCTCTTCAGGCTGAGCTAATAAGAGAGATGGACAGATGAGACATTTGAGGGAGCGCTGGATTATTTAAAATAAAAAAATAGACGGCAAATGAGATTGGCTGGTAGCTCTAATGCGAAGCAGCTTGAAATGCTGCTGCTGCTGCTGTGATTGCAGTGGGGCACGTGTGGGGAAGGAGATTAATATTAAAATGTTGGATATAGGGGGGTTTGGAGGAAGGAGCAGGGAATGATGAAGAATCAGAGGTGACAGTTTAAGGATTGCATGGCAGGAGCTGCACAGTGATTAAATTCACTGATGCTGTCATTGAGCTGTAAGGCTGAAGATAACATTCTCTCCTGTGCTGAAAACAAGAATCAATACAAACTCCTTGACAGGGGCTAAATTATTAAATAGAGCCTTTCTTACAATGTTTCATTATCTGGGATTTACCTCAGCTGGTGATTTGTCAGCAGCGCGGGGAGATTTGCTGGGCATTTTGTATTAAAATCATTCCAGATGCATATGAATCCATTTTGATAATTCCTTTCCTTTTTACAGTCTTCTCTCTAGATTTGTGATTAACTCCTGTCCAGATGGCACTTCAGATTTTCACATGGATGTTATGTTGTGGTGCAAGGACAGGTAGGGGTAGGGGTAGGTCTGTCACACGCACAAGTGCACATGTGTGTGCTCACACGTCCATATATATATATGAAAAACCCTTTCCTTAGTAACAGGTTGTTCTTATAAAGAGCTAAATTGATTTGTTTGCCTTGCACGTGTTAAATTATCAAGACATTTGGAGTGTCTTTCAGATGAGAATGTGGAATTAGAGAAGGGAATTCGGCTGCTCTGTGGACGTGTAACTAGTGCGTAATGGTGTTGGATTTTGAACTTAGTAGAAAATAGTGCAATATTTTTTTATGTTGCTGTATGCCATATGAAGGCAGGGGCAGAAACCAATTTTCAAGCGGATAAACCAACATATCTTGCACTCCAAGGGCACACAGGGTTCTCTGAACACATTAGAGCCAGGCCTGGTTGATGCCAGCAGATATCTGTAATTTCATCAGCGGGATTATTTTGTCAAGCATCAAGAGTGCTTAGGATTTCTGTGGTTTGGGGTTTTTTTTCCCATTTTTCTTTTTCTGAGTAGCTTTAATAGTGTCCCACACAAATGCAACTAAATTAATTTATCCAGAGCTAAGATGTCGCGTGTCATCATCACACCGTGTTTGGAAGGAAGCGAGCAGTCATATTTGGGAGCTTAAAACAGATGGTAGCATTGTTAAGAACAAGGATTAAACAGCTGGGAGTTAGGAGTATATGTACGTAATTTTAGGGCTCAGCTCCAGCTCTTCCTCCATTCCCTTCCATATGGCCTAGATTTTTACAATTCAAATCCCCATCTTCAAACTGAAGGGCTGTATTGGGAGGGGGTCCCTCGCGCCGTGTCCTGCCTGGATCCCGGAGGGATAACAGGGTGCTGGGAGCTGCGCACGACTGTTTGCAGCTTCTTTTTGTTTTCAATTGGCAAATTGCTCCTGTTTGCTGTAAAGCTGTTTTGAGAGCTAACTTCTGTGTAAATCGGAGAAAGGGAATTCTGAGAATTACAGGAACTCGCCTGAGACGGAATGTGAAATCCCATGCTCATTTTGCAAAATTGCTGTTTTGTTGGTGGCTTTGCTTTTTTGGTTTTTGGTGGGTTTTTGTTTTTTAAGAAGGAAGCACAATCCAAACCAATTCCCTTAAAATCCCCAAATGTGACCTGGCTGCGAGCCAAGGACAAAAACAGACCCTGGACAAAGAGGGTGAAATACAAACATATTCCTTGTGGTGGTACATCTAATTAGGATTGCTGTTGTCATACTGTGTTACCAAGAGAGATATATGTAGCCATTAATTAGTATATAAGAGCACCTTTAATTGCAGTGACTTGATCATGGAAACAAGAACTACTGGATTCATCTGCAGCCTCCCGTGCACTTGGCTGTCCATATTCCAGCTGTGGCAGTGCCTTTCTCAGGGCAGTGTTGCCTTCAGCATCTTTTTCACTGTCTTCTTTCCAGTTACCTAAAGCAACTGGCACGAGTGTAATTGGCTTCCAAATACATCTGTCGTTGTCATATTGAAAACACAAAGAAGGAGGGGGAAAAATGTGTTATTTCTATATTAAAAAAAAGGTATTAAGTAGTACATTTGCTGCTTTACATGTAGCAAGAGCAATTGGAGTTGGAATAAATATAGCTATATCCTCTGGTGTTGAATAGCGAGGGCATCTGTCATGTTTAATAACGCTCCTGACCTTTAGGATTATTGAAGTTGAAATTTTCTCTCTGGTCATTCGGGGGTACTTGAGCGCCGGCGGATTCCTCGTGGCTGCGCGAGGTCTCCACGTACACGTTGTTCCGCTCCGTGAGTCAGTGCGGAGAATTCATTAAAGCGCTTGGAAGATGGTTTTCCTTAAGGAACGTAAAATGTCCTCGTGATCACAGAGTTACGTGGTGCTTGGTCACCTTTGGGGTCATCTCTCGGGCTTGGTGTCATCCTCTGCGCGGCGGAGGGGTGACTTATCCCATGGAAAAGGCTCCGTTGGGCAGGCGGGAGCTGCAGGGGGGAACCAACATCCCGCATGGGCTGTGCGGAGGGAGCTCGGGGCCCCTCTGGGAATTCTCTTCCCGCTCCATGGGCACTTCCAGAGCCCTGAACTGCACACTTACAAATTAAAACCTACTTAAAACCTTAAAAGTGACCAATTTTAAATCACCCTGCATACATTTTAGGTCATTAGGCAGTTTTAAAATGAAAATAATTCTTTAATGTTTGAATGTTGTCTTCTGTTTTCTAGGGAGAGCTTTTCTGTTTTTCTTTAAGTTTATTCCTTTGTGTCTTGCTTCTTTAAACATTTTAAGCCTTAAAAATGCAGAATTAAAATTGTAATAGGCAATTCTTAAATTTGACTTGACCTTTTCCCTATGGGAAATGCACAAGCTATATTGCCCTGCAGAGCATTTCCTCTTCCATCCACTTGTGTTATGTTTGTTGCTGTAACTCGTGTAAGGGATACTGCACAAAGCAGCAAAGAGCCTGTCCCTTTGATTTATAAGGCATCCTCTTTAAAATAACAAAATGCTGTGTGTGATTACAGCAGAAAATATAAAGCAGACATCCAGCTAAAAGATCTATCGCAAAAATAAAGTTCTGGCACTCTTGAAGTTTTAAAGGAGTAAAAATAAGAATAATTCTCAGCAACTGAAATTGTAATGGTGGTTTGTGATGGCGGGATGTTAGTGGCACCGATGACTTTGTGCCTTTTCAAAGGAAGGGAAGAAAAGGCCCTTTCCTGCATGGGGAATTGTGTGTGGGGGAGATGGGCCAAGCACAAGGGCTGCTTGGCGAGGGGTAGCCACAAGCCCCCCTGTATTTCTCCTTAGGTTATCAGGTGCTTTCTGTGACTTCCTAACCGCCTTTGCCACTGCCCAGGTCAGTAAACACGATAGAAATATCAGAAGGGTGGAGAGAGGGAAAAGAGGCACCTTAAATTCACCGTCATGTCAAGGAGCTCTTTGGAAGTTCTTGACATTTAAACCCACAAGATGGCAGTTGTGGTTAATATTTCATAATCTTAGGCTTTACAGGGGCCCTTTGCTGGGACAGAGGTTGGAATCAGCCTAAGGACCAGTGCAGCAGGCTCTGACCTTGGACAGTGTGAAATAAGACTTGGGTGTCTGTAAAAAGCTATTTACAAATCCCTTTGCTCTTATATCAAAGGCAGCACAGGGGTTATTGAACTTCGGGGTCTCGCTCTTGCACGTTTCCTCGCCCGCTGTTTGCACTGTGCTGCAGACGTCGCCCGCATGAGCGCCGGGACGCGGACTCATTACTAGGCACAGCCAGTGCGAGGGTTTTGTCAGGTCAAATAATGAATTTAATTCCTTATGACACTGAATTTTAAAGGTGTTGTTGCTGGCCGTGCCTCATACTGATGAGGGGGAGCGTGGGGGCGTCGTGATTCATCCCTTCTGCTGTGGAGGCTTCCAGGCCATATCTGCTTCTGAGAGATGCTTTTATTTTCAAATAATCTGATAATAGTAAGCACTTGCCCTCACTCTTCTATGCTCCATATCCTCATTTGAGCAGGAAGCCAACCAGTGCCTTGCAAGGAGTGAGCGTCCTAGAAGTCTTTATTCTGTGTTTATGACTTAAAATGCAAAAGGCACCTTCCAAAACGTGCAGGAAGCCGCGGGGGAGCCCTGCAGCGCAGCCTCACCTGCACTGGGGGGTTTTGCACCAGGTTCCTGCTCCGTGCAAGGCCATCGGCTGCTCTTTGCAGGTGACTGCAGCAGGAGCAGTAGCAGAGGAGGCATCTGTGTATTTGCCATACAGCAAGGGGGGTGTTTATGCGCTTGCCATATGTGCAAAAAGGACGTGGACAGGATGGTTCCACTGGGATTTAAACATAACCTTGGAGAAAGGAAAGGAGAATGAACATCAATACTAGGATTATCACTTTAGAGAAAGGAATTGCAGCTGCTTGCACCCTACTGGCTGCAAACATAGCTGGAATGATTCATTTAGAGAAAGAATCGAGTGATTAAGATAAAAGAACAAACATAATTCACCACTGTAGAATATAAAAACATAATTTATGCTCTATTTCTACTGTAGTTATGATTAGTGACCTAGGGCTGTTGAACTTCCTCTTTATGGATCACCAAAACGCTGTGACAGTTTTCAAGGGAATTGCTCTCTTTGAGCTTAAAGAGGCAGAAATGGGCCTGCTAACAAGGACCAGCCTCGCTCTGTGCTTTCATATTCTTCATGTTTAAAAAACCCAATTAGGGGCTTTGATACCTGTGAACCTCAGGACCTGGCGAGGCAGAAAGGAGGTGCCTAATATGTAATGTCAGGCGCGGAGAGCAAACGCACGTCAGGAAACCTGCGCAGAAACCACGGCCCGTGGCTGCTTTTCCTGCTCTGTTCCTGACAAGGTTGAGCAGTGTTTCCCCCCAAATAAGCTATATTATTTCACAGTGCTTGTCCCTCCAGTCCTGACGTTTTCCAGTGCCTTACGTGTTGGTACCAGAGCTGTTCCAAATGTCTGCGGAAGGACGCTGGTGTGGCCACATTTATATAATGTGGCCAGATTTATGTAATTGTGTAGCAAGCACACTGTATTATTTTGTTCATTGGCAATCATCCTATAAGCGGTGTAAGCTAAATTTCATTAATTTGAATATTGGAAAATAGCTTGTCATAGCGTAGGCAGTGTCAGTGCATATATATTATTGAAATATTATTTAAATTTTCCAAGGTAATGACTGCTCAGGTGGCTCCATCTGTTCACAGCCAGCCTGTGTGTCTCCTCTTCACTATTATCAAGCACTAAGGTGACGACATTCAAGACAATTTTCTAAATTTTTTTCTTCAAGTCACGCTGAGAAAACTGTATCAGGTCAAGGAAAACTGGGCTCTAGATAACAAGGTATCTCTTACCCAGTCAAATACAGTTTTGCACATTGTCTTAATGAAATTTTAGAAAAACCCTAGCCAAGTGTTTCTATGTGAGCTGTTTCTGTTTTGGAAGGTGCTCTGCCAGCTCCCACAGTTATGGGCGATGGTTGCACACAGAATTCTGCCTGGGCGTCCTGGTGTTTTCAGTAAATCTTTAAAAATTGCCTCTGATGAGAAGCTTAGAATAAACCCGAGCAAGGGGGAGGATGGAAACTCACGGCAGCAAAACACGCCGGCCTCGGACCAGGAGCGTTCGCGTTTGCCAAAGATGGTTCTGTCCAGTGTGTCCCATAAGAAAATTCATTGGAATTCTGTGGGGGAGCTGAGTAGTTGGTCTGGAAGCGTTTTGGTGCCTCTGACCGAAATTGCGACGTGGTTTTAGGTGGCAGCTCTTGGTAGCTTCGTGGTTCTGCCCCGTGCGCCCGGGTCTGCCCCGGCCGGGCCCTCTGCGCTCCCTTTAGCACCAGTTCGACCGGGGACGGCCCACATGTGTCCTGCATGCTTCAAAAATGTGTGTGTTTCACTAGACAGTTCCTCATGGATATTCTTGGACGTCTGCACGCTCACAGGCAGCTTTTAGCACTTGAGAAAATTTTTTCCCCCTTTTTTTGTTTCTCCCAACTTTTCTTTTGAGCGTTTTCCTTTTATAGCAAGTAAACACGTCCATTTTGCTCTCCAGTGTAGTTATTTCTGCTTTTAGCATTTTCAATATCTCGCTATTTCCAGATGAATGGAGGCCATCTTTCCAATCTGCTGCTTTAGATGAAATTGCAGCCTGTGGACCTGGTTTGGGGTGTATTTATTTAGCACTGATTTGCATATAAATACAAGGAAAAATATAAAGTTCTTTGCTGCTAATGCCAGCTACTGATATGGCAGCAATCTGCAGTAGAAATTCCCTGCATAGTGTCTCATAGTCTTTTCTCAAATTTGAAAATTATTTAAGGCTGTTTCCCCATTTTCTCATATAGCCGCTCTGGTTTGCTTCACAGTAATTACTGATGTTCTTAATTAAGGCCATATCATGACCGTGCTTATCAGGCAATCTCTGAACACGCTAATTCATGGAACACAAGTGTGGAAAACTGTGGGGTTTTTTTTCAGGCTTAAAATATTAGCTTCTTCTCCAGGACAGTGCAGCTTTTGAGAAGATGCAAACACGGAGGAGCCCGGCCATCTCTTTCATTAGCAGATGTTTCCATCCTCCAAGAAGCCACACAAGGAAGCGTTTACTTTCCAGGCATTTATTTCCTAAATACTTTGTGCTCTCATTGTAAAAGCCCTTAGTTTTGTGGCAAAACAGCCAAGTTGCAAGATTTTGGCTCTTTCTTCTCTTTTCTAATTTTAAAACAGAACTTGCTGTAAAAGCAGGCCAGTTTGGGGCAGTATTTGAATTTTTCCTCCATCATAAAAAATCCCCCAGCTCCTAGGTGATATTTTAACAGCCACGTATCACTGGTTTGCAGAGTAAACTGGGGATTGTTTTATCCTTCCAGCTCTTGCTATCTCTCTGTTAAAAGGCAACCCCCTTAGCGAGCGTTTCAAGAAAACGTGGCCTCTTGATATTTAAAAGGTGAAAAATCTATTTAAACTTCATATTCTGGCTTCAAACATCCCTCGGCTGCAAGCCGCTTGTTTTAATGGGAGCAATATAGAAACTGTGGCTCAGCAATTACGTTTGAGCAGTTGACTAAAAACGACATTTAATGGCAAATGTCAGGTGCAGTCTGAACGCCGTCTTCATTTCAGCCTCGCTTTTCTTTAGGTTAATACTTAAGGAAAAAAAGCCGTAATGGAATTTAATTACCAGAGCATGCATTCGGTGATTAGCTAAATGCATTTCTAATGCCATTAGTTGTTAGGTAACTGTTTGCTTGTGGTGCTTGACACGGGCCGTGTTGGATTTGCAGCCGATCGCGCCGTGTTAAGGAGGGTCCCTGTCAATACGGTGTCAGCAGCCAAATTTCTTGCAGGGAGAAAGACACGAGCTGTAATCAGAGGAGCTTGAGGAGGCAGCGAGCGTGCACACAAATGCTGTGATCCAAAGTACTGCTGACTGCTTTCTTCAGGAGTCATCTTAAATACAGGATATTAATGAATTTTACCCCCCTCTTTCTTTTCTTTTCCTGTACGTGGCTTTCGTGAAATTTGTAGACATGATAATTGAGATGGGGCAGCATCTTGCGTTGCTTCGTCTATGTTTTTGGGCAGCAAAGTGAAATTATGTCCCTTATATCTGTATATACATGAAGCAACACTTGGGGTTTGTGAACATTTTTAAGCCCAGGTCTGGTGTAACGTCCTGGGGCACCGCAGGGAGAAGTGGCTTGCAAAAAATAACATAAAAAGCCTGGCTGGGCCCATCTGGTCGCACACGTTTCGCGCTAAAGAAGCGAGGAGCATAAGGGGGACACTGTCTTGGAGCCCCGTGAGCTGTAATTAAAGCAGCTCGTTTGGGGCTCGTTAATAGCGCGGCCTGACGCGGCGTTTTCGCTCGGCTCCTCTGACGCCGTGACCCACGGGTGGGATTCGGGGAGCACCAGAGGGAAACGGAGCAGCAAGGCACCGCCAAGGGATTAAATGCCGTGGTAAGGAGGGACCATCGCCTTCCTGAAAGATCCCACAGGTTTATTTTAAGCGAGTTGGGTTTTAAGTATAACTGGTCTTAAGAGAGATTGTGCTGCCATTTAGGGTTGCGCTGAAGTTGGACGGTTGCTCTATTTACTCATTTATGCCAAAATTAGTAACTCACCGGTTCTGGGCGTACCGAGTAGCTCTGTCTCTAGCAAAGCTGCAAGGTTTATAGAGGAAATGCTCTAATGTGTTTTAAATGCAGGAATCTCTCCTGGTTACTACCTGAAGGGAGTAGTGTTCGTTTCTACTTGAAGGCTGTTTTCAGTTCTGTTTTGTGGATTATTTGTGGGTTAAACACCAAATAACTTGGTAAAAGGCTGTACAGAGCCGTCTCTCCTTTGGTCCCCGTTTCATCCCTTTTTACAACACAGGAGCTGATGCTGGTTGTTCATTGATGACAAGGTGGGTAACTAAGCTTAGTCCAAGATTTTAGTTTTAGTTTTTAGCGCATCTTCAGACTTAGAAGTTTTGGTTAATCACAGAACTTAGTAATTGTGTTTTTCTGTGAGCTCCACAGCTATAAATAACCACATGAAGGCCCTAACAAAACACCAGGCCCTAAATAGGGGCAGAGGAAAGGGCATAGCATAAACTTAAACACCTTGGAACACTGTGGGGCGTGAATGTGGGTGGAATGCCAGAGGAATGGAAAACTTTGGAGCTTTTTGCTATTGAGGTGGCCGGGGAGCCTGCTGCAAATGCTGGGTAGAGCTTGGGCGGTTTGGAGATGCCCCTGCAGCTTCTCCCCTTGCAAGCCCCCCTGCAGCCCCGTGTCCATAATCCCTCGTGCTCGTGTCTCTGGTGACGTGTGCTCTGCTTTGCGCATAAGCCCCTTGCAGAACGACATCCTTTCCATCTAAACCAGGCGGTAATTGAACAGCAGGTTGT
>NW_010580949.1:3568-14965 GCF_000705375.1 Tinamus guttatus | reverse complement strand
CGGAGGGTTCGTTTTAATGCTCGTTGCCTCCGAAGCACTGTCAAAGAATAAGGTTTGTGGAGAGTTCCCCGTTCTGTAACAGCATGTTAAAAATGATGAAGCCTAAATACTGCGTTTAGCTGCTTGGCAGTTGCTTTCTAGCACTTTTTCAAATCTGGGGGAAGAAAAAAAAAAAAAGGCCTGGCTTGGTTTTTATTTGGTTCGTGGTAAGTCTCTTATTAAGAGCTATTGTTACGCCTGGGCCTGGCTCCCGGGGAGGAATGACCGTTTGCCTAATGGATTTTGTTGGCATTTTGATCTGTTCCCTGTGTTTCCTTTCCTCGCCGACCCGGCTCCCCCTTGATGTGCACAACAGCAGCCAGGTCTCGTGTGGGATCGGGGCTTTTGCAGAGAAGGGCCTGCCCTTAAAATTGCTCTAAGGATGGAGCAAACTGCTGCTTTTTGGACAGAGCTGCGTGGGCGTCACTTGGGGTTGCTGATGCATCGATGGGGCCTGCTGCCCCTCTCTGCTCCTGTTTACAGACAACCCGTCCGGCTGGGTAACGTTTCTGCCTTTGTTTGTAAACAGTTTTGCCATAAACCCCGTGGAAACTGCAGGCGAGATTGAGCACAAGGCACCAGGGATCTCATCAAAGCCGCCTTGCTGGGAGGGCTGCGTTTCCCGCCCGCTCCCGGGGCCGCCCGGAGCCAGAGGAGTGTTTGTGTGCGTGTAAACACTGGGAATTCGAGGAGAAAAGGAGAGGGCCGTGGATTTGTTTGGCATCTCTGGGTTATTTGTACACAGGACTGAATTAATTTCCAGCATACTGAAGTGCTTTCATGGCTTCCAAAAGCAGTTTCATCTGTTAAACTCGTGGAGGAAGGAGGCGCGAGAGGGGTGTTTTGCTGTGAACAATCTCAAAATGTCAAGAACGAGACACGGCGAAAAAAAATCCTGTATTGTTTTGTCAATAAATAATTCTTCCTCGTGCACGCAGCACAGAAACAGGCCTTTCCCCTGGAAGCAGCAATATTTGATACCCCAAGCAGCTTATTCCCAGCTCAGCTCCCACTTCACTGAATACACGGATCGATTATCCGGGGCTTAACCAAGCTTCTCATTTCCTGCCTGCCATTACTGCGCTCAATCAACTGCTGCTTTTTGTGGGCTGCCTTGTGCTCCCAGATAAGCCATCGAGGCATGTTGCTATTAGAAAAGCTCTTGTAGATGCAGTAGTCATTAGATAACGCTCACGACTTTAAGGGCTGCAGGTTTTGTGCTGGCTGGAGCAGGGTGAGAAAACGGGAGCCAAAAGGGCTCCCTCCTTAGGCTGCTGTTTTCCAGGGGCAGGAGGGATTAAGCAGCCTATTGCTGGATTTAATGGCCTTATTTAACGTTTGTATTTCTTGCTGAATATTGATAGCTCTCGCTTTTGACAGTGGTGTTGTGTCTGCGAGAATTAATTTGGGTGGCTGCTAATATGCATGCAGCTAAATGAAGTAAGCTGCAAAAATAGCGTGCTTTATTGGTAGTAATGTCCTCTGCATTTCTGCTCTGGATTTCCTTGGCTTTACAAACAGCTGCTGTTATTATTCACTCAGAAAACAGCTTGGGAAAAGGTATCCTGAGAACTGGGAAGAAAAAAGATCCTTGCCACATCATTAGATCCTGCTTTATTCACTGTTATGTTCTCCTTCCCTCTGCACACCTCTTTTTTTCTGCCTGTTCTGGATTTCTTTGCCTTCCCCCTTTTGAGAATGAATAAATGTTTTCTGCCCCAGAAGAGGGGGTCGGTTTGTAACAATAATAACAAAATCTCATGTCCGCTTGAAAACTGGCTCCGTGGGCCCCGCGCTTCTGTGTGGCGACGTAAAAGGCCTTTATTTTGAACAGTGGAGAGACTGTTTAAATATTTAACATACTATTAAAATAACACAAAGAAATCTGTTAGCCCAGAATTAATCACCTGGCTTTATTTTCCAACAGACAAAAAGAAATCCTTGTTGGAAACATATTTGCAAGTAAAAGACTTCCTCTTCCTTTTGCTGTTTGCTGCTTTCCTTTGAAATAGCAGCCGCTGCCCGACTCCGGCGGGCCCATCTGTCAGCGCCGGCGCTTGCTGTGCTGCTTCCAGAGCTCCGGGATTCAACACTCCGTCCAAGCAGGGCGAGCGAGGCCGGATCCTGCCTAAACCCCTCGGCGGGAGCGTGCGGGGCGTCCGGGGCCGTTGGCGCCGTTTGGTTCCAGCTCCGGGGGGACAAGGGGAGAGCTCTCGGGATGCAGGTTGTCACGGGCGGGAATGCCGTGTTTCCAGGAGGGTGGAAGAGGCCTCAGCGCTTGCCCCATCCTCCTCCTCCTGCCTCTCTGCATGGGTGAGTGTGTCTCAAATAGCTTCCTGCTCAAAAAGAAAAACACCCCTGCAAATATACCAAGTGCTTTGAGAGTCTTGCAGCAGCAGGCAGGCTTTGCTTTAAACAGGAGGATGGGGGTTGCAGCTGGGGAGGCTCTCGGAGCCACCGGAGACACTTCAAAGCACTTGCCATTTCTGGGATTCCTGAAAGGCGGCATCTGACATGCGGCAATTTGCAGCTTTCAGATGGGAAGGTGTAAAAATGTAGCACTTCATTAGCCAGGGGACACTTGTTCCTTTGTCTGCCTGTGTGCGTGGGGGATTTGTGCTTTTGGGGTTTTATTTGGGGTGTCCTGCCACCTCAGCATGGGCTCTGCCCTGCAAAAGACATCCCAGGTGTAGAAAGTTGGCTGACAAACCCGGTGCCCTCCATGTGGAAGGAGGGCGCAGGGCCAGTGCCACCGATGGGTCAGAAATGCCTCCTTGAGGGCATTGAGTCTGAGACCGGAATTTCGGCGTGGGAGACAAGTATGTCCCTGCCAAAATAAAATGCCTAAAGGAGTAAAAAGCCCCCATCTAAGTATAGATGTTCTGTCTGCCTAAGTAATAAGGTTTTGAATAGCGAGATGATAGAATACTGCAGAACAGGGAATACTTGGCCCTTCCAGAGTGTTAATATGCCTAATATTAACACTAATATTCCTTATTCACCCTCATAGACAGTGCAGGGATATCTGCACGCACTGAAGGGCTATGAGTGTCCCAGAAAGTGCTCCTTGGAGCTCCCAAGGCTCTGTAACCCAGGGAGAGCCCCCGGAGAAATTCCAAGGAACCTGGCAGAGAAATATTTGTTCACGTGTGTGTCACCTCACACCGCGCTGCAGACACGAGGCAGCAACCAAACATTCAGACCCACAATTATTTTCCTCTTTTCGGTATTCAGAGGGATGATTCATGAAGACTGAGGGGCAGAGGTTATTCCAGGGTAACCGTCGGCAGGAGCAGGCAGCAGAAATCCAAGAAATGTCTTCATTTTCATCTGCTTGTTTTGCATCAGGCGATTTTGTCCCCCCCAGACTTCAGTCCCGGCTCCCCCTGTATAACACAGAGGTGGATGTTGTGGCGAGCGCGGCCGGGCAAAATGCTGCCGCTAGCCGTTCCCTTGCAGTATGACATGTGCTTTGAATCGGCGCCTTCAGGAAACACCTTTAATGGCAGCGTTTCATTAGGAGGGGAGACGCTGCTCTACTAATTAAGCTGACGGTCTGGTTATATGTGACAGTTTTTAAATGCAACTGCTTTAAGGGCGTCTGGAGACAGGAGGACCACGGTGTGGAACCCAAGCAGCGCCCGGAGCTGCCTCATCCCTCAGGAATGTTCCCTTCCCGCCAGGCCTTCCCCCCTTCTTTTAATATCCACTACTGAGGGCTTCAAAGCAGCTCTGTGCAATAACCTGACCTAAACAGACCCCTTCAGAGGGGTGTATAGGGGTGGATATGCTGTGGATTCCCAGCTGCGGTTGATACAGGCTTGTGTAAATCTCCGTTTGCCTTATGTGAGCAATCCAGGTCTGCAATTAGTTGGATTAAGATGCAACATCTTATTGCTTTGTGGAAAATAAGTAATAAGGAACCTTCAGTGTTGTGTCTGCAACCATCTGTCCTCTGGGGAAAACCTGGGATCTGTTGGTTTCCAACTGTTAGCATTGCACTGAGTTAATGCTTTTGTTGGTATTTTCTTTTTCCTTTTGTATTTGGCCGAAATGGTTTGGTTTGTAGCAATTAAATGCCCAAGCGGCAGTTGTATGGGGGTGGTAATTGCAACCCTTTGCTGATCCCTGCCCTTCTTTCTTGGTAAGGGTTTTTGTGACTGAATATGGTGGTATTTGCAGGTCACCCGCAGAGATAGAGCTGTGTGAAAATACGTCTGGTTCTTGCTGTCTTCATTTAGTTTGAAAGTCATCCTGCCATTAGCACCTGCCATGTCGCATGTCCTAGCAGCATCACCTCCCTTTGGGGTCTCACCTGGTTTTCTTCTGTGTCAAAAGGAATCCTGTCCTTGGGAAGCTTGTGTCGCCTGCGCTCTCATTTCTTGGTTAGTAATGCCTCTAGACCTTGTTTTTCAGAGCAAACGGGACCATCTCCTCATGAATGTCAAGTGGTACTACCGCCAGTCCGAAGTCCCGGATTCGGTCTACCAGCACTTGGTGCAGGACAGACACAACGAGAACGGTGAGAATGGCCCTCACTTGGCCTCTGAATTTGGCATTTGGGTTCAGACAAATCAGAACTGAGTAGTTAGCGCTGTTGAGGTGTTGCTGAGAGTTTGGGGCTCAATGTACTTAATTAAAACATGTGTCACCCAGCACCCATAAGTCAGCAAATAACTTCATTCCTCTCAGGTGGGAGGGGACTTTAGTGGTCAATATTGTCAGGAGAGCTGAGGGGAGGAAAAATCCTCTGCATGAAATAGTCTTGGAAGAAGAGCTGGTAGGGAAACTGATAACAGCAAAAGGTTGTAAAGCCACGGTTGGAAGTGCCACCGATGGCACTGTGGGCATTAGGGTTGAAAGGACACCCCTGTGCACGCGAGGTGGCCTTGGCTGTGCCTCTAGAAAAGCTTTCTCAGCAGCACAGCCCTTCGGACGTGGCAAAGGAGAATTCCTGCCTGGGACACTGTGTCAAGTGGAGGTCGGGCTCCTCCTGTACCTGCCAGGCACTGTAAATCGTTAATGCGTTAAGTGCTTGGATGCTGCTGCATCCTGCGCCATGGAAAACCCTGTTTAATAATGTTGGATATCAGTATTTGTGTAGTGCTAACGTAGGCAAATATACATCTAAAACATCCTTAAACTTTGAGCTATTTTACAGGGCTGCCGCTGTCCCGCTGCAGCTCACATATTGGTGTGTTTTGCTCCCTGGCAGACTCCGGACGAGAGCTGGTGATCACAGACCCCGTCATCAAGAACCGCGAGCTCTTCATCTCCGACTACGTCGATACCTACCACGCTGCTGCCCTCAGGTGAGCTCAGGGGCTCCGCGCTGGGCGAGGAGCCTCTCCTGCTTCCCGTGGGCTTCATTAGCATCTGCTCAGCGGCCTCCTCGTCACACGCTGTAATTAACTTGTGTTATCGGGTCTCCTTCAGAAAGGAGCTGTAATTCTAAAACCTCATTTTAATCCCAGTTAATCGGTGGTGCTTAGAAGATATTGTTTCCCATCATTGCCAATTTAGATTATTGCTAGTTCCTGCAAAAACGCTATCCTGGCCTCCTCTGTGTCGGATTTCACCATTAACAAAAACATTTCTTTGCAAAGTGACCGTTGGTCCTGATAAATGGCGTTAAAGACTTTCGCTTTGAGACACTTGTCATCATTGGCCTCCATTTAAAAAACAGCTGTACAAATTGGGGGTAACAGAGCCCCATATTGGTCTCTGTGCTCTCTGCCCCTTCCTGGGGGTTGATGCTCTCTGTCCCCACCAAGTTTTTAATTCAGGCTGGTCCTCTTCGAAAATATTGAAAATATTTTCGAGTAGAAAAGTGAGGTATTAATTTTGAGCACATACCAAAGCATCCATAGGTTTGGCCAAAATGTGAACTGAATAATCTCCCTGATGATGCTCAGATGGGATTTCAGTAGAACCATCTGGAGATATTTGAAGAGTCACTTTGCTGAAGCCACTTACCTCAAGAAAAACTAGCTGCAAATTCTTCTTGCAAGAGTTGAGGGGTGGAAATCTTTATTTCTTAGACTGTTTTAGAAGGTTTTTGATTGAACTTAAGAGTCTGATGGCATCCTGTTACCTCGTAAAACTCCACAGCGCCTTCTCCGAGTTTCTGATTCTAAATTGACGTGGTTGGGAAGTAGATAACAAGTTAACAGGAGATTGGCTATCGTGGTGGAATCAGTCTTGGAAATCTAGTTGTCAGCTTAAACACTGAGAACCTGAACCATGTGGGTGGAATTTTCCCTGGGAATATTATAACTTTCTGCATCTTTTCTGGTCTCTTATTTCAAGAAAACATAAAGATCAAACATGTGCATGTCCCAAGCACAGTGAAAAACAACTTCCCTTCCAAAAAGAGGCAAGGTAGCTCAAATGCTAGCCGGGTCATTTTCTCAGTCTTTTTCTGCCGTTTTTATTTGGCAATACATGTCACGGGTGCTTCATTTCACTCTGGTTTCAGTGTGTTGGGCTGCAGTTTTCCTGTCCATTGTGGGTTTTTCGTGATTTAATCATTCTTACAGGATAACGTCTTGTAGACAGTCATTACAAATGCTGATAATTGGAGCATATACTTTTTCCAGTGAAGATTAGAATATATTAGAATATATTCTTTCTGCTGAATTATTTTCTGAATCCTGGTGTCTAGTGCCTGTTGGGAGTTGTCAGTGTGCAAAAGATGGAGCCTGGGGGGTTCTTATAGTTTGCTTGAGACCCTGGAATAGGCAAAGATGCATTGGGATATCTGAAAAGAGGACTGACTTATAATTCTGATTTATGATTAAGTCAAATTATCACTATGCCGTTTGCTAATAAATGGTTCTGGTCAAACAAGAAACAAACCCAGTGATTGTAACTTCTGAACTTCTGCTCTAGCAAATGCAAAAAGCTAAATGGAAGATCCTTGTGGAAGTGGGTAATAAATTGTGGCCTTTTTCCCATACCTGGCAGAGCTTCGTAGCAGGAATATCAAGTCCTGCTTGTCTGAAGTGCTGTGAATAAGATGCACAAAACCCAGCGCTGCCTTTTGCCACGAGAGCAGGTGCCTGGGAACGGGGCGGCCGCAGGGACGTTTCTGCAGCCTCAGCTCGGAGCCAGATTGATTTTCCTGGGAGAACAGTCAGCAACTTTGCTCGCCTTCCGAGTCCCTCGTAGTGTTTTTTCTTTCCTTGTCATAGTGGATGTCGGGTATAAAGGAGATTTATGTTACAAGGCAAAGTCTGAGCTGCTGTTGCATGAACAGGAGCTTTTCCTGCCTAGGAAAAGATGGGGAAGGGAAGCAGGTCCTGGTCCCTGTCCTGCCTTGATTCTCTGTACACCACAACTCTCAGCCCTGTTGGGAAGGGTAGGCAAAAGCATCTGGGTAAAATCTTCTTCTCCATGGTGAACTGGTGGAAATAGCATTTCATTTACCCAAGAACGGCAAATCTTATTACAATATCAAATAAGTCATTAGAACAGTAGCATTTCCAATGCTTCCTTAAACACTTAACTGTAAAAGGACGGTAAAAACTCTGAAAATAAGATATTTAAGGATCACTTGTTAGCGTATCTGCCTCGTTTGGAGCGCCCCGGGGTTGCATGCTGACTGAGTCCAAATCAATCCCTGTTTGCCAAATGCCATCGGAGACCACCTCTGTCACTGCGTGTTCCTCCCTCGCCGCTACAGGAGGAATCTATGGAGGTTTGTGTCAAAGGCTGGTATTTGTGCAACTTCAGGCATTTGTGAGAGCACAAGGATGCCATGTGGCTTTACCCAAAATACAGTGGCTTTTAATGAAAATAGCTGTTATCCAAGATAGAATTCTAATAGCATTTCCTCTTTTTCTTTCAGGGGGAAGTGTAATATCTCCCATTTCTCTGACATATTTGCTGCTAGAGAGTTTAAAGCCCGAGTGGATTCATTTTTCTACATACTGGGCTATAATCCAGAGACAAGGTAAGTGAAGTGACTTTTAAAGACAAACTTTACCACAAATCTGAGCCTGTAGGAACTGTCGAAGGGAAGGTAAAATCAAATACGATACTGATAGAGAGGGGTTGGGAGGGAATATGAAGGGGAAGCTGAAATGTTCCCTTTGAGTTTGTATAGAGGAAAAACTAACAATAAATGACAAAATTCTACAGTAAGTGATGACTTTCAGTTGCATTTTGGGGTAGATAATGCGCTACTATAAGGTCTCCTTTCAGATTTTTCTTTAACATTGCAAACATTAGTGAGAATTCTCAGCTGCCTCCTACTTCTTGCACAAAACATACCTATCTCCATTCAGCCATGTTGGGGTTTTGTTGACACAGACTTTCCATGTAATTTCTCAGTTCTTGCTTGCATATGGAAATGCCCGTGTGGGCTCTTTTAGTAACAGTTCCTGCTTTAGGCAGGTATGTTCAACATGCCCTGGCATTTCATAGAGTTCTCTGAATCTGCTGCAGGGTTGTCCGGCCACTTTCCATCATCTGTGTTTGCAAAGCTGCTACTGGCCTGTCTCTTCATTATCTTGAAAGTCCAAGCACTTCTATTTTGTCATTTGGGTCGTTTTGGAAACACAGGATGCCTTGGAAATTCTAGCTGTTTTCCTTGTTAAGGCTTGAAGAATGTGCTGTCTAGGGGCCTGTTTTTATAGTAGTAGTAGCAGTAAAAGATTAATAACTCATCAGAGTGTTCAGCAAGGACTGTGCCCTCCAAGTTGCATTGTTTCTTTCAGCACAGAAAGCATAATTAGCTTGGGAAACTTGATTTGTAAAGATACTGTTGAGAACGAGCACAGTTTTAAGTGGGGATTAGATAGGCCTATAAAAAAATAAATATATCTATTGTTACACTGTAGATAAACAGGTTTCAATACAGATACAGATCTTCATGCTCTGGGGCATAGCCAAGCAGTGACTGCTTGCAGTTAGGGAGAACCTCCCTGTGTGGGCAGATTGCTGCATAATTGCCTGTTTTGGAGGTTCCTGTGCCTTACACTGAAGTGTCCTAAACTCTAGTGTGGCTGAGGCAGGATATGAGGCCAGGAAGAGCTCCATGTTAAAACACATTCAACATTCAAACATATTAAAACATTCTTGTGACATTTGTGCTGTGCTGAAGCAGGCTGATAAGATGCTGCATCTGCCAGGTTGGTCACGATGCACCTTGCTGGGCATCCATCATAGGCGACCCCATATGTAACTTTGTCACTTGTGTTTATTGCGCTTTAATTCTGAGGGAGTGAGTTAAATGAGCTATTGGATTAGTGTTCCAGATCGGTGTTAAATGGATGACTTCTGTGAAATTCCATTTGTGTGGGTTAAAGTTACCAGTGCGGTTTTCAACCTACCGTCTGCACAGAAGTAGCAGTTGTTAATTCTTTTGGCTATTAGAAAATCACTGAGCCTGAAATGATCAATGAAATGCGAAAGAGAAGCACTTAAAGTGGCCAGCTAATTGCTCAGAACAGCTAGCTCTCAAAATACGTGCTTTTCTTCATTTTCCTTCTGTTTTTTAAATGCTAGCTCTTGAGTCTGTGGCTTTTTTGGCTTGAGGAGCAAGGAAGGTTGTGACAACTGGGATATCTTTGTGTGCTTGGTGCACGCTTGGGCTGCCGAAATCCAGATCCCTTTGGCTTGCAGCGGAAGTATTGTGAAACACATCAGGAATTTGTCAATAAAAACAAAATTGCTAGCTTAGTCTGGAACTTTGTTTTTCCAGCGTAGTGGTTTGTTTCATGTGGAGGGGTGGAAAATAGTAGCTTGAAGTCATAGCGTGTTGGAGAAGAGGTTCGAAATGCTGCTGTGTGTGGTGGGTGGTAGGACAGGATCTTGGAGCAAACACTCTTGGGCTGTAGATTGCATCCAGAAAGACATAATTTTACTGATGAATGCTGCTTTGTGTTGAGTGCAAGATACCCATGCTGAATTCATAGTTGTGTGTTTGCCTTTTAGCTTACTCCGTTGCTGACGAAAATGTGCTGGTTTTTATGTTTGTTTCTTCGCTTTTGGGCCATGATTCTTAAACGCTCCCAGTGCAGTGGGAATCTGTTTTGTAGATTTTCGTGTCTTCTATTTAAATGACAATAACAAAAAGAAACCCCCGAACCCTGCAGAGTACCCGAAACCCTGGTATGGTGGATCTACGATGACAGAATCGCGGAGCACCCAGAGTTGAAGGCAAATTCCACGTATTTTCAGTGTGAAAGCTTGCTTGGCTCTAGGTTTGGCCAGGGAAATATCAGCCGTGGTCCTGTTGATTGCTCTGGGGTCTCCTAGCAGTAGAACTTGCAGGTTTTTGGATAAGTTTTTTCTTTACAGAGCATGTTTTGTTCTCCAGGCTTTGGCGAATGATTACATGATACACTTGAGTAATTTGCGCATCACTGAGAAAATTCTCACGTTGGAATAAAAGCTTAATTTTATAGATGCTGAGGTTTTATCACCTTGAATGGAGGGTTATTCAAGCTAGTAAGCAGAGCTGAAATATGTTCCTTGCTCCCAAGAGTGTGCATACATCCACTAAAGCATCTGACAAAGAACAGTCATCCTATGCGGAGTACTTAAAGATAATCAAGTAAAATCTTTGAGAGGTAAAACCTTTGGGTTTCACCAATGGCAGGATGAGACCCATGCTTTATCAGAAATGGAGTAGTTGCCTAGTATTTTAATAATTATATAAAAATCCACACCAAAATGGCCTTAGAGAAATGGATCTCTAACTCCTGGGGTTCTGCTTTCGGGCTGATACGGCACCAAAGTCGTTTGGGCCACATTACTCCGTGTCACAGCTCATCCCTGATCCAGAGCATAAAAGCTGAGGAAATTTTTTTCACATTGATATTGGTGATTCCGCTGAAGGAGGAGCAGGAAGGTGTTCTGTTTTGTGGGTTTTTTTTAACTTCTTTTAAAAATAGATATATTTTAATTTATTCTTTTAGATTTTTGAACATAATGCGCTAAGCGGTGGCAGGTTCCCCCCACTGAAAGCCCTTAATGCTGGAGCAGGAGGAGACTTTACCCTTGTCTGTGTCAGCAGCCAACAATTCTGCTCCCAACCCCATTGGTGACCAAACGGGCAGCGGAGCCGCCGCGGGGCCGGGACAGGGACCGCTGGCCTTGTCCCGCTGCCCTGCATTGACTTCTCCTTTAAACGCTCCCACGGTGAGAGATAAATGAAGTATTTTGTGAGTCGGCTTGATACTTTACTGTTTAAGCGCGTTATTTTGTATTCAGGTGAATTGCAGTGCACTAAGTCGTGCAGGCTGGGAAGCTGGAGCAAGACGGTTTTTTTTCCTTCTGAATAAACACGAGCTAGGCGGGGGGAGGAAAACAAGGGTGTTTTTGAGTGCGTTTTGCTGGGAGCAGCAGCGC
>NW_010580948.1:224649-244517 GCF_000705375.1 Tinamus guttatus | reverse complement strand
GCTCCCCTCCCGCTGCCCCCCCCGCCTCTGCGGTGGAGCCGCAGCCCGTGCCCGGCCGGACGGTGCAGGTGGCCGTGTGGAGTGCGCAGGGCCTGGTAAAGCCCCGTGGAAGCGGCGCTGTGGTGTTGGGATGCGGGTCGTGGTGCTGTGGCCCCGTTACAGGAGTCTCTGTCCCGGGAAGGAGCGGGGCGAGAACACACCGGGGCCGGAGGACCCCTCCGAGCCGGGGCTGCAGCTCCCCATCCCCGAGACACCACGTTGCGCTGCCCCGAAACGCGGCTCTGCCTGTATCTTCCTTGCTGTGCGGCTTTTTAGGGCTAATCAAAACCGTATATCGGCAAGGCAGATGCCTCTTAAAAGAGCTGTCATTGTCCTTGGGTACAAAGCCAGCTTTCCATCCGCATAACGGCCATTTAAATTGCATTGAATCTATAGGATAGCTCTGGTTCTAGCAAGGCAGCAGCTTCAGTGCTGCTACAATGTAGGAGTAAGCGTTTGGATCAAAACCTGAGCGTGACGGTTTCCATGTGCCGCGTGATGCGCTCGGCTGCTCTTAAAGACATCAAGAGGAACTGGCATTTAGGAGGCAATGCGGAGGAGAAGCGGCACCGCTGCCGCAAACAGAAACATGCAAATCTCCGCTTCTGCTCTGGCAGCAGTCAAAAAAGCAACCCCAAACCCATCTGTCTGTTTCTCTGACATTTGTACATTGTAGTATTTGAGTGCCTCTCGCACCAAAAGATTCAGCAAACAGCGCCTAAGAGGAGAATTACAAGATAGCAAGAGGGAAAATGATACTGAAAACAGTAGATGGTGGTCTGATTGCACCTGGAATAGGGCATGTGCCTCCTATTGCTCCATCTTAGGAAAGGCAGTAGCAAAAAGGAAGAGGGCTACAAAGGTCCTCTAAGATCAGCAGTATGAAGGAAAAAAAAAAAAACCCTTGGACAGGAAGTGTGGGAATCCATTTAGCTAAAGGAGATGTAAGATGAGAGAGGAATGTGGAATAATGAATGTTACAGAGGAGAGAGAGAGAGAGAGAGAGAGAGAGAGAAAAGGTTAATTGAATTCTTCTATTTAGCTGTTCATGTAATATATGCTCAAGGAGACAGTCAAAGGGACTGGAAATTAAAACCAAGTGAATGAAATCTCATTTTGTGCAAAAGTCAATATGGAATTGATTACCCTGGTGAAATGGAGATGGGAAGCTCAGGGACAGACCCAGGCATGTCTGTGGCCCGGGATTAAAGACCAGCGTGGCTTGAGCATGGCAGCCCTCATGCTCGGGGCGCTGGCCACCCCCTGGCCGGGCAGGGGAAGCTGTTTCTTGTGCAGGGCCACTTGTCCCTACCCGTTTCCTCCCCGCACTTGCTGGCAGCGCTGAGGCAGTGCCGGTGCTGCCCGTGCCGTGCGCCCCGTGCCTGGTGCGCTGGGCTCCCGCTGCTCCCCCTCACCTGCACGCAGGCATTTGACCCCTCCATCTCTATTAATGCCAGCTGGTGTCAACAACACCGTGGGCATCGCAGCGTGGCAGAGTGGAACGGTTCCCTCCCAAGGACAGGGAGGGGTGAGCCCTTGGCAAGGCTTCAGCTTCCCCATCTTTGTAGGGAACAGCCAAAGTGCCTAGTATACCCCCTAGGCCACAACCAACCCTCTCCCCCGGGACAGCTTTGATGGGGGCCCTGTGCTGTCGCCCCGCTGCTCACGGCGCTGTCTGGGCTTGACAGAAAGGCAGCAAGAGCGACACGCCGGTCACGGCGGTGAGCGCCGAGTTCAACGGCGCGCTCCTGGGAGAGTCCCCCAAGGTGGAGGTCTCGCCGGATGGCACTGCGGAGTACAACTTCACAGCCAGCTTCGAGTACTGCCCCGAGGGGCCCAACTCCCTGGACAGCATCGCGCAGAGTCCTGTGCTCCGTAAGTGCCTGACGCTGGCTCTGCTTCCTCCTCCTCTTCCTCCTCGTGCTCCCAACGGCTCTGCTCTGCCGCAGGAGTCGCACGTTCAAGAGTAGCACGGGGGCCTCCACACCCCTGTTCTCATCCCTGCTGGCCACCAGCGTCTCCTTTCATGCTGGCTCCTGATCTTTGCTCGCCCTGCCAGCCGTGGGGGATGAAGTAAGAGGGTTTGCCAGTGTTGACACAGACCCTCTGCAGCCCCCGTCTCATCTCGTTGCCCTTAACCACTGACCCAACACTCGCCGAGCAGCTCTGCCAGCTCCCGTCTATTTTTCTCCACAGTGACAGTGATGGAAGTGTTGCCAAAGGAGAAGAGGCAGAGGGAGGAGAGGACAGTGCCTCTTGGCCAAGCTGTGGTGGACCTTCTACCTCTGCTGCAAGGTACAGTGTAGACTTCCAGAAGTCTCCATGGTCGCTCGCTGCTCTGGATCCTTCCATACTGATACCTTGCTGTACTTTACCTTCTGTTGACAAATGGGCTTCTTACTGTCTGCAAAAAGTTGGCCCTTTGGGGAAAGAGGATGACACTAGCAACTCAACTTCAGGAGCTAGGCCCTGATTTCTTGACAAGGGGTCTCGTTTTATGCTGTTCGCGTTCTTCTTTCTTCCCAGGACAGTGTTCATTTAAGGTCTCGGCTCCTTTGTATGCGGTGCCTACCTCTCCATTAGAGAGCGTTTCCCCAGAGGCCAAGGTATGTGGAATTTGGAAGTGTTCCTTCTCTCATTCATCTCCAGGCCGCTCTTTAATGGGAAGGCGAGTGTGACTCAGCCACCTAGCACATCGTGTATATGTTGTGGCCCTATATATTAAAAGCTTGGGGCCTTTCCGACTCCCATTGACGTCTGTCCCAGGTTGCTTATGATAGCTGAGGTAGAGTTAGGAAATGCTAATGTGTGCAGCTCCCAAACTGCTCTGGAAAAAAAACATTCAAGAGCCAAAGTATAGTGCTGAAAAATCAGTAAAAGGCAAAGGCAGGATTGCCTGCCCACCTTCATTAGTCTTCCCTTCTGTGGATGAAATGTCTCAGAGTCTGTTATTACACATTTTTTACTGCTATTCCTGCAAGGTCCTCACTCATTCAGCAAGCTGAGAAATACTCGGTGAATAAAACAGTGAATGAAGTATGAGGCTGGGGAAATGTATCTAATTTTGCAGTGGCACCACAGGTGGATTGGATTGTGGATATTGCGTTGACTTTTCGGCATTTAAGAGATGTTACCTGATAAGTAAGGGCAAGAGCCTGCCCATTAAGGAGGGAAGATAATAAATGCTGAACAGCTGTTTTTTTATTGCAAGTCATGCATCCCTCTAGGGTTGGGACAGTAATTAAAGCCTGTCCACAATGTGTGGCGAAAGGGCAGGGCGCAGGTGCCTGCAGCTCTGCATCGGGAGGAGTTCATCCCCACGCTCTCACCATGGCTCGTTTCATTAAACCCTGCTTGTCTGTATCCTGTGCCCTGAGCAGCTTCTGCTTTAAACAAGTAGCACAAGTCAGACATGACAGACGGATCATGAGATTTGTTTCCTGTGTTGGTCTGTCTTCTTTTCTATCTGAAGAGACGAATAAGATACTATTATGCATCCTGGCCTTGGTTTTCTGCTTACTTCTCCCTCAAGAGGAAGAGAATTATAATTGTCTGGCTAGTGCCTCTAGTTTATCCTTGTCTTGCAGTGTGGCCTTGAAGTGTCTGTGTGCATCCAAGAGCCCTTGCTTTCTGCAGCTCAGCTTTTAAATGGTAATCTCCTGAGTGTCACCTTGGAGGCAGCTTATTCTGTCCCCGAAGCGTTTGTTCCCACTGGACCCCTGCAAAACTACCTGGCTTGCCTGCAAATGCCAGCGGTTGGAGAGGTGAGAATTGGTCCAGGTGTGGTGAGTATCCCATATGCGCAGCCTGGAATGAGTGACCAGGTCCATGGGAGTGCACAGCTGTTCCTGTGCTGGTGCTACAGCAGTGTCTGCTGTGATTGCTCATGGTCTCTGTGGTGCAATGTGCTTCTCTGTGAAGGTCTGTGTGTCTTGTGTCAAGATTTGGCTTGAAATGAGCAGGATTTTTCCATGTGGCTGTTACTTTTTTTCTCTTCACCTCTCTGTGTGCATGTGGTGGGGGGTTCTTTCCAAGCCAGGCCCCAGCACTGCTGCTTTGCTTTGTTGGAGCCAGCTCAGAGCAGCTGGCATTTGCTCCTGCTGAGAATGAAAGTCCTTTCACTCTTATGCCCCTCTAGAAAGAAATCCTCTTGATCTTCAAAAATGGAATCCCGAAGCTTGGTGGCGAAAAAGAGCCATTACCTCGGCCCAAAAAATGGCCACTTGGCAACATCATGGCCTCTGGTGCTCTCAACATACCCAACTCCTTCATTGTCGGTGGCCCTTATGAGGAAGAGGATGGAGAGCTCAACAGAAGAGAGGTGAGAAAGGACTAATAGTGTCATAGTTGGCTCTTAATGCTAATGTAGCAGCTGCCCTGTAGCACCACGGTCCATTGCTCTGCTGGGATGTCATTTGCATGGTGAGTTGGATGCCTCTCCGTCTGCCCCAGGCTCTCTTCCAGGGAGAATCTGTTGGGGGGTGAGGAGGAAAACTTTGGAGTTTGCTCTCCTGGCTCTGCCACGTGCTGTTTCTCACAGGACAGAGAGTTCAGGGTCCAGTCAGAAAGCATGAAGAAGAGAATCGTATGGGACACAGAAAGACGCTGCTACTTGGATCCTGCTGCAGTACTTGTGTAAGAGAGCTGAAAACCTCCCTTCCAACACTGAGCAGTGGGGAAAAGCCACCCTAGAATTCACTTAGTCTAGTGACTTGTCTTAATGGTGACATGCTGATGTTCTCAGACCTCTTACATGGTCAAACCGTGGCTCTGCCTTGTCTCCAAGTATCTGCTTGCTGCAGGTATTTACCTGAGCAAAAAAAGCAGCTAACTGCCTCTCATTGCTGGCAGCAGCTCCCTCTGCCACACTGGGAAATGATGCTCTTTGTGACTAATCTTGTTCCTACTCACCCCTCTTCAGGACTGTAATATACAGGTTTGAAGGATGGGGCAGCAGGGATATTGTCAGCAGACGTGGAGTAGGGTGGCCCAAACAGCTCTCCTCCTAACTCCCACTTGAGTTTTGCTAAATGGCCAATATATTAAAACCGTCTCACTCTATCATTTGTTTTTGATTTTTCTTTTTTTTTAATTGGACAAGCATTACCTATTATGGCTCCAGATAGTCTTGAGTCTGGGATAAATACCCCATTTCTCTTTGAAGCCTGCCATGTTCCTGGCCTTCGCCGCATCCTGTGGCCATGACTTTCACAGCCAAATTACTTCTAATGTGTGGAAATATTCCCTTCTATCTGTTTTGAATTTTTTTTTCCTTAACACTTTTGTCAGCTTGCCTGCCAGTTTCAGAGTTATTAGGCACATTGAATGGGAGCTCAGGGTCTCCTTCCTCTGTGTAATTCAGGATTTATACCAATGTTAATCATGTTCCATTATATTTGCTTCATTTCTGAAGTAACCAGACGAGGGAGAAAATCCAGTGGTGTTGCCCTCACCATTGTTTTATAGCTGTTAGTGCCATAAATTCACACAGCACTAGATGGAGGGGAAAATGTGCCAGACAGGAGCCCTGCTGCAAAGTGCAGATGCTTGGATGCCCAAGGGTACTCACGTTCTCACATGGCAGAGGGTGAGAGCCTGCACTGGGCTGCACAGAGCAGAACCAAGGGCAGTGTGGCTAGTGAGGGAGAGCTCTCTTGCTTGGTTTGTGCCGCTCCTCAGTGCCCTCTCCTGTGTTCAGCCTGCAGAAGCGCATCGCAGAGTGCCGCTACTGGCCCGTGGAGGTCTGCAGGGTGCCTTTGGTCCCTCCCAGTAAAGGGAAGAACAGCAAAGTTGACAAGGTAAAAGTGAGGAGTGATACATTGTTCTGGCTACTGGGGAAGTATTGTATTATCATGCATTCCTTTAATGTCTATATTATACCTCAGCCAGCTTTGAGCTGGCCAAAGGGAGTCAGAGGGCTAGTGGCTTCATTGAGTAATCAGCTTTATAGCGCTGTTAAATAAACAAAGAAAATATTTTTTCTTACAGCATGCCAATCTCTTGATAATGGTCTGAAGTAGCTTGGTGAAAGGGGCCAGGGAGGAGGTGCTTTTGGAGAGCTGGATTAGTTTGCTGAGCTTATCTAAAGGGGATTTCAAGTATCTTGAAGAAATGCATGCCCTCTTACTCTGGATGCAAATACGTTATGCTCTTCCACTTAAACTGGGGTGCTTCGACTAAGAAGTAGCTCCTTAGCTAATGGTTCTGTTCCTTGTGGTTGACCATGGTCCTAGTCTATTCCAGTGCAACATCACCCTGATTAGTGTAAATCACGTTCAGCCCTCAGCGGTGCCCAGATTTTGCAGTATATGTGTCCATAGTTCCTCCTCACTTACCCTCAGCAGCCCAGTGCTGGCCCAGAGTCTCAGACCTCATTAGGTACCTGATTTCTCACAGACCTGAAATGCTCACAATTCCAGGAGGGTTGTTTGGATTTCTTACCTAGAAGTCAATAAATTAGCAGGTATATCTTGAAAGGACCGTCCTGGGCTGTGGCACACTGTAGTGTGGGCCCTGCAGAGATGGGAGTAAAATTTGGATTCTGCATATAGAATGACTCCGTTTTTTTTTCTTCCAGGCTGTCTCGGCTCTGTGCCAGTGACACAGAGCCACTGGCTCATCAGGTGCATCAGTTTGCTGTGTGGCCTTTACTTAATGGGATCAGTGACCTTGTTTGCTTCAAGAGAGTAGCAGTCAGTTCAGTAACTCTGTCCCTTGCTCTGCGTTTCCAGGGAGATGACGATGGACAGATTTTCTTCCATGGTGTGGCATATATCAACATGGTGCCTTTGCTCTACCCCGGTGTGAAGCGGATACGAGGGGCTTTTCGTGTCTTTGCCTATAAAGACAGCGAGGTGTTTGAGAAGGTGAGTGCAGGCCAGGCTCCGTGCCACCTCTGCTGCCTGGAGTTGGGCACAGTTGGTCTGTGCCCCACTCAGCAGCTGCCTCTGAGACTTCTCTGCCCTTCTCCTGATGGAGAAGACAAAATAACGCAAGCTTTTAGGCTCAAGCTTCTCGAAGGCAGGGTGTTTCCAAGTAGAAGCTGTGAGAGAGCAGGTTTGGGGGCTGAGGGGGAGCTCTGAGTCTGGCTTCACTCTTTTCCCTGGCAGCAGCTGAGCAGTGAGAGTGGTAAGAACGCTCCTCGCTCCCCAGTTGCGAACATGGGCAAATGAGCTGTGCTGCTGAGAAGAACAAACAGCGTACACTGTCTCCAAAATGATAGCGTTACCCCAGGCAACGACCAAAAAAGCTGTCACTGGAGCTCTTTCAGCTGGAGCTCATGGAGGTTTATTTGTCTTTTTGTTGCTCCCCCCATGTTACTAAAAGTGAGAGTTACGTCTCTGTTTTCCCACAGTACTCCCAGAGCAGATCTGAGCTAGTTTCAGGAGGGCAGATACACGGGCTGGTTTCACTGCCCACTTCACCCTCGGGGCTGCGTCCAGTCTGCAGAAGTTGAGTGAATTGCAGCCCTTCTCCTTGCACCCATGTCACTGCTGGGTGCCGGCTGGTGAAAGGCAGGGCACCTAGCTGTACTCTGGTGTCTGCTTCACAACATCCCATCTGCAAACAACAGCCAGTTGGCTGCACGGTACTGCTTGTCCTCTCGCATTTGTCACGGGGTGTATTCACACGTTCTCGTCTCCTGCGTTTCTGGAGGCTTTGAGCTGCTCCTTGGTCTGGACAGCACCTGGTACAAGTGCTCCATTCTCTCACCAGGGTTCCCTCAGCTCCTACCAGCCCAGCTCTTACTGCACTAACAGCTGGGAGGCAGCAGCCTGTCTTGGTGGTCAAGCAGTGTGTAAACACAACTTCCAAAAAGCCAGTTCCACGTGATTCCCTGATGTGCGTCAGGGAAACTGTTCCACAAGGGAAGGTGAGCCAAGGTTCACTGTAGGGCAGTGACTTCACCAACGAGGAGCAGTCAGGTTGATTTAACAGTCGAGATCACTGGGCAAGTTCATGGGGATGAGGCAGGTGCAAGATGAAGCCAGGAAATCAAGCCAATGGATTAGGACCAGGGCAGTACATAGCACTAGCATATCTGCCACAAAGCTCAGGCAAGAATTGAGGGCAAGCACCTTGATTTGAATGCAGTTCTCAAAAGAAAACAGGGAAGCCCCTACGGAGGCTTTCTCATGCAGCTCTCTTCATAGCAGTCTAATATGAGGTTGCACAGCTGCATGTATCAGAGCTGGCATTGAGCACAGGCAGCTAAACCCTTAGGAAGGAAGGAAGAGGCTGCAGAGCTTAGCACCTATAGAATCTGTCAATGTGCTTTGCAATGGGAGAGGTTAAAGCAAAAGGTTGGGGAAGCCCAGTTTGTCCCTTGATTCTCTGATTTTCTTTTTCTTTTTTTTTCCCCAGACTAAAAGTCAGGTCAGTGTTTTCCGGGATCTGAAGCCTCAGATCAGTCTAATCAAGGAAGGACAATGGACTCCAGGACTCAGTCCTCCCCTTTCCAGAGCTATTTCCAGTAAGATACAGAGGGAGGATAAAGAAAAAATCATCAAAGATAGGGAAGCCATCAGGAAGGTAAGGTCCAGAGAGGCACAGCCCATTTGCTGACTTCAGAAACAGCGGGGGGGAAATGCAAAAAGCAGGGGGCACAGGGCATCGACACTGCATTTGGAGAAGACTGCTCTGCAGTTGGTGAGGAGACCTCAGTGCGTGATGGAAGTTGTGGCAGCCAGGCTGGACAGTCTCTCCCACCCTCTGGGAATAAGAAAGGAGGCTGTGTGCTTCTTGCTGGAGCAGTCCAGCTTCAGATAGCAGTGGCAGCTCCTTCCCAGAGCCGCACTCCGGAGCCACTGCTGTCTAGGGGAGACACATTCCAGACCCAGGGAAAACCCCAAGAGCTATAGAGCTGTAGGGGATAGAACCACTGGGGCCCAGGGTCAGTCTTTGCAGCTCAGCTGCTTTGCAAAGTGGAGATCCATGATACGGAATGAGGCTTACAGACCTGTTTTCTGGAGGTCAGTGTCTCAAGATAATTCTCGATTAACTGTACCCTGCCTCAGCCAGCAAAGAGATTCATCATCTTGAAATTGCAGCACGTGCTGCCTGAACAAACGTGCAGCATGGAGCACGGCTCTGCTGCTTCAGACCCACGACTTGCTAATGTGTTACACTGCAAGCAGTCAGCAGTTATACAACTACTGGGTTTAAAGACGTGTAACTCCACCCCAGATCACATCTTGTGTTTCTGAAGGCATGAGGTAGATTGTATGGGAACAACTGACATCTCTTTTTCCTTAATAGATGTCCGGCGTAGTAAAAACCCAGTCATCAGATGTTCCGGTAGAAGCTGAAAATGTCATATATCTCAACCACAATGGACAGGTATCTCTAAGATATGGAAAGAACCATCACTGTGCGAGTGTCTCATCTTTTACATAACTAACCTCTGTGCCAGTGAGCTGGACAAGGGACATCTTACACAGATGCTATCCTGGAGTTCCTCCAGTGACATCTGGCAGGAGCATTGGGCTAGAAGGTCTCTAATGAATAATCAGGCACTCATTTATAAGAATTCCTTCCTATTTCAGATTCTTCCTAAAATCATCTAAGATGCTTATGCATCCTTCAAGGAGATTAACTGTATGGCCTCTGATGTTTTCCTCGACTGATTTCTTGAACTGTATTTTGCTACTGTAAATCACTTTGAGGGCAGGTTACAAAACAAGCTGTATACAGTTTCAAAGGGATTTGCTGAAGATCTGTAGCTTAATGCTCAGTCTTTTGTCATGCCATTAATGGCTCTAGATGGTAAGATTTTGAGAGAGCAATCTCAAATTTATCTTCACAGCAATATTTTGAAGCAGGAACATTCCTGGTGATGGAGATAAAGCTGGAGAAGGCCTTAGTACCAAAACGATTGCCAGAGGAGCTCACCAGACGGTGCGTAAAGACAGGCTGCAGCTCTGGGGCTGACACTCAGGGCTCCACAGGACACAAACATGACTGTACAGTGATCCACCTGCTCGGAGACCAACTGAGGACCTGATCTAAAGTCCACTGTCTGCCAAGACGTTATGATGAGCTGCAAGGATTGACTGTAGGCACCCTGGGCTTGAGCTCATTCTTGGTCTGAAACTTCACGATTTTTCCCCTTGTTTGTCCCTGCGAGGTATCTCAGGAATATGGTGAGGAGCCCTTGCACCGCAGGCTGTCTGTGCCCAAGACAAGTGACCGTCGCTGGCAGTGTCTTACACCAGTTTCCTCTTTCCTCTCACTGACAGGGTCAAGGAGATGATTCCTCCTCGCCCTCCGCTGCCTCGCCGGACTGCAGGAGCCGAGAAGGTACGTGCCTTGTCACCACGCTGCCACTCACCACTGCCATCTTGCTGTGCCTCATCCCTCTCGCACAGGAGAGCTTCATTTTCAGTCTGATCTCCCCAGTGATGCACAGATGGGATTTGTAGAGGAGTCACACAGGCAAGAACCCTTCTGGATATGTTATCTTCACAATATCATGCCTTGGAAAACCATTCATGGGTTGTGTTACCCCTATTCACAGCCCATACAAGAAGGAGAGATCTAGGAGAGGCAGAGAAGAGAGGAATAGTATGGGAGTGTTTGGAGTTGGATGTTGGAGAAAGAGGCTGACAGAGCTTTGTATTTACCCCTGGACAGTCCCAGTCATTTTCGTCTCAAGACACATGCTTCTCCAGACCCAGATGAACAGGAACAGAGTCAATCCTTGGCCTCCCTCAAGTAACTGAGAATTCTTGAGGACTTTCGTGTGTGCAATATACTGACTCCAGAAAATGGCCTGAGAGCACTGGCTCATTTTTCTAGGCATGGAGCAGCTATCACAGGAGAATGTCCTAGGATAGCCCCAGCCAATGGTCATTTTAGAATAGCAGTAGAGGAAGAAACAGTACTTAAATAATTGACCCCAGAACTGCTGCAGAATTGATTTGTGCTGGACTGTCTGGGGTGTGGGGAGAGATACATTTTGATCATTTCTGTACATGGAAGCTTTTGTCACTGAGATTATGGAGGTTACAGAATCTGCCAAAGAGCACTGGCCCATGAGTTTAAAGGGCTCCCACCATACGAGATATATTTTACTTATGGCCAATTACGATGCTATAAAAGAGACGATGACTGAAATACTGCATTCTGACTGAAAAATGTAGCAGAAGCAAAGTCTAATTATAAAGGAGCTCTCTTGTATTTACATGTAGATATTTTCATAGCCCTCAGGCATGGAAAGAAAAGAATATGTGACAGACTAATTGAGACTGAGTCAGGTGGAGTTTATGTAAGGTGTAGGCTCTGGCAAATAAAATACATTTCAAGATTGATGGCACAAGTAACTTGTGATGTTTTCTTACTTTATTTTTACTGTGGATTCCGATGTTCTAGGCTGTAGAAGATTATCACAACCAGATCGCAAACATTGCTGTTGCCATCCTGAGCGAATACCATGAGCTATTCGGGAAGCAGCTGCCTGACCAAGGAGCCATAAATCAGCAAACCCTGGAGGAACAGAAGTGTCAACTCAACTTTGAGCTCAATAGCTCAGGAAAATATTTTGCCTATAAGGAACAGCTGAAGGCAAGGGTTCCGTGTATTGATTTATTTCCCTACCTGCTCCTGTCCTGGCAGTTTCTCAGTGAGGAACTGCTGCTCTGTGGTGGTACAACAAGTGCCAGGTTATTCCCAAATCCCTGTTGCCTATCCAGAGCTGTTGTAGTTGGGAGAGGTAGGACTGAGAGGCAGGAAGGGAATTCACCTCTGTTTGCTTTTCTTCCTTCCACTGGTCCCGGACTGAATTTCTTCCTTAGAGCTAAACTGGAGCTTCAGGCTGAATCCGTTTTATTCTGGCTCTGTGTTACTGTGATTGCAGAGCTGCTGGGGGAGGCAGGGGAGACCTGCCTTGTCCAACAGCTGTGTGTCTGCAGTATGCGGTGGTGAAGATCGTGAGGGAGAAGTACCTGAAAACAACAGCGTTTGAGTCTATGGAGCAGTTCCAGGCGTTTCTCAGTGAACTCTATGTCTATCTTGTGGATCAGATGCACGTTGCCTTGAACCAGGTAGGCAGAAATCGTGACGGGTGGGATGGGTGACCTGGGGCATCATGGCTTCGTTGTGGAGCCAGGGCTTGCCCCTCCTTCAGACGAAGACAGCAAGACTTTTGCTTTCAAGATAGAAGCAGGGTCATGCTTCCCTCTGCTGCACTTGCCTGAGCCGCTCCCAGAGGCCCATAGCTAAGCAGCAGGGTTTGGTGAATCTGTATCCTATTGCTATATAACCTGGATGCTAGATACATGTGCTGTGCCTCTAGTGAAAGCTGCTGTAGCTGACTGCCACAGTAGGAGTGTCTGGGCCTGTGCTATCCAGCACAATCACACAGGTAGAGGACAGACCTCCCAGCGTGAATTGTGGTCACCAGTAAGTGACACCAGGAAGGAAGTTTGAAATGTTTTTGATATAGAGATGCTTGTACTCGTCACAGGCGCTCCTGCAGATAACAGGTATGCCCCTTCCTTGTGTGACAGGGATAGCTGGGAATGACACATGTTCACCAAACTGCAAGACCGTCCCGACACAGGCAGCAGCTGGGACAGGTTGACTTTCCAACCTCCCCAGGCTGGGCACACCAGAGCATTCTCTGCACAGTGCAGGATCAGGACTGCTGCTGTAGTGTTAGCACAGTAACCTTCCTCACCCTCGCCAGCACTCACTCACTCTCTCACCCCTTTCCAGGTACTCTCCGAGGAAGCTGCTGAGCCTGCCCCTCCATCCTGCGCAACCGATGAGCAACTCTGGCTATTTGCTCACGAAGCTGAAGTCAGCAAGGACTACAAGCTGGCATCTCTCTACCATCAGCAGGTGAAGCAGCCTCTGCTCTTTCCTGCCCTTCTCCCATGTGCCCAGGCTGGCAGCAAGCAGCCCACCACAGTGCCATGGGGCCCAGCTGCTGGCAGATCAGGGGCTCATGAGCCACCCGCATATGTTGCGTACAGAGGAGAGGTGAATGTGATAGGGATGCTCCTGCTCGGTTTGAGAGATTTTCTAGGCAAATGCTGCTCTCTGGAGGATTGAGAGAGAGAGAGAGAGAGGCTGGCCAGGTCACTGAGAACTTCAGCCTCAAAGCTAGGGGAAATGTGATGAGCTGGTCCAGAAGGCATGCGGGGTGAGCACTGGGAACACTGGACCGTCTACCAAGAGGCTGCAGGGAGGTCAGCTGAAGCTGAAGGACTTCGAAGGAGGCTTAAAGTGAAGCATGATTCCAGTCAAGGGAAACCCTAGCATGTGATAGAGAAGGACTTCATTGTTTCTAAACACAGCTAGGATGGCCAGAGGAAAGCAATGGCTTTTCCAGAACTGCCTCGTTGGTCTGTTATATGTGCTTACTGAGTGTGATTTTTGGGAGTCCCCATTCCAGCAATAATCTTTTGTGTTCAGAGAATAGCTCGGGACCAACACAACCTCCAGTCCTGGCTGGACTATGGCGCATTCTGCCTTCTGCTCGAGGAAACAATCAAAGCCCAGGAATGTTTCCGGGAGGCTCTTCGCCTGGACCCACATCACGTTCAGAGGTACTGGGTGCTCCTGATGTGTGAGAGTGCGGGATGTCCCCCCATGTCACTGGCTGGAACCAAGCTAACCTCTTGGACCCTGTCTCCAGCTTGTTGCTCTGTGGGATTGTAGCAGTCATGCTGCAGCATTATGAAGAGGCAGAGATTTTCTTTGAGGATGCCACCAGCTTGCAGCCATTCGATGTTGTAGTTTGGACTCTTTCAGGTACAAAAGCAAGCCAGTCTATGTGCCCCAGGCACTCTTGAATAGCTGAGCACTGCTCACTCCCCTGCTCCTCTTTCGCTTGATCTAATCTGAGGGGTAAGTGAATGATTTCTGCTCATGTTGCTCTTTCTTTCTCCCATAGGTCTGTTCTATGAGCTGCAAAATAATAATATTAGGGCAGAAATGGCTTTCCGTGAGGCTAACAAGCTAATGCAGGCACAGCTCACCATGGACAGGAGCATCCCTGGGGCTGCTGAGGGAGAAGGAAGGAAAAAGCGAATTTCTGTTGAGAGCGGGAGGCCTCCCAATCCATGTCCAGAAGAGCCCTTGCCAGGTAATCCCTAGCAAAGCCAGCAGGTAGCCTGGCAGTGGCAAGGAAGGGGCTGCCAGCGTGGCAGATGGTGAATAGTGGGACCTGGGTGGAGAAGTGTAAAGAAGGATGGGGACCAAGAGCTAGAAGAGCTTACTGTGAGCCTTAGGTATCAGAGGCAGAGGAAAGCAGCAAGTGTGCTGTTTTAAATGGTCAAGTGCTCTGAAAGCAGCACACAACGTCTCATCCTACCCAGAGAGGAAGCAGCCTTTGCTTCTACCTTTTGGGCCCAGCCCAGTGCCGCTCGTACCAGTGTGTGGGCAGCAGCCAGGGCAACCAGAAGAAACAAGCTTCCTTTCTGCAGCTCCGGAAGGGTAGAGCTGCTGTTGTGACAGTTGTACTTTGTGGTTATTCATGTTTGGCTTTAATAAAAGCTGCTGCTTAGAGTTCCCAATATAGTTTAGAAAGCCCAGTCTGAACTACTTGAAATGGGCAAAACAGCAGCTTGACAGTGGCCCTGAAATGAAGGGATTTTTTGAGCTTATTTGAGCCCAGACTTACCTTGCACCAGGACTTTCTGTCCCAAGTCCTAAATATTTGGCCGGGCTATGGGAAATACCAGCTGATTTTATTTTTAACACTACCACCACTCAAAGCAAGTATCTCAGGCCTACAATGTTATATGCCTTTTTTGTACCAAAATACCAGCTGATTTTATTTTTAACACACTACCACCACTCAAAGCAAGTACCTCAGGCCTACAATGTCATATGCCTTTTTTGTACCGTTGTATGTATAAGGAAAGAGATGTTGTCTTACAATAGTTCCTAGCTTCACACAGTCTCTTGTACACAAACTTCATCCCCTCAACTTGTGTCCTGCAAAGTCTTATCACTCCAGTCCTGGAAACCTGATGGTTCTTTTCTATTTTATCTCTCTCCCCATTTCTGTGGGATTCTGCTCCAAACTGGCCAGTGGAAACTGGCCAGAGTATTCTTTGCACCTAATGTTCATTGTGCGGTTTCATTGCAGAGGAGGCTGAAGACAGCGCAGCCAGCAGGCTGCCAGAGGCCAGGGAGCCCTCCCTGACCTCCATCGTGCCCGAGGAGGATGCGACTGCTCAGCAGAACAGGAGGTCTAAGAACAAGGAGTCAGCCCCAAAAGGTTAGGGTGTTGGGGACCTCGTAAAGAAAGGACAAGATCTCAGTGCTGGGAGAGGCCCTCTAGCAATGGTGGGCAGGGGGAGTAACTTGGGAGCACAGAGCCGTGGCAGTCCTGATGCCAAGGCAAGACAGCAAGTATTGTTCTCTCTCCTTGTCTTGGGAATCTTCAGCAAAGGGGGTTTATTCTGATTTTTGGAGCGCTACACCTCATTGTGACCAGGCAGCTGGCCTGCCCTCCGGGCTGCCCTGTGCTCCTTCGGGAGCTGCGTGGCCGCGGTATCTGGTGTGGGGCTCCTGCTGCTCTGTCCCACTGGACTCCCAGCAGGAGGGGACTCACATGCATCTCCAACAGGCAGCCTGGGCTCACCTCTGCCTGCAGCTGTGCGGACTTCATCCCGCGGTTCCCTTCTGCCTTGTTTTGACTTCTCCCCATGTGACACTTAGCTGCCTCCCTCTGCTGCCTCTCTTCTGAGATGCCATCTATAAAATTGTTCCCATTAATCTCCTCCGATCATTTGCTGTGTGCTCTGCCTCCTCTCCAACTCTGCTCCCCCATGGATGGCAAAGAGATGATGGGACTGGGTGAATCAGTCTCTGCTGCACTGGGTTAATCAGGCATGGGCCTTGCTATATATAACAAGTTACAGCTATAAATTCCAATGTTTTCTTTCTCTGTCTGGCCTGAAAAATTTGCAATATGAGAATGTAGTTTCCTTTTGTGACTCCTACAAAAACATAAGCTCTTCAGAAAGAAACAGTGAATTAATCTATATTTCAGCCTCCCCTGCCATCTCTTGAGTTTCTGTGATGCTGAAGGTCTGAGGGCCCCCAGGGTCTCCTTCCTGGCTCTGGTTTCAGAAACACAGTGACCAGTTGGAGACTGGCTGATGGTGACACCTTCTCTTGCAGCGCCACCCCCTGTTCCAGGGCTCAGACGACCTCCCTGCTCTATCTTCATGAAGACAGTGGACTTCCTGATGAAAGTCAATGCCATCCAGGTGAGTTCTAAATGGAGTGGAGGAGAGGGAGGAGGTTGGTTATTACAAAAGAGCTTCAAAGGGCCCTCTTTGGGGCTTAGAGAACAAGCTGTGCCCACAGCAGATGCCAAGCGCAAGAGGGAGCAAAAGCACCACTGGCAAGTAATACAAAACTGCAGCCAGGGAGATTATTCAGACCAAAATGCTCCCTGGGGACTCAGGCATCCCAGGCAGGTGAAGTTCTTGCTGTGCCTCAGCTCAGCACTGCTTGCTGTGGAGAGCAACCAAGCTGCATAAGGTCCCTGCAGATGTGCTCTTCTCTATACACTTGCAGATGAGATGCATTATTGTGATGCTTTCCATACACCAGTTCTCCTTTCTCATTTTAGACACTTGCATATGCCAGAGCAATTTTTAAGTCACAAGTGGGATGTCCCTTTCCCACACGGCGATCTCTGTGGGATTTCTCTGACTGCCACATTATGCTGCCTGCCTTGATTTTACATGGCAGGGAAAGCTGCTTAAAGCAAAACAGAAATAAAAGCAACAGGAGGTAAAGTTTCCAAAGGAGAAGAAAAAAAATCTCCTGCCTGTTTCCTGCTCATGGAGGTCAAAGAGGTGCAAGGCAGTGCTCCTAAGTGTATGCTGCAGGTGTGTGCAGGGTGTGTGTGCACCTCCTGAGGGTGCCCGTGCTCTGCCTGCTCTCCCGACCCTGCCGCTGTGCTCTCCTCCTCAGTTTGTTCACATGGCGCTTGCCCACGAGCTGCTGAGCCTCCAGGGAGGCCCCAGTTGTGACTACTACCTGGTGCTGGCCCAGACATACCTGCTGAAGGAAGACTTCTCCAAAGCTGAAGAATGTCTCTGTGAGGCCGTTAGACTCGACTACACGGTAATGCTCTGTGGCTTAACATGGTGCAGTAAAAAGCAGGAGATCGGTCAAACACTGCAGCAAACTCTGCCTGTTTTGTTTCTGCAGCATGAACCTAGAGCCCATGCTTCATTTCCACTTGAGCAAACTCTCATGTTAGTCTGCAGCCCTTTTCCAGGGAAGGGTAAATGTAGCTGATTAAACACATTAGGATGTGGCCTGCAGCACTGCCCTCCTCATTACCTAGCTTAGTGTTTGCGTTTCCCCACGGAGATGCAGCATTTGAGTGCTCCTCTCTGTGCATCGGCTGCCTTTCTATTCCCTCTGTACATGTATTTCCTGATCCTCTTCCCCTGTGTTGGTGAGTCAACTTTGCTTTTATGAGAAGCAGAGTTGCCATTTAGTACAAATGGAAGTAGCTTTCAAGACTGTCACGTTGAATGGGTTTCGCGGAGGGCTGTAAAACTGATGCTCTGATGCTATTTGCATAGTCACAACACTGAGGGAGCCTTGCACAGGAGAGGATACCACGCAGGGAAAGCCAGAGGTGGCCTCTGTCACTGATGTTGTGCAGACAGCCCTCCAAGATGATTTTTATTCTGTATATAAAATGCACTCCTCTATAATCAAATATCTGTCAGCTCTTCGTTTTTGCTGATTACAGGTCCCCGCCCTTCCCGCAGATCTCTTGCCCTCTTGTTTCTCAGCCATGTCTCCTGGCTTTGTGTGCAGAATCCCAATGTGTGGGCTCAGAAGGGGCACCTGTGCTACCTGAAGGGAGACCTTGCGGAGGCAAAGCAGTGCTATGAACGGACTGTCAGCTTTGTGGTGGATGCCACCGAGATGCACTTCGTCTACCTGCGCCTGGGCTCCATCTACCTAGAAGAGAAAGAGGTGAGGAGCCAGCAGGAGTGGGAGAGGAGAGATGGGACATTCGGGGAATGGACGAGAAGAGGGCTGGCTATGGCGCGATGCCTGCGCTGCCGGCAAACCCATGGCTCTCTCCATGGCAGTACGGCAGGGCGAAGCAGACCTACCTGCTGGCCTGCAAGAACTCTGCGTCCTGCCTCACCTGGCTGGGAGTGGGAATTGCCTGCTATAGGGTAAGTGCAGATTGCCTGCTATAGGGTATGGTGTAAGATCCAAAGCGTTCAAGTAGTCTGCACTAACTGGCCCTGGGGGTCCTGGGGTTCAGGGCTTGCTTTCTGCATGACCCCCTTTATTAAAGAAAAGCTTAATGTGTGAATCCAAAGCTCCTTAAGGCCATCCTGTGCTATGTGCTATCACAGTCTCTGTGCTGCTCACACGGATGTCAGAGGATTTTCACCCATGGCAGCTGCCCTGAGAGCAGCGCTCTGTCCCTTCCCCAATGTCTTCGCTGGGCCTGGCAGAGCAGGAGGCCATGGCAAGTGTGTAACCTGGGCCTGGGCTTTGTCCCCAGTGCCGCCTGCACGTGACTGGCATGTCACCACAGAGGAATTGAGCAGAATGTCAGCAGAGAGGAATCTCAGTGTGTTCCCTGCCAAAGGAATCCAGAGCCCTGAAAGGTTCCAGACTCCAGACCAGGGGTGTCTGAAATGTAGCCTGAGCTGGATATATCCCCAGGGCTTGCAGGCAGGCAGGACACCAGCTACCCCTGCCTCCAGGGAGTTCCTGGAGCTTTGTGGGAAGAGGGATTGGGAATGGAGTGGTGTTTTAAATGGTGCTCTCACACGAGCAGGTGATGAGAGCTCCCCACTGAGCACCATGGTGGTACCCAGAGGTCGGGGTGAAGGAGTTGCTGCTGACTTGTGAGGTGGACTCTGCCCCAGGGGTTGGGAGTTAGTGGTAAAAAGCTTGAGAGCTGGACACAGGCATTGAACACACTTTTCTCCACTCAAAATCCTTTCCTTCCATCCCTGTCACGGGCAGCCCAGAACAACTCAGTGCCAGGAATCCTGCTAGATGCTTTTATTGCATTGATTTCTTTGGCTGTCAAGTAGGTGCTTGATAAATTCTGAAAGATTTTCTGTCTGCAATTTGCCTCGTCTTCACACCTCTCCCTCTCTCAAGCTGGAAGAGATGGCAGAAGCAGAGGATGCTCTTGCGGAAGCAAACGCCCTGAATAACAAGAATGCTGAAGTGTGGGCATACCTAGCCCTTGTCTGCCTGCACGTGAGTAGCCAACCAGCCTTCAACCTGGAGCCTCATACAGGGGCATGGCTTTTAGCTGCACTGGCTCATGAGTGTGAAAAACATCTTGTAGATCTCAGTGGTAAAAACAGAATCAGGACTGTGTTCCTTGGGGTGCAGGGGAAAACACTGCAGCACCCCGACAGCCCAAGCTGTTTGTCACCACCGAGTGAACGCTCCCCTGTCAGGCATCCTTCTTGTTGAGCTTTGTGGTAAAATGCCGCTTGGCTGAGCACCCCTTTCCTCTGCCTGTTTCCTCAGTGGCTGCTCTGGGGCTGTTTTGCAGGGAGGACGGCAGCTGGAGGCAGAGCAGTGCTACAAGTACACCCTGAAGGTCAGTATCCCTGCACGGCCAGGGGGACAGCGAGCAGGGCTGATGGGTCAGCGTGTGGGCAGCCCCGGTGGCAGCCAGCTCTGTGTCGCTTGGCACAGGCTTCCATGGGCCCCTGCAGTGCCAAGCCTTTGCCCTTCTAAGGTGCAAGTTTAATTGGAAAATAAGGTACTTGAATTCCAGCTGGCCTTGCTGCAGCTCCTGCACTTGCCTCACTCCCCGAGCTCATCCCTCTGTCTCAGGCCCAGGCTCG
>NW_010580948.1:191374-223436 GCF_000705375.1 Tinamus guttatus | reverse complement strand
TTATGTGATATAAAGGACTCGGATAGCTGTGGATACTGCTGTTCCTGCAATAAATGGGCTCCCTAACATAAAGCACCAGGGTTCCCTAGGCCTGATCCTCCCCTGCCTGCCTGATCTTGCCGTACATCTGGTGAACCAGCGCAGATAAGGAAACAGTTCTTTGCCTTGAGTGGGCAAATCACCCCCCTGTAGTCCTGCTCTCCATTACTGTGTCCGTGCTGATGCCTGCTCTTGTTTCTGAAGGACAAGACGCTGAAGGGAACGGTGTATCGGATCCGAGGCTCCCTTCCTGCTAGTAACTACATCCAGCTCCCAAAGACCAGCACACAGTCGCTGGGCCTTGTTGGGCGCTACCTCTACCTGCTGTTCAGGCCTATGCCGAACAAATACTTCGTTGTGCATCTGGATGTCTCCACAGAGGTGTGTGATACGCTGGGCGCTACTGTAACTGGCACTGTCACTTATTAAAGGTCTGAGGGCAGTGTGTGCAGAACTCAGAGTTTCGGGCATGGGACTGTTTTGCTCTAAGGTAGATGTCTGCAAGGAGTCTTTGCTGCTGATGTTCCCCAGCATGCTGTAGTAGGCATTGGAATAGAGTAAAAGGAGAAGGTGACATCCTTCCCTGAGCCTGGTTATCCAGAGAGCTCCAGGAGTTTCTCAAAGTACTTCCAGGGAAAGCTGATCGTTGTGGTCAGTGACAGTTGCCCTGGGCCTGAGATGATTTCTGTTCTTGTGCCATCTCTGGACTCAGGCTTTTCTTTTCTTAGGCTCTCTTTACTCAGGACTGCATCGAATGGGACAAGAGGCTGCTGCTAAATTGCCTAGGCCTGGGGTAGTGCAAATGTTCTCTGCAGCATTTGCTTGCTTAAGCCACCAGGGTGACTAAAACACCGTGTGTATCTTTGTCCTCAGGATAACCAGGTGGTCCGCATCTCTTTCTCCAACCTATTTAAGGAGTTCAAATCCACAGCCACATGGCTTCAGTTCCCCTTCATCTGTGGAGCGTCCAAAGGGTCAGTTTATGAGAGCACAGCCAAGACTCCCAAGCAAGGTAAAGAATACTGCATGTGGATGGTGGCATTGCTCCTGTCACAGCAGAGATTGGGCTGGAATATCATGGCCAAAAGAAATTACTAGAAAATAAGCTGTATTCAAAAAGGGAGTAGATGGATGCGAGGAGGAGGAGGAGTGCATGGCTGTGAACAAAGCAGTGTGGATGCGTTTTCTTGATCCAGAAGATCCCTAACAGCCAATAGCTGGAAGCTAGTGCTATGGGGAAGGACTGTTTATGCATTCCTTGTTCTTAATTTCTCCCTAAGTGATGGGGGATGTAATGTCAGGGTAGGTGTGAGTCCGGCCTAAGGCAGCAGGGCTTGTTCTCTGTTCTTTCCAGACCTGTGTGTTGTGATAGTAGCCTATGAGGTGTGTTTTCCAATCTCGGGTGCTCTCTTCTAAGGTACTATTGACAAGTCAAGCCTGGTGGAAGTCATGTTAAATACTTTTCACTTTAGTTTTAAAGTGCTTTAGGGTTTCTTCCTTTGCATATACTGCAAAAGAACCTGGGGGGACCTCGTTCATTCATGGTCCAAGGGTAAAAGGTAAAGTGCATTAAGTAATTAATATTTCCTGCAGTTATATCAGCCAGGCTAAAACTAACTTGTGGTGTCAGTTCAGGGTGCTGCATCAGATGATTGCCAGTTGTCTGCAGGAAGAGATGCCATCGTACATAACGGGGCATGTTCTGTTGTGTTCATCTTCTGGCGTGAGCATTCAGTGCAGGCTGCTGCTCCATGACTACAGTGGAGTAGCATTTATTGTCATAAGGAGACAGTTCACCTGGACCGCTGAGTTGGGCGTATTGCAGGCAGATGTTAAATTTTGCATTCTGAGGCCTGTGTCTGAGGGCTGAGGTTCACAGATTATTACATGAGAATATGCATACAACCACAAGTCAGCCTGTGCTTGCTAGTATTGCCAGAAACGTGCCCCAGAGCAGAATGGTGTCTTGGATGTATGCACTAAGAGACCCTCCCGACCATGTGCATGCTGTTAACCTTATGCCTCCCATCCTGTAAGGAACTAAGGTTGTAGTGTCTTCTGACATTCCCTTACTACTCCGTGCTGGTTTTGCAACAAACCATTTTGATGCCCAGATCTAGTGGGAGCAGCTCCTGCCAACGTGCGCTGGACCTGTCTGATGCTTGATCTCCAGTACATCCTCTCCATGTACCTCAACCGACGTTACAGCCATCTGAAGAGTGTCAAGCTCTGCTCCAACCTCCTTGTGAAAAATCTCTGCACAAGTGACTTGCTCTTTGACCCAGGTAAGGAGCTGAGAGCTTGAGGTGGCATGTGATTTCTTGTGTGATGTAAACCAAATCTAGTGAATAAATATGGCCCTCCTCTCTAAGATATAAGTGTTGTTTCTTGTTTTTCATCTGGGGAAATGGAAGATAGGAGAAGAGTTAAATATCTTGCCAATTAGATTGTTGCAGGAAAATAAAAAGATCTAACCACACTTCACTTTTCACAGGGTTGTACTTTTATCTCACAGAGGAGCCTTTTTTAATTTCTTTTTTTTTTTGTCACTGAAATCCAGAAATCTTCCAGTATACTTTATGTTTTTAATCCACCTACTCAGTGCAGCAGATATACTCCAATCAAAGCCTTTGTTTCTGACTTATTAAAAAAAAAAACTCTCTGGAAATCTGCTACAACCAACTGGCCCACTTGAAAGCGTCAGTGAGGAATTTATAGATGCTATTTACCATGAAAGAAGTCCCCCAAACTTGGAGGGATTAAAATAAATACAGATAAAGATGAAATCTTGAAGACTCATCATTTTAATGAAGTTGCAAATGCATCAGGGAAACAGAGGCCTAACGCAGATCATGTGGAAATACAGAAAATAATACCAAACTAGACTAAGTCAGTCTTTTATAATGGGGAATTTATATTTTAATACCAGAGGTTTAAGCTCTTGCTCGTTCTTTTGAACGTGAAAGTTCCAGGAGTATTTGTGTGCAAAGGTATATTCATTTGTTACGGGCATCAGGATACATCAGTTTAATCCAGCTCTCCCAGAGACTTGAAGAACATAATTTTGTCTTGTGTGTTACTAGGTGTGACCTTCTCTGAAGCTCGACAAAATAACCTGGCCTGTCATGGTGTGTCTCCCATGCCACGAGAAATGGCATTCCCTGTGCCAAAGGGAGAGAAATGGCACGACCGCTATGACTATATCAGGTACACTTGCTAAACACTACTCTTGACATCCCTAGAACTTTTGGATCTCTCTTTAGGGCTGGTCAACATGCACTGTGGGAAGGCAGCAGAGTTAAAGCCACCTGAGGAGTGCCAGCTTTGATGTGAAGCAGGATCCTAGTTAAATCATTCCATTTGCCTCAGCTCTAGTGCTAAAATGTTGCAAGCACCTCTGTGGTTCGTGCTTAGTTGTTGATTGCTGGTACCTTGGGGCAGGCAAAAGGCCTCAAGAGTTCCCAGTTGCAGAACACTGCCTGAGCCCCAGGCCAGTGAGGTGGTAGAGTTAACCTCGGTTCTTTCTCTCAACAGAAGGGTGTTGGGATGGGCCCTCTTTGCAGAGATTGCTTCTGTGCAAAGCTAAATGCAAGCCTTTTTCCTCAGTGGCTATTTCTAGGGAGCACTACAACTTCTTGCTAGTTCTCTGTGTCTTAAAAGTTAGCCTTTACCGTGGCTGCTGAACTGTCATCAGCCTCAATGCCTCATCAGGCAGGCAGAGATAAACGTACCTTCCTGAACAGAAACCCAGCTTTAGTGCTGTGATCCCATCTGTGCTGAGGTTTTTGCCAGCTGACTGTGTTGGCCATAAATTGCAGCTCATCAGAGTCAGCAGCATCGGAGCAGTGCTTAAAACATGTTGTGTAAACGTAACCCCTGCAAACCAAGGCAGTAGATCAGACAAAGGAGATGCTTTAGTATCCTTGTGCCTGGAGGAGAAGGGAATGAAAGAGAGAATTCTACAGGAGTCAGCTATATAAATCTGAAGAGGCTTTTGTGCCAGGAAGGTAGTTACCAAGTAGGATTTCTGGGTTCCTGTGCAAAATCCTAATTAAAAGATGCCTTTCCTCTGATATTTTCTTTTTTTCCCTCCTCTCTCCAGGTTTCCATCTGATGGGTCCAAGCTGCCATATGACTCAATCCAAAAGAGCTGTTCCAGTCCTGCAGCAGGTAGGAAAGCTGAGGGCAGTGAGCTGAGGCTGGGTCAGCCCCTTGGTGTAAGCTCAAGTAGTGGCCACTGCTTCCTGAGCTCCATCTGAGGAATTGTTCAACTCCTGTGTGTTGTCCAGAGCCCTTTCCATTACCCATTTGACTTACTGCTCTGGAAGAGCTTAAATCCCAGAGGTTTAAAAACACTTGAGAGAGGCCCTGCATTTTGCAGAAGATAGATTTTCTCACGAGGAGCTGGCTAAATTACCTGTGTTTGTCTCTTAGAAGTGCTGGGAAGCTTTAAAAGGTGATCAGAGCAAAGACCTTTCTTGGCTAGTGAATTTTGATGATCTTTTTAAGGAAGCTGCATTATGGTTTCCTCCTATAAAATCGATACTGAGCAGGCAGCTCTTAATGAGTCTCCTGTACTTGGAGTCCACACCCACCTCCTTCCTGACCTAGGACAGCAAATCTACAGGCCCTTTTTTGTTTCAGAACAGTTGTAACATGTAGTTTCAGCTAGTGCCTAATCAGGGGACTAGGATGGATGTTTTTGTTGCAGTTCACTCCCACATCTTTCTAGATTCCAAAAGCAGTTGCCTGTTTCCTGCTTCCTACCACTCTGGAGTTTTTCCACGTGCACTTGACCTGCAGATAAAAAGGAACAAAACAAAACAAAACAAACCATGGAGAGTATTATTTACAGCAGGTGTACCAAGTGTAGAAGTTGGTCTTTGTCCTTTTGTTATAGAATAGCCTGTTTTTTTTCATTTGCATCTAGATCTTTCTTAAAGGAGGAGTAAGAAGTTGAATGAAACGGCTGCTATTTACTCCATGCAGGAGCAGGTAGTTAGTGTGTCGGAGGGTTACAGATACCCTCCCTCTCCTCTTGTGATCCAGGTGGCCAAGTTTTGGAAGACGCAGTCCACGAGCTGCCCCAGCTGGTAACGCTCACCAAAGCAGTCCGTGATCGTCTGTCCCTCGTTCAGCAGATAACCAGTCCCAAAGCTGTGAGTATGCCTTGGAGAGAGAGTGCAGCTTCTTCCTTTCTGCCTCATGGAGTTTTTTCACACCTGTCTTGCCTTTTAGATCCTTTATGTAGGATGTATAAGATGCTTTTTGTCATTTACAGTCTTGTTTGGGCATGGTCTGTTGACCACAGCCCCACAGTTAATGTCTTTGTGGTTCAGTCTGGTGTAACGCAGAAAAAAAGACTGGATAAATGCCAATCTCTAGCAAATCTCTTTGTAATCTCTAGTCTACTGTTCTCCCCATCTCAACTGAGGCAGCAAATACTTTTTCTTCAAAATATTTGTATGAGTTTAGTATTAGAGTGAGCATGATGAAGGATGTCTCTAGCATAGCAGGACACACAATCTAGATGACTGGGACTGCAGGCAGGTACCCCAAACCACTGAGTTCTTCTCCTTTGCTGTTACTAGTGACCCAAGTGCTGGTGTCTGGCCCTTTCTTACCAGAAAAATAGTAAAGATGTAGGAGGGCAATAGGCTTTTGTAGAGAAGAACTGGGGAGATCTGTGCTGTTTATGCCTTGGAGTGGGAGAAAAAAATGAATGTAACTATTTGCCATTCTGAATCAAGATAAGCCAAGTGAGCTGGCCATTGGCTTTCAGCTTCTTGTCTGCTCAGTGGAGAGGCTATTAAGAGCTGGGTCTTTGCTAGGGGTGGTTTGTTGTCCAGAGGAATGGAATTGCCTGTGAACAATATTGGGAATACAGGGAGACTGGCTGGTTAACATACCTGACAAAGTTAGCTACTTACAGTGAGGTGACAGTGATGCTCTCCGTACATGTTACTCTGATTTGTATCTGTATGTTTCTCACTTACTTGTATGCTTGGAGTTTTTAATAGTCACTTGGGAATTATGCTGGTATCTCCCTGTCCCTGCCTTTGCAGGCGGGTGTAAGAAGGTGGGAGGGAACTCAGATCTGTCTCTGAGGGTTTGTTCTTTCTCAGATGCCACGTCCGTGTCCTCTAATTACAAAGAGCATTCCTGAGGTTCACCTAACAGCTCCAGGGCCTTTGGAAGTCATGCGTGCTGGGGAGCAGGAGGTAAACAAGAAAGGGAAGCTACAGAGTGCTTGCGACTCTGCTGGGCAGTCACCATCAGTCACAGATGGTGGGATTCACGTGTATGCCCACAAGACGAGTGAACGATCCGCCCGTGCTGTCAACACAAGCTTGGAGGAGGTAGGTGAAACACTGAGGAATCACGGCAACCTGGTTTTACACTTCATACTTGGCACAGCTCTGCATTCTGTCTTGTTGTGACTTTAATCGCAGGATGTTTTTGTCAGGGAGTGGGCCTTGAGCTGAGCTCCCTGGGCTTGGGGCACAAGCCATTTTGATTCTTGTGTGTGGGACTCCTGCCAAGCCAGATCCTCAGCCAGTGTCTGACACTGGTGCAGAGGGGCCGGTTTTCTCCCAGCCACAGCTCTTTCCCATCCTTTTGCTGTGTCTTGTGAGACTGAGTGAGTACACGGATTGCCACTTGGCACCCTTATCATCCCTGCATATGTAGATTCCCTCATGAGGCCCTGCGAATGCTGAGACATGGGGATGTGTAGTCCTGGTTGCTGGGACTGATTTGGGGTGTAGGGAGCATAAGGCTGGCATCTGAGCAGGACATTTGTGTGCTGATGCTTGTGATACTTTTGAGCCCAGTAGAGGAAACAAAAGATTGGATTGGAATTTCAGTTAATGTCAGTCCAGTCCTGATGCTGGCATTACTTTTTTTTGACTGTGAGTTCTTCTTTGCACTAGTATCTTGTATATCTTGAAAGAATGACCATATGTCTTGTTCTGAGATGCATGCACTGACATAAAACCAATAATGTGCGTTTGCTGAATTATTATTATATTTTCCCAGAGTATATACATGAAGGTCACTGGACCAGATGTGCTGTCTAGCAGGAGAGCCTCTCACTGCAGGGTAAGATAACAGATCTTCCCACAGCATCACTCTGCTCTCTAGGAATATTCAGGCATTAGGAAGATCTGTTTGCAGCTCCCTTAGCCTAAGCAGGAGGACTTCTGAAAATAGGATGTCAGAAGATCTCAGCTCCAGTTTTCTTCAAAGTTTAACTTCTGACGGGTCAAATACTTTAAAACTGCCCCCTTATGGGAGAGGATTCAAAGCAGTCCCTGTGTTTCCAGGAGAAATAGAAAAAAACAGGGAACAGAGTGTCCCAGTAGCCCAGAGGAATGGGGTGGAGCTGTGAGTGATCTGGCCATAGTCCTGCAGTAAACCTGCCAATGCTGTCTTTCTTTCAGAGGCTTTTACCAGATCCAATCCTGAAGCTGAAGACGATTATTGGCTTTGGAGGTTGCAGCACCAAATGGGTCAGTAATTGGAAGAGTTTTTGAAGTTTTTCTGTAACCATATTAACAGGATATCGATTTTTTCAGAGGCTCAAATGTGCCAAACTTCCTTGGGAAAAGGGCCTCATAACAGAGGGGCACAAGCTTATGTTTGGGTATGGGTCTTCCACTATTCCAGTGGTGAATCAGGAGCCCTTTTAGATCTCGTATCTTCTGCATTTTAACACATCTCATGCCCCTACAACATGCTTTGCTGGAGTCTAGAAGAGGACTATGGTTTGGGTTGTTTCCATGTGGGGCTTTGCCTTCCAGGATTCCAAACCATGGTGTGATTTGCAGTTAGAATAAAGGAAGTTTTCTGTGGTTCATCCAGTTCAATAACATTATTTTCAATGTATCTGCTGTGCATGTATATGTATAAGATGCAATTTGGATGGTAAATCCATGGAATTCATTTGGATGTCAGCTGAGCTCTTTCTTTTCCTTTGCTAGTTGGAAGCACACTTACATGAGAGCAGTCCTGACATCTGCACATTTGCAGCAGCTCTCCAAGTCTCCCACATGTCTAAGAAAGCTCTGCAGATCTCATCTAGGAACTAAATCCCCTGTGGGATCTCATCCTCCCTCTCATTCTCTCATTTGTCCTGCAGGCACTCTGGACTCACAACAACTCTGCAGTGGTGTACCCCTGCCATGCAGTTATAGTCACCATGCAGATTCAGACTGGAGAGCAGAGGTTTTTCATCGGACATACAGATAAGGTAAGTGCAGGTGTTCTGACAAAGGCTTTTTTCAGTGGTATGCTTGTTAATTCCTGAGAAGTGGATACCTCTCTGCTGCTCCTGCCCAAAGTGCTATAGTAAAGCATCAACTCTGGTCCTGGGGAGGTTGTGACAAGTCCAGACAGACCCTGCATCCAGAGTGGGTGTCAGGAAGAGCTTTGGCTTATCAGCAACAGGACTTAACCACTTTTTCCCAAACACCTCTAACCTGACCTTTCCCCAGGTGTCAGCACTGGCCTTCAACGGAAAGAGCACCTTGCTGGCGTCCGCACAGACAGGCCCCTTGAGCGTGGTCCGCCTCTGGGAATTCCCCAAGGGGAACTGCCTGTCGGTGTTTAAAACCCATGTCCGGTCACTCACGTCCCTGAGGTAGGTTTCAGCCCCGGGACGGTGTGTGAGGGAGGAGGAGATGAGTGCAGGGGTGCATTCAAGAGTATGAAGTGTTGCAGTATGGCAGCTTCTCTGTGCTATGAGTGCATGATAAAGCAGGGCTGATTTATAGTTCTTTAGCTGCTGTTGTGTTTATCACCAAGACCCTGCTGGCAGTTATCCCAGAACAGCTGGTGTGCTGCCAGCTTACTCCCTAACTTATCCCTCAGGACATGCTGTCTCCCCATATCCTCAGCTCATCTTGTTTTATTCCCTGCTGAGATGCACTTGGGCTGTGAGCTACTGCATTTCACCAAGTGTCTTGTTCTTGCAGCTTTTCCCACAGTGGAGCAGTTCTTTGTGGCATTGGAAAGGATGGACATGGCAAAACGGTGAGAGCTTTCTGGAGCTTTTCTTATCTCGCAGCACAAGCGTCACAGGATACCGGTTCTCTTAGATTACACAGTTACTCTGCAGGCACACTGCTGGTGTGGGTTTTCCAAGGTACAGTGACACAGAGATGTTCTTGGGAAAAACTTCTCACTGTAAATAGAGAAGTCTCATTCTCTTTGGCTGGTTAGAAAATACTTTGTCTGATACTTGTGTGCTTGAATGTACTTTCCCCAGCTGGAAGCAAATAAGTTATTTCTAAGGTAGCTTGTGTGGAGACCTGCTCAGATTGAGCTTTGGGCCTATTTTGGTCTTCTGATTTGTGGCAATTATTATTTATGGCAGTTAACCAGTTTATGGTTAAGGCAGTTGAGTGATTCTCCATGTATCCTGTGGGGATCACTGTAGGCTAACACACATCATTCCCTGGCCTCTCTGCAGCAGTTCTGGCCCACCTGGTTGAGAGTGACACATGTTTGTGTGTCATTTCAAGCTGGAAGGCTTGAAAGCACATAGTGGAAGAATGGGAATTGAAAAGGGAGATTCGGGACTGGAGCCCAAAACCCTTTTGTAGAGCATTTAGGGCAAGCAAGGCAGATGTGAAGTTAAATCTTTCAGTTTGAGCATTGCAGGCATTGTGTGTTGAAAGGGATGCTGGGGCACTTGAACTACCACCCACTGATGTAGCTAGAGAATGACGCAGATCCTGCATATAATAGTCAAAAATAAAACTGTTTCATGGGACTCAGGGTTTTACTTTATCACTATAGCTGTCTTCATCTAGTAGTCTGTTATGGAGAACTAATTGTATATTAGCCGTGCTATTGCTAACTGCATGCTGCCTGCAGGAAAAAACAAGCAGTCACAGAATTACTCCAGCTTTTTCAGAGCACAAACCAACTGTTTTATGTTCAGGGTAGGGGTTTGAAGAACTGAAACTCTGCCGGGGGAAATACCAACCGGTTGAAAGCAACATTTGGGCTAAGAAACAGAATGTGACAGTGGGAGGTGCTGTGGGATTGCTCAGGCAGATTTCTCCTGACGTGACACCTGTCAGCCCAGACCTGCTGAGGCTGAGCTGAGTTTCCTCACATTTCTTCAGTGTTCTTCCTGTTTCCTTTGGGAATGACGTCTCCAAGACCTTCTCAGTCCCCTTAGTGAAAAGGGGACACAGTTCACACTCTTCTGTGTGCAGTTACTGCATTTTCTTTCCAAATGTGAGCTGTGTTGCCAGGCAGCTCTGGGATTTAGAACCTATAATTATTAATGACAGACAACTATATTGCAATAAAGGTTTGCCAAACTGTTTGGACTGTCCTGGATCCTCCTTGTTAGAGTTTTTTTTTTAACCTTCGTTTAGTTCTATAATCATTCCTGTGTGCACAGCCCTGCAGAACACTCTCCCATACATGCAAATGTTCACTTGCTCTAGTGAAAAACTCTTGCTCGAAAGGTTTCCACATCTTAACAGCTCTGCCATCCCTGTCTTCTTTCTCCAGATGGTCGTGGTGTGGAACACAGCTCAGGTGATCGGTAGCGGAGAGGTAGTTGTGCTGGCCAAAGCACACACAGATGTGGACATCCAGGCTTTGAAGATTGCCTTTTTTGATGATACCAGGTAGTGTGCAAAGGAAGCCTAAGTTAACAGGGCAAGGTCTGGCACTGCTGCGGGGAGGCTCATGACACTGCTGCAGCTGAGGCTGACAGGCACAGGGCACAGCTGGTAGCAGTCCTGTTCTCTGTTCTCACTATCAGCGAGCCTCAGCCTGCTGCCCTTAGAGCATTAGCCTTTTGCCAGGGGCTGAACAAATCCTTCCCCGTTCCTCACTCAGTCTCTTGTGCAACAGGATGGTGTCGTGCGGAAGGGACAACGTGAGGCTGTGGCGAGTGCGGAGCGGAGCACTGCGCTCATGTCCCGTGAATCTGGGCGAGTACCATTCCCTGGAGTTCACCGACCTGGCCTTCGAGGAGGGGCACTCGGCAGAGCGGGAGCCGGAGGACCGCACGCTGTAAGGGGCAGTTGGGGTCTGCGTTTGCCATTGGGAGCTCTACAGCCTCCTCTTGACGAGTGGAGGAGGCCACGTGCAGCCATAGCTTGACATCGTCTTTCTCTGCCTTTCCGGGAGCACAGTATTTTGTCTGGATTTCCCTGCAGAATACAAATGCCTTATAGAGCTGGGAAAGCCTCTACCTTCCCTCAGCATGCTTCTCTTCCCAAAAGAAATTTGGCTGCTTTGCAGAATAGCACAAGAAATGGCTCTTTCCTCGTTCGTGTCCTGCTGATGTCTTGACACTCAAGTACTTAGTGATTCTCTCCCCCTGCCTGAAGCTTATTGGCAGTGGGATGAGATTGGTATAACACTTCCTTTTGGATATAGAAAAGTGCACACTTTGTGTTATTTTAATCATCAAACCAAGGCTATTGTGGCTATCCCATATGGTTCCAAAAAGGCAAAACTGTCAGTTCAAATGACCTCTGCCTTCCTCCATGGGCTATGTCATACAGCAGAGATAATTTTCTTTTTGAAGTCCACACTGAACTTTTAGCTCTTTCTTGGATTAGTGTTTCAAAGGGACAGAAGAAAAATAGGGAACTGTAACTTGAGCCCTTGGTTGTAGATTCCTAGACTAGATCACAGGAAGTCTCCCTTGTACCCCTGTTTAACCTTTTGTGTTACTGTGAATTGGAATTGCTTTTCATCAGGCAGATGGAGTTTATGAAGTTATTCTGTGCCTCATGACTAAAGCTTGCTGAAACATACTGTAAACCCTGGGTTTTACAAAGTAATGTCTGCACAGTCCTCTTATCCTTCAGATGCTGGAGTAGGGATCTTTGTCCTTTCCAGTTTTGTCTGCAGCAAGAGCGGTCACATTCTGGAAGTGGACTACAAGAACGTCTGCATCAGGAGCGCCCGGCGGCTCCTGCCTTCCCAGCCCCAGCACTGTCACCAGCAGGAAAAGCAGGGCTGCAGTGCAGGTAGGGGTGAGGACTGTGTCCTGGCACGAGGAAGCGATCTAGCTCAGGACTGGCTCAAGAATGACCAGGATCAGAAATAAATTTAAGCAATTTTCTGGAAAATAATCCAGCTGTTTAGCTACTGCTAAAGATTATGATGGCATGATTGAATCAATGCTAGCTAACTATTTTCCTCTTAAGTACTGCAGTAATCTTAGTACAGCAAAGTATCATTTTAAGACAGAGTATTGGCATGTTAAATGCTGATTACTCTTTCAAAGAAACACTGCTTTTAGAAACATGAAACAAGGTCTTAATTTGCTGACAGGAATCTTATGTAGAGATGCAGAAAGATCTAAGCAGATCAATGAAAAGATAGATGTTGGGGATTTTTTCATTATTCAACCTGTATGAAGTATTTGGGAATTCTTTCATGCTGTATACTAAGTAGTACAACTTTCAGCTCTTCCATTGATTTTTAAAAGCAGGAAGAATTCACTTTAAAGTGTGACCGCTCTGGTATTTTTAAATTTATTGCATGAACTATTTAATTGAGAACATGCACCTTTGAGAGGTATGTAATTCCAATTCTCTCTCTGTAGTTGATACAATGACTTTTAGAAGATTTAACACAGTCCTTGGGTTTCTCAGTGGCAGCATTGCTTGCTCTATCCAGTGCTTTGTCCAATGAACTTTGTGGCAGAATCAAAAAACCCGTTGCTTTCCCAGTTTCTATAGATTTATAGTTGCTCACACTTATTCCGCTCTCTCTCACTTCTCACTATGCTGCAGAGAAGACTTGAGACATGAAAGGAAACTGTTTTGTACCCTAAACAGCTACCAAAGACATTCCTTGCACAAGATCTTGTTCAAGCCATAAGTGTGACACAGTTTAAAAGGTGATAAGAAATGCATTGCCTGGCAAGAGTAAGTAGAGTTGCACTGATGGTAAACAGTTGTGCTGGAAGCGGGACAGGGGAGCAAATAGGTTTTGAACTCTTAGAAGGAGTAGATAAGATTCTTCCACAGAGGTAACTTGCGCTGTCATTTGCAGTGGGACTTCTTGCATCTTTTTCTAAGATGTTCAGTTGCTGGAGCAGGTGAGCTGTTGAGCTCTGATTTGGATGGGAGAACCCGCGGTTTCAGTTTTCTTCTTTCTGCCAGTGACCTAGTTAGCTTTGTGTTCTGGGTTTTCAGGCCCTGGGATTGCTATAAACAGTATTAGCATCTCCTCAACCTTTTGTGCCACGGGTTCAGAAGACGGTTACCTGCGGCTGTGGCCACTGGACTTCTCTGCTGTCATGTTAGAGGCAGGTGAGTAGATCTGAGAATTGAGCTTCTGAGTCCCATATCTGCATCAGCCTGTTCCTATGAAGCAAAGAATCCCCTGCAGTTCTTCTGAAGCTATTCTCATTTATGAGTGCTTTTTTATGTCTGCTCTAGTCTAGTCTTTGGAAGTTGTCTCTTCAAGGACAATTAATTCATGTTCATTCTTGTGAGTGTGGGGAGAAGGATGGGAACTCCTGGATAAGAACAGGCAGTCCAACTTTATCTCTGTGCTCTTGTATCCAAGATTCTCTATTCACTGCAAAGTTAGAGGAGTTGAGCAGTTCTCTCTCTGAAACATAACAGCAGAGCCCAGGAACTGCTAGAAAGACCATGGATTAAGTTGTCACTAAACTGAACTCTTCAAGCAGTTAATCTTGAGGTCGTTGCATTTCTGTGAACAGTACTTTCCTAACTGTGAATGTGGTTCCATAACTTTGATCCAGATGCTTCTCACTTGTTCCTGAGCTGTGTACTAACTAGTTTGTCTGTCCCCAGAGCACGAGGCTCCAGTGAGTTCTGTCTGCATCAGTCCAGACACCCTCAAAGTTTTGTGCACAACCACCACTGGAAATCTGGGCTACCTAGATATACAGTCCCGAGACTATAACACCCTCATGCGCTCTCACACAGACACAATTTTGGCATTTTCTGTGGAGGGAATTCGGAAGCAGATGGCAACAGTCTCTCAGGATAACACTATCCGAGTCTGGGACCTTGTGACCATGCAGCAGGTAAATGCAGAGAGAGCTGTTAGATATAGATTTATTGATAGTTTGCCTTGTCTTTGTTCAGTTGAGTTATCAAAGAGCCCTTAGCCAAATAGTCTTATCAAAGAGCTATATAAGAGCCCTTAAATGTCTTCCCTGAGGCATGGGGTTTAACATGGGTAAGAAATCCTTCTGAAGCATGGAGTTCTGAGACATCTATTTAAATGTGCAATTTGGCCTTAGCTTTTGAAGGCATAATTAAACAGAATAGTAAAAAAATATGTATTTTTTTCCTCTGTCTCTTGAATGTAGCTGGTTAGCAGAGGACATAATACCCAAAGGATTTATCCAGATCTCCCTGAAGACCCTGGATGTCCCTGGGCTTTAGGGGCAGGATTAGGTTTGCGCTGTGGGAACAGGCTCACTGTGGAGGTCTGAGGTTGTTTTGCTGCACTACGTGTGCCTGCCAGGAGCTGATTTATCCAGCTTCGTGCCTGTGGGTCTGTCTCTTCCCTGCAGCTCTATGACTTCACTGCTGCCGATGAAATGCCGCGTGCTGTGGCCTTTCACCCTACCCAGCAGATCCTTGCCTGTGGCTTCGACAGCGGGGTTGTGCGAACCTTCAGCTTGGCTGCTTCCGATCTCCTCGTGGAACACAAGTAAGTGTTTGCAGGGGCAGTTGCGCCCACGCACAGGGTAAATGCTGTGTGTCCTGGCAGTAGCCACAGTCATAATCTTGGAGCTGGGTCTGTGCTGGAAAGGTAGTTTTCTTAAGCTTGACAATCCTCATGTCCCAGTTAAGCGGTTCTCAAGCCTGGTGTGCTGAGGGTTTGGATGATAAGAATGCAACCTCAGAAAGCTGTAAGAGCTTTATATCTGAGGACTTACTAGTTGAGAAATCCCTAAGGGTAGGTAAAGGGACTGAGGAAACAGGCGGTTGTCCTGGAGATTAATTGAAGAATAAGCCTTTGTGAGCCTTGGCATGGGAAACGGAGGATGCTCCAAAGGGAAAATGAGCACATCCCATCCAGGGACAGCACGGCTGCTGCACTTGTTGCTTAATTTCCAAAAAGCTGCAATATTGTCCTGGACTGCTGCAGGCAAAACACAGTGAGGTTCTTTTCCTGTCTCCAATTAGGTTCATTGCCAGGTGCTTAACTATATTGCACTGGATGTTGCTTCTCTTTATTTTTCTTTCTCTATCTCATCTCTCTTGTTTTCTGCCTTATTTTTTAGGCAGCACCGTGCTGCTATTACTGGTCTGACCTTCTCTCCAGATGGCAATTTCATGTTCAGTTCCTGTTCACAAGGAACTCTGGCTCTCTACAACTCTGTGGTACAGAAAACCCCTGTCCTGAGAGTCCTGGGTAAGGCTATGGAGTTGATGTGGGTTGCCTCTTTTCTTTTTCAATAGCACAGGTATCCTTGCAAAATCAAACCAAAGACAACCTATTCTGGGAGAGAGATTTTCTGAAGGAGCTTCTGAGCTGTGTCAGTTGCATTTATATAGTACACAGTAGCAAATTTTAGTGACTGTTAACCCTTCCATACCAATCCTGATTCAAAAGCTTTCAAATTGCTTGATATTTCAGTCTTGTGAATTGGCTGGAATTGCATGGACCTGCCTTTTTGGATCTGGATTCAAGCATATATTGTTTAGAAGCAATACAGGCATAGAGTGTTTTTACCTAGTCAAGCCCCAACTCCTTGAGTTTTGTGTGTGTGCAGTTTGATTTGTTTAAGTTGGATCACTTCCCTAATCCTGCCTGTAGCACAGCCACAGAGTTGTGCTGATAACCGAAGAAGGTGGAGTGCTGCAGGCAGGGCTGAGCAGTGCCAGGGGGCAAGGTGATTTTGAAATATTAATGTAATGTTTAACGTACACTCTTTGAAATTAGCTGTGGCAGCACAGGGAAGCTTATAGAGAGGAAAGGAGCTCTGTTATGCAATATGTTATACAAAGAGGAAAATCCTGCCCCAGTAAGTGCAAAGTATGGGGAAAACGAATAGCAGCTCAGAGAGATCAGAGAGCTTGTCCAAAATCACCCAAATTTGGTGTCAGTGCTGTGACTGGAACTAAGTGTTCTGATTCCCCTCCAACCTCAGTGTTGATCACTAGCTGGTTTTCCAGGGCATAACAGTGGGAATGGGATAGATACAGAGCAATCACTCTGATTTCTGTGGTTCTGTGACCTTTGGATCTCTGCAGTGACTTCCTTCTGGGTGGGGTTCAGCCACCCATGCGGTAGCTGCAGTTGCATCCATAGCTGCTTGTTCCAGCTTCCTGCAGCCTTTTTTTTTTAAAAAAAAAAAAAAAAGGCAGTAACATGCATTTATTCCCATTACTTCTTTTTTTTTCCTGCCTGCCTTGAACATACTACAAGCCCAGTATCTAGACTTTGTCTTTGAGGTGGTTCCATGCACACTCTGGATGCCTCAGATGAAATTTCTGTCATCTTTCACAACAGAGGTTGTTTCTTTCTCGTGCCAAAACATGATTTAGGTTGTTTTCAGATTGGCTGATTTAGAGGCACAAAAGAAAATGCAGACCATGTCAGCAGCCGCATCACAGAGCGAGCTGGCTGCAGCATGTTCTCTCTGTTCCTCTCTTCACTCTTTTTCTGTTCCTGGGGCCCGCAGGTAACGTGGTGGTCCGGGATGCTGGGAGCAGTCCTGCTGCTTTGGCTCTTAGTGAGGACAGCCGTCTGCTGGCCTTTGTGGGTCCCTCCAAGTCCATCGTGACCGTGATGGAGGCCTGCTCTCTAGATGAGGTACCCACCAGGTTTCTTCATGGCTCCTGTGGAAGGCTGGGGAGGGGGGAACATGCTGTAGGGTGCTGCAGGCCAGGAGAAGAAATTCCTATCTGCTGTATTAAATGGGATAGGTCAAGAGCTTTGTGTACCATTGATTTTGGAGAAGGCATTTTGGTGCACAGCAGCTGGTTTGGGGTGCTTATAATGAGGTTTGTCTTCCATTCTGTGGGGTAGAAACAGTAAATTCAAGAGTTCTTCTTCTTCAACTTAATTTCCCTCTACAAAGATAATTAGCAGAAAAGCTGCATGGACTGTCAGTTCTGCACCCTCTTTCTGAGCTGCTCTGTTGGGTAAATACTTCACCTCTACCCTGCAGCTTCTCATTAGATGGCTGTCTGAGTGACAAGCTTGGGGCTTCCGTGACTTGTGATGGGGAAGCCATGGGAGAAATCCTCAAGGCTGCCCAATAGCTCTTTTGAGGCGTCCATGGTATTTGTTCTAGGATGTTTGTTCAATAGCTCCTTGTTTCACAGCTGCTAAAGGTGGACATCAGCATCTTTGATTCGGACAGCACGGCCCTGGACTCTGCAGTGAGGCTCTGCTTTGTTCCTGTGCCTCAGGGCCAGCTCCTGGTATCCACGTCCTCCAATAAAATCCTTGTGCTTGATGCAAAAACTGGACGACTGGTGCGAGAGGTAGGATGCTCTGAAAATCATGCACCAATGATTGCCCCATCTTGACTTGTCTCAATGTGGGGGGATGAATGGGAGAAGAGAATATCCTGCAGCTCACAGGCTCTGAACAAAACATAACTGACAAGCAGACAAGCTGTCCTAATGTGGTCATGCTTTAGGTGAGCCTAAACTTGTCCTTGTTTTCCATGCTGTCACACTCCTGTCATTTTGCTGAAGCATCAGGGCACAATAAATTGCTGAAGGCAGTTAAAGCAAACTTTTTGAATCACATGGCAATGGGCTAGGTGTGCATATGGCAATAATTACCCTATCTCACAGGTGGGCTAGTGAAATACCCAAACGAGCCCACCAGAGCACTGGAGATGATCTAACTGTCATGGTGAATCTGTCCAGATCACAATGCGTTCAGTTCACCTGCAATCTTTGCGTGTCTTGTGATGCAAAAGGCTAGAAAAACTACAGACCTTTGTCAGGAATACTGGACATCTCTGGTTCGTGTAGTTTTGAACTACTTTTTCACCAGAGTCTAAAAATATTCCCCTTCATTCTTCATTTAATGAATCTGCCTTTTTTTGATGTTGAGGCAGTGAATAGCTGATTCTTCATTTAATGAATCTGCCTTTTTCGATGCTGAGGCAATGATTAGCTTGCTGACAGTGAGCTTGCTCAGTTAATGCTCATGGTGCTGTGTCTTATCCTCAGCTGCCTCCTGTGCACAAGCTGTCCTGTTCTTCCTTGTCCCTAAGCAGGGATGCCAAGTACCTGCTCACTGCCGGTGACAAGGTTATCAAAGTGTGGGACTACCAGATGCGCTTTGATATCAACTTCCAGGTATGGCACAAACAGGGAGGGAGGAGGGTTGATGTTGCCTTCGTTTGTCAGTTAATGCAATTGGGAATCCCTGGAGGAGAAAGGAGCAAATGCACTTTTGTCTGATTTGGCCCAGTCCCTCAATCCCAATATGTCTCCAATATACCCACCCCTATTCTCACCTGGAACATTCTGGTAATCTCACCCACTGAACACACACTGGGATTGCCAAATCACTGCTCCTAGTGAGAGCCTCTGCCAAGGACCAGCGGCTGATACTACATCTGTTCTCTGAAGAGAGGAAAAAAAAACTGCCTGCCCAGGGTTTCAGAATAGCTGAAAGCTGGGATAAGGCTGTGGGGTTTTTCAACATCTACTTATTTCTCTGGATCAGTATGTTTAGCATCAAACATATCTCTGAACACTGGAGGTGTGGTGCTGAACTCAGAGAAGATCCTCCCGTGAAGTAGTTTAGATAGAAGCTTCCTTCACTGGATGTCCAGCGCAGGGGGTCTTGTAACCACAGTCTTAATGGGACAGAGATGGTCATGGAGTCTGGGAAGTCCAAGACCTCCTCTCTCTCAGGTGTACATTGGCCATTCGGAGCCAGTGCGACACGCTGCCTTCACCCCAGACCAAGAGCACGTTGTCAGCGTTGGAGATGCCATCTTCCTCTGGGACTTCCTAGCCCTGTCTGCAGAAGGGTCACCGGCAGCTGCGTGAGTGCCCTGTGCTGGGCAGTGCTTTCTCCTGCTTCTCTTTACCTCTGATGCACCATCCCCCAGCAGTTTAACTCTGGTCTTGTTGCCTTTCCAGTGCGCATTCTTCCAAGCCTGATCTGTCTCCCAGAGCAGGTGAGTGTGTCTCCTCCCATGAGTTGCATTGCTCAGCATGTTAGCAGCTTTTCCACAACTGCTCTTCGTGGAACAGGGTGTAGTGGTTGGAGATGGGGATTTTTTTTTAGTTCCTTTGGGGAGAAAGGAGATGCTCAGAGGTTTTTCTTTTTTTTTTTTCCCCACAGAAGGGAACTCTGAGAAGCTCAAGGATGCCACTGAGATTCCTCGGCAAACAGCTCCTCTTCCACTGCTGTCCTCACCGCCATGTCTGGCTGTTGGTTCTGTTCACCAAGTGGAATGTCATGGTAAGAGAAACTGCTTGTAGGAAAGGGAGAGTTGATTTAGGGAAATCTCCCTATCACTAGCAGCATGAGCACAGAGCAGCCCTGGAACAGTCTCTGCCCCTCGTCCCCTTTGGAGGCTGAGAAATGGCGCTTTGCGTTTCCCTCTCCTAAATTGGATAAAGCCACCCAAAGGGGTAGGGAGAGGTCACCCCCTTCAGCACCAGTTTATCCTCTGCTCTGCATAGTGAGGTGCTCACAGTTTTTGTGAGCTTTACGGTAAATATTTTGGACATACCTAGTGGGAAATGCCCACTTTGCCCTTCACCTTACAGATAGATTGTTGAATAGAGCAGGAAAATGACATTGCCAAAAATCAAAGGATGGTCACACCTACAGCAGTCCTGAAGGACACAGGCAATTCTCTTTTCCCACCTATTTTTCTCTTCAGGTATTTTCTCTGAGTCGGATGAAGAGGAGGAAACAAATCTTCCGAGCAGAAGCCAAACAGTGGCAAATGGAGACAAAGACCCCTCAGTCCTTGTGGAGTCAGAGAGGTGCGAGGAGCCTTTTGTTGTGAGGCCCAAAGTGAGACAGGAGGGCTCGAGGTCTCCCAGCCACTCTGGAAATGGTAAATCAAAGGGCATTCTCATCTTCTAAAGGACTTGGCTCCTTAGGTACATGGGTACAGGCCTGCAGGGCAGTACAGCTCTGTCCCTGAAAAATGAGGAAAGATCCATATAAATATGGGTACAGAGAGACCCAAGGCAGCACTTAACACTCTGCTAGCTCACTCGCCAGACACATGCTCTAAGCTGAGAGATGAAGGCCAGCATGTGTTCCTAGGGGATCTTCCCTTGTCCTGGGTGTGATTTGCCAAAGGATATCAGTGTTAAAAGAAACTTATGTTAGTTTTTAAAACTGCTTGTTTTTCTGGCTCTTTCCCCACTGCTCCTTCTAGGTGTGCCAGAAGCCCCTCTTCAGCTTGTAACCGCTGTCATCTTTGAAGTGGCACATTCTATTAAAGCCAGCTGAAATTAAAGCTCCCAATGTCTCTATTAATAGATGCACAGCCTCAAAGCTGCAGCAATTTGTGGCTAGCTGCCAGAAGCATGCAGCTGCCAGCATTCCCAGCCTCGGGCAGGATTTGTTGGAAAGCTTCAACATGAAAGTATGGCTGCTGGTCATATTAAAGACATCTTCCTAACCATGTGGCTTATGCTTTCGCAGCACGGGGCGTTTGCCTTTGGGCTGTTTGTAGTGTGATGTGGCAGTTTCGAATAGGATGATGGAATCAGATGGGTATTTGTTCTTTGCTGCTGAAAAGTTGATGCCTTTCCTGGGGTCAGTCATGTAATCATGTAGCAGCATATGTGACTGCCATCAAATTTTCACCTGTCTCATATGTTCGTGTGTATGCACATATGTACTCCTCCCCAGGGTCTAAAAGCACAGCAAGGCACAACCCAGCTGCTTCTTGCAATCCATTCCCACGTGCACTGTTACACAGGTATTTTCTTCTTTGTATGGCAGCATCTAGAAAGGAGACCAAAGGTCCCAAATCCCAGTGCTCCATCCGCCCAGATTCCTACCGGCATTTTACTCCTCGCTTTAAAGCATCAGTGCTCCCCCAGGTGAGAATTGGGGCACTGCTGGGCACCTCAGCAGGTGAAGAAAAGGCATTTGGGGCTGGAATAGGTGGCTTTTAATAATTGTTTCCATTTTATACTTCAGTTGAAAGCAATTTGTAAAATATACCCCTGGGTCTGATGTTCAAACAGAAAGCCTTAGCATTAGTCTCGCTTTTTCTTCAGTGTGCTGCTCTTTCCAGCCTAGTAAAAAGTGAGTTGTGCTGAATTCTTGTTCCGTTCAGCAAATCTGCATAAATTTTTATTCAAAAGAAATGGAAATGGCATGTGCTATAGAAAGTGAAAGACGGGTGAGCAATGAAGTGATTCATCATGCACACATATTTGCGAGCAGATGTATTGGCAGAGCAGGCTGGGGAAGGCAATCCGTCTAGTGCAGTGGAGATAGTCAAGGCATAGCTCTTGCTCTGTTAACAAACAGAGCAATAATAAAACAGAAACTTAACCTTTTCCTAAGCTCTGCTGTTCACTGCTACGTTCAGAAAAGCTACATTCAGTTTGTACCCTCTGTTTTCTCCTCTACCCACCCTGCCTCACACCTCTTGTAGCATTTTTCCCCCCAACTATCTTCCTATTCAAGCATCTATATCACTAAGTCAGCAAAACCCGCTAAACTCTTTATTAACAGCTGCTCATAGGCTGGGCGGATCCTGCCAGCCTGTTTTGTGCCCCCATGAATGTATCTGTGCCTACTTTTGCTGGTGCAGTTTCTCCTTTTTTACATATAAGTATGCAGTTTGGTGTTCATGTATTAATTCATTGAAATTGTACTGAATTGTGTGAGTATTGACATGAACTTGTGTGCAAGAAGATGTGTTTGTGCTTGCATGCATCCTTTTTCCTGTGTGGGTCTTGTGTACATCTGAATGGGACATCATTCTAAAGCTTATTTTACATCAGTGTCTATTTTTCTTGCAGAGTTTCTCATCTCCTCCAGCTGGCTATGAGGTCTTGAAGCTAAAAGCAGTGATTGGCTACAATGGCAACGGCAGAGGGAATATGGTGTGGAACCCAGAGACAGGTACACTTGGGATGGCTTTGGAGAGCTGTCTGTACACATACACTGAGCCAACTTACAACCTCCTGGCTGTTGGGCTAAGGTCTTTGCTTTAATACAGTGATTCTTTGTGTTGAGAGAATCCAGTAATTCTTTTTATTTGCTATTGGCAGCGTTAGATGACACAGAGAATGAGGCTGCTCTGCCAACAGCAGGCTTTAGTTGCCGAGTGGCTAGAGCAGGGGGAAGGCTGTTACAAAGGCCATCTCGCCTCTTTTTCAGAGCTGGAGTGATGCCCAACAGCTTTGCTCTGCTCAAGTCAGGGGAAGAGAGATTTGCCCTAACTCTCCTTTCAGCCTAATAGGAAGCATGCTGTATTGGCTATGTAGAAGACATGGTATCCCTGCTTTTAGGTATCCCTGGAAAAAAAAATGTGACTGGATTGTAATGTAAGTTATAGTGGTTGCTGTATGTGAAGCTTTGCATGGAGAAACCCCGTCTCCTCATGTTGTGCTGTCTAATAGGCTTCTTTGCCTACACCTGTGGTTGCATCGTTGTGGTTGAAGACTTGCACTCTGGGTCACAGAACCACTGGTTTGGCCATGCTGAGGAGATCTCTACACTGGCCGTCAGCCACAATGCCCAGGTAGGAGCGACTCCTGCTTCCCTGGGGCTGTGTGTTTTATGTGATCCTTTGGGCTGAAGGCATGTTAATGATGGAAATCCCATTTATCCTTCTGCCTGGTGCATGAGTATGTGGGATTATTGGAATAAAATAAAGATCTTTCAAGACTAGTTATTTGTAGTGTTTGCTCAGTGTGACACTGAAGCTTTCTGCCTTCCTCTGGGTGATTCTACCTCTTGGCATTAGGTGATATGAATCTTGTAGAATTTTTCTTTTGATAACTGTTTGTCTTTAATTTGAGTTATGAAGATTAACCAGCTAATGAACCATCCTCTAATTACTTGCTGAAGTCTCAGTGACAGCATATTGTTCCGCTAGGCTCTTGCCTCTGCTTCGGGACGGAGGAATGGAGACTCACACTGTCAGATCTGCATCTGGAACATCCAGGATGGGGTTTGCACAAAACGTCTCTTCCATCATGAGACACAAGTGCAAGCCATGGCATACTCTTGGGATGACAGATTCCTCATTACGCTAGGTCAGTATATCTCTAGCTGCAAAGTATAAGTGTGTAAGTATGCCCTAGAATAGCCAGTTCATGAAAGGAATGTGCTGTAAGAGTGTGATGCCTGCAAGATGTGTGCCAGGCTCATGTGGGTATGAAGTTTGTCCAGCAACTGTTGCTTGGTAGTCTTGGCACTGGGCAATGTTTTCACAATAAAATTGCCAGGAAGCCTAATAAACTGGGGAATGGCTAGTGCAGCATATTAAACTCCAAGTGGTCTCAAGTCCTTTTGTGAGTGTTCTTTCCAAGCAGATGTGCTCCAACAGATGTGTTCTTTCCAAGCAGATGTGCTTCCAGGGTGCTTGGGCAGCACTGGGAGGGGGAAGCATGTGCCCCATACATCTTGGCCACAAGTATGAGGCTGGGGCCACAGCAGCTCACGTTCAGTTCTTTCTCATTGCCCCAGTAAGCTTATTTCCAAGTAATAGTGCTCTTCGGGCTTATTAGTGCTTGTTAAGCTTATGTAAATAGTTTGCAGTTACTATATATAGTATTTTTAGGGAAATGCCTTCTTCTGGGCTTCTTATTGTTGCTTAGCTGGAATTGCACAGAAGTAGCCAGGCTTCAAACTGTGAACCGCCTGCCAACCAGTGATGCCAGCACAAGACGGACACTCAAGCTGTCTGTTTCGTTTAAGCAGGGGTTATTTGAAGGACAAATATGCAATTAGCAAGCTCTTGTTTTGCATGAGAGAGGGCCTGTGGAGCAGGAGACATATTCCCTCCGGGCTGGTGAGTCTGCCTTTGAAGAGAGAGAAAAAAAAAAAACCTAACAAGCTTTGCTCTAGAGAAGGGGAAAGGGGTTCTGCAGCTCTGTGCTTTCCACATAGCACAGTGGGAAAGAAGCTTTCTCCAGCTCTCTGCTCTGTGCTGCAGAGAGTAGAAAAGCTGAAAGTTTTCACTGAGATTACAGAGCCTGGGAAAGGCCAGCAAGGTGCCTGTTCCCAAGAAAACACCCCTTTCTCAGCAGCACGAGCACATTCTCCTCCAGAGCTGTCTGGGCGCTGGGAATGCTTGCTGTCATCAAGGTCCATACCACCTGCTGCCACCCAGGTGCAGTGGCTTCCATTCAGATCAGTTCCCTTCTCAGCACTGACCTCAGCAACAGCTTCATCTCTTCTTTGTTTTAAAAATGTTGCTAGCCCTGTAAGCATAATATCCCAGGAGGGATTGCATGGGTTGTTTATTGAGGGCTGTAGTAGCCACTAAAGTTGTGGAAACAGCAGCAGATCTGCTCTGCCTCCTGTGATTGCTACCACTCCAGGCATCAGCCAGTCCAAATGCTGGCTAGAGATCCTGATGTGGGACTAGATTTGCTACAACCTTCAGCATAAAGCGTCAGGTTACTTGCCTGTCCTCAAAGAAATATGGATCATGTTGTGCAGCTTTTGCTGTTGCTGAAGCTCGTTATATAGACCAACTCCATCTAACTGTGTTGTCAGTCACTTGTCTTCTGATATGAGAGAATTCACTCCTTTTCAAACCTGCTTCAAAGGTTTATGTCAGCTTCTGTCTTGAGCAGTAGTGCTGTCACAGGAGTTGAACCTTGTTCTTTCCTGGCTCCTGAGGTAGTTGTGAGGGTTCAGTGCCCTTCCTGACAAAGTACAAAAGAAAGAAGCATTTTAATGACAATGTGCCTCAGAAGTGTTTAGTTGCTGTAGCCAACTGGGTAGATCCACAGCAGATAGGAGAACCTTGGGTAGATCTCAGGACATAGAGCAAGATCATCTTGAATTGTTTCTTCAATCTTGCCCGCAAAGAGTACTTTATCATTTTTTTCAGTGCCAGCTTTTGCAGGGGCCTTTTGGAACAGTGGATAGATAAAAGGATGTCAAGTGGTTTCCCTTGCATGTCTTCCAAGAACAGTAGGTTACAGTTCAGCTATACTGATTTGCCATTGGCTTGGGAGGAGGCTAGTCCTTCTTCTCTTGTTCTGCTTCACTCCTGCAGTCTGTCCCTTGGAGCTGTAACTGCAAGTCCGTTTAGCTGCGTGTCCCTGTGCAGAGCTGGGTGAGAGCACGTTTTCCCTGGGGATTTGCTCTTGTGCACAGATGTGTTACAACCTCTCTCTGCTTCTCTCATGTCTTCAGAGAGCTCTTTGAATGCTTAACTTCGAAGGAAAATAATAATACCTATGTATAGTAATACCTGCTACAGCTCCCTCCAATCCCTGCTGAGACCTCCAACTCCTCACTCCAACCTCTCCAATACAACATTGATTAAGGCATTGGTTTAGATACTGTGATTTGAGACTACCACATCTGCTTGTTCTACCCTGTGGTACTCTGTACTGTGGTACCTGGCACATGCCAGCTGTGCTTACTGTAGGTCTTGCTCTGGAAATAGGGCTGTCCTATCAGCTGCTGTGCTGTTACAATCACGGATGACAAAGTTGAGTACCCGACCTAGCAGCAGGTAATTTTTTGGAAATGACGTGCCAGGGCAGAGCCACTACCTTTTTTGGGGCCAATCCTCTTTAATATCTTTATTGATCTGGATGAGCGGGTTGATTCCACCCTCAGCAAGATGCCTCAGCTTGTGACAGTGCTCATAGCCACCATCTCTGAACAACTGCATGATGCAATGACAAACTTGATGCATATGTGTATAATGAATATTGCAATGAACACTACAGCTGCACAATTTCTTCCTACTGTCTTTCCTGTTCTATGTAGGTGACTACAGTGATCAAACCATTGCTCTGTGGAATACGTACACTTACGAACTCATATCATCAACTCACATCTCAGAGCCAGTCCATGATGTGGCTTTTAATCCTCTTTCACATGGAGAACTGGCCTGTGTGGGGAGGGGAGCAGTGACATTTTGGCTGTTGGAGCCGCGGGGAACTGACGTCAACCTCAAGGTAAATCTCATTTTTTTAAATATTCATGTTCAGCATCTCTGATTTCCTTTTTCAGCCCCCTTGGTGAGCGAGATGGAAGCTCTGCCACCACAAGGCTTTGTGAGAGTTGGTTTCTCTTAGTAAAATGATGCTGACTGACTGTGACTGGCTCTTGATTGCATTTGATGCAATAACTAAATTGCGTGTGGGAGGGTGATTCTTTTTTCCTGTAGCTAAAACACAGCTTTCTCTTTGACTCTTTTATTTTATGTGGCTTTGGCAGGTTCATCAGGCCCCTGTCCCTGATGCGTTAGGAGTGGTGGAACTGACCTCACTGTGCTACGGTGCCAACCCTCTTCTTTACAGTGGGACCAATACAGGCCAGATCTGCGTGTGGGACACAGAGACTAATCACTGCTTCATGACATGGGAGGCTGATGAAGGCGAGATCGGTGAGTGCAGATGCCCCAGGCATCCGTCAGGATTGTATTAAGTTTCACAGAAACTCATGGGAAAAGATCATCTGTGAGCATGCAGGCTTTAGACTTCAGCTGTGTCCCTGTCTTTGGAAAACTTTGTTGCTCTGTCAGATGCAAGAGTAGGTGGCAGTGAATCTGTGACCCAGGTTTCCTTGTCAGAGCTGAGTTCAACCCTAATCTATAAAGAAAATCTATACAGACATATGAAAACATAAAGGCATATATAGACATAAAGGCATATATAGACATAAATCTTTAAAGACACTGGGTATTGGGTGCAGTTCCCAGCTGTGGTGGAACCACACTGCCCACCTCAAGTGAATCAGTGGCCGAGCTGGCAGCAGCAGACGCCAGGCGATGGCCGTGAGCCGCGTGGTTATTCCTGGGTGCTCTTTGTTCCCTCGTGTCCCCCAGGTGTGCTGGTGTGCCGGCACAACAGGCTGGCCAGCGGCAGCAACACGAAACGCATCCGTCTGTGGGCGGTGGCGGCCGTGGAGGAGCTGAGACTAAAAGGTTCTGGCGCCAGGTAGGAGCCTCGTGGCCGCAGGGTCTTTGCTGTGCTGCTCACACACACCTCGCTGCGCTCCCGAGGGAGGTTCTTCCCCTTGGCTGGCTGCCCCCTGATTCTGACCAAGAGGTGGCTTTTCACACTCTGATGTCAGCTCTGAATGCAACCATGCTTTGTGTCTTACCTTTCATTCTTTGCTTTTCCTCTCCTTCCCATGACTACTGATTCATTTGGTCTGGATCTTTTTATGAATTTTGACAGAAAGAGCTGGACCCTCTTGGTCCCAGGAATGGAGTTTACTATTTCTGGTACTTAGCAATATGTAGGAACTTCTTTTAAGAGAATCAATTAAAACATAGGGCTTTTGTTTTCTCTCTTGTAATGTTGCATCCCTTGTTCTCTTTCTCTTTCCTATAAAATATAGTTTCTGTGCAAGTGTAACAGTAGCAACTGTTCTCTGTACAGAGGTCCCTCACTGAATTATCTATCTGCAAACACATCACAGGAGGTAACAGAAAACTGCTAGGGCCAGTCTTTAAAGAGGGCAGAGTGACTGTCTGTTCCAACAGCTGAGCCAGCCTTTCTTGGACCCTCCTTTCCTCCAGGTCTAGCTCCGTCCTGCTAGAACATGAGATGACCCTCGATGGGACAATAGTCAGCGCAGCCTTTGATGACTCTCTGGAAATGGGAATTGTGGGCACCACCACAGGAACACTGTGGTACATCAACTGGGCAGAGAGCACGAGCATCCGGCTGATCAGCGGACACAAGAACAAGGTTAGATGGTCTGTGAAGGAGGAGCTTTGTCCTGCAAAGGAGCATACGTTTTGTGTGCTCCCTGTGCTCAAAGGCCATGCTCAAAGCATGCATGTGCCGCAGAAATGTTTACTGGACTGGCCACGAGAAGGGATTCATGGAGCTGCAGGGCTTGCTAATGTGGACAGGGCACTGAAAGAAGCCTCCTTGTGCTCCTCCTTGAGATAACTGAGGAGTCAGACATGAAGAAATCTGGGCTCATCCACTTTAGCCTTAGTTGTTTAACTGCCTTAGCCTGTTAATAACTGTGTCTTTCTGTCCGAGTGATGTAAAATGATAGTTTAGTGTGTACTGACTAATGGATGCATCCTGGAAGCAATCTTGCTTATTAGCTAGACATCTGTATTAGATAGAGTCTTTGCCTAAAACATAAGCTGGTTGAAGAGTGACCATTTCGAATGCTGCTGTTGCTTTGGACAATCTTTAGGCTCCACAAGAAAGTTTTTAAATGCTAGAAGAGAGAATATTTAGCTTAAACCCATGTCACAGAGCACCTGATCCTACCTTTGTGGTTTGGTTTACCTATTTCCTTTACAAATCCAATTATAAGTCCCAAATTTAAGCAAAAAAGAAAACAATTCACCTTTCTTAATGTCTATGACTTGTCTGTTGTTTCCTCTGATAAGAGTCCTGAGGCATGAGAGGGGCAGAGGACAGACGAGCTCTAAACTGTGGCATTTGTAAGGGCCCTTTCTTCCATCTCTGACACTACTGCAGGTGAACGAAGTGTCCTTCAGTCCTGATGAGACTCACTGTGCCACTTGTGGTGAAGACGGCAGCGTGAGGATTTGGTCGCTGGACAGCATGGAGCTGGTGGTACAGTTTCAAGTGCTGAACCAGGTAATCCTTGGTGCATTGGTCTTTTTGTCTAGAAAGCAGGTGCTATCCACTGTTGGGATTACAAGGGCTTCTGCATCCTCACAGGTTAGGTTGAAGTTGTAAGGAATACTTGCAGGTGGAGCTGTGCTGTGATGGGCACAGCTCTGCTGTCTTGTGTCCTCAGGTCTCTACTCTTACTCCTTTGCAGAGCTGCCAGTGTCTGGCCTGGAAGCCTCAGCCCATTGGCACCGGGCTTGCTGAGAGCCAGCACGTGGTAGCAGGGTACAGCGATGGCACCATCCGTGTGTTCAGCATTTCCCGGACAGAGATGGAGCTGAAAATGCAGCCGCATGCTGTTGCGCTGACAGCAGTTGCCTACTCCACGGACGGTGAGGTTGCACTCCGCTGTCGCAACAGCAAGGAGGCTTCGGCTGTGCTGCGGTCACCTGGGCACAGGCCAGGCTTCTAGCAGCTCTGTGGACTGGCGGCCTGCCCAAAAACCTGGGGCTGGGGAGAGCTGGAGAGCTCATATCAATGACCTGCAGTAGATCCTCAGCTGAATGTTTGGTAGATGGGAGATGGCAGGTGCATTGGCCATGGTACAGCTAAGGGGTTTGAATACAGCATACATTCCTTTGTGTCCTCCTACTGATAACCTACATCAGCTCTTCTTCAGATGAGGTGTTTGGATGGGTGTCTCTGAGACAGCTTATCTCACTCAGTTGCTGAACCAGCTGTTTCCAGCTTTTCACAGTTGTTTGGGAACACTGTGGAATGATCTTGGATCTTTTTCTACGGGGTTTTTCATCTCCCTCAAGAAGTGACCCATTTTGTCTTCTTCTCCGATCACAGGAGAAATTGTTTTATCGGGGGGCAAGGATGGACTCGTGGCTGTCAGCAACTCTCGCACGGGAATGACCGTTCGCATCCTCGCTGACCACAAAGGCTCCCCCATCACTGTCATACAGTGCACGAGGAAGCAGGTGAGACTTCACCCTCTCTGCCCTGCTGTTCTGCTGCAGCAAATCTCCTGTATGTCACCGCACAGCCACAGGAAGGAGCTGCAACATGGCAGGGCTGGTCACTGAGCAAGCTTTGTTGTCCCCCTCTTCGTCGTTGGGTCCCCAGCACCTCCAATAACTTTTGTTGGGTTGCTCTAGGGTTATTTTCAGTGGAGCAAAGTTGCGTTGCAGGTGTAATTCTCAGCAAGTCTGTGCCTCGTAACTGTTGCAGACACTGCACACAGATATGACATGTGCTGGTACATGGATGCTGGAGCACTTGCCCCACAGGCTCTGCCACAGGCACTGCTTTGGAGCAGCCTGGGATGTGAGGATTCAAAGTGGGCAAATAGCCTGCCCTTGAGAAAGGCCTTGCCAAGGTCTGTGTGCTGCTGTCAGCAGCAGCCTTGCCTCGTGTGTGGAACTGTGTGTGTGGTCCCTGCTGTGTAGCTAGGAATCCAGGACTGTACAACAGCATGATGTTTTTAGCATTTCCTTTGACTTTCTCTTCATAGAGTCTCTCTTTTACTTTGCACGATTTTTGAGACAAGAATAATTTTGCCTAAGTTTTAAGGCTTTAAAAACATCCATGTTTGCAAGGCTGCTTTCCCTGGTAATCCTAGGCTTGCTTCATCCTCCTCAGTTTTAGATGAAGGACATTCTTAGGGCAAACACAATAACTTCAAGCACTGCGCTAGGAGGACATGCAGATGCAGAGAGTGTCCTAGAGGAGAGATCCAGATCGTTCGGGCCCAGCACTTGCTCCTCCTCCAGCAGCCTCTTCTGGCAGAGGGTGTCAGCCCAGATCACAGTGCTGGTTTTGGTACCAGCAGCTGCCTTGTCTTGCTGTGCAAGGACATCCCCATGGGACAAGGCAATTGCCTAGCCTATTTCATTGAGTCTAACGAGAGACTTTAAGGACTGTCAGGTGAGAGAATCTAGTAGATTAATCCTCCCTAACTCTAGATTAGATAATCTCTACTATGTAAGGTCTGCATTCTCGTATTTTTTTCCTATGCCAGTCTGTTCTTGTTGGCAGCTTTCTTTTAAAGAGTTCGTATTGCAGGAGTGGTAATGTCGCTTTTTTCCTCTGTAGTACTATGATTTTGGGGTGGAAGGCAGTGAACTGTGGCTGGCCACAAGCTCAGACCGCCGGGTCAGTGTCTGGGCCTCCGACTGGCTGAAGGATAAATGTGAGCTCCTGGACTGGCTCAGCTTCCCTGCTCCTGCAGTCCCCGAGGTGAGGAGACACTCTGGCTTGTGTGCACTCACATCACGAGCCCTGTGCAATCCCTTGGCCCCTTTAGCCCCTCTTCCTATCTGTGAGTGGGATAAAAGGCCCCCATCAAAACACATAGTAAATTGTCTGTTCAACCTACTGCATCTTAAACTTATCTTCCAAATCTGAAGGGGGGAGGTTTCAAGGTTGTGGTTTCATACTGCTTTAGTGACCACAGCTGCCTGGATGCAAGTGAAATACCCAGGTGAGTGTTGCCGTGGGAGAAGAAGGCCACACAAGTTGGGTGTTTTGTGTTTGGATGGCCAGCTGCCAACATGCAGGTCACACCAGTGCTGCTGATCCCTTTCAGGATGAAAAATTCTCCTTGGGGCCCTATCAAGGAGAGCGGAGGCTGTTACAGCTGAGCAGGGCAGGTATAAAGAGCAAACATGCTTAGGAAAGTGAACTTCATTAGTTCTGCTGCTCACGGGAAAGTTGCTAATATGCCTTCTAGGGCATAGATTTGCAGTGTGAATTGTGGCAATGCCTTTGTAAGCACGAGGAGTCAAGAACTGCATTTGCAAAGAGCTGATACACCTGTTCTGTGCAAAGCAGAGCACGAGCACAGAAGAGTGACCTAATTATGAGCATGCTGCTAACTTCAGCACCCCCAAACAGCATGAATATTCTGAGCCAGGAGCCCGGTGAATTGAGAAGGTTAATAGAGCCACATATGCCTATGTTATCTCTAAGGGCCTGTGATGGTTTGCAGGCCACTTCAGCTCCAAACTATGTGTGAGATTTGGGATGGTAGGACAACAGTTAGGAAGTGGAGGAGGGTCTGTGCTGCATAGGACATGAAGACAGCCTCAGCTACATGTGATTTTTTCATGTAAAAGGATGCTGGGTCTTTACGGAGGAAGCAGCAGCAGCACCTCTGCCTGCTGCTTCCTGGGCCCTAGCACTGCCAAGGCCAATACAGGAACTGGGGTCTGTTTGCTCCCAGAACACCTTTCTGGGAAGGATTGATCGTATGTTCAGTTCTGTAGATCTTCTGTGCCCTGTTTGCTTATGCTCATGCCCATCCACAACCCATTCCCACC
>NW_010580948.1:174999-189034 GCF_000705375.1 Tinamus guttatus | reverse complement strand
GCCCGCCGCTTTGATGCCGCAGTCTGTTCGGAGGGGCCGCGAGTGACGCGTGGCCTGCGGTTCATCCCTGGCCAGGCACCTCTTGCTGCCTGCTTGGCCTCGAGCTGCGTGGTTGGATGGGGGCCGCTTGCTTTGCAGGTGCCTGCCCGTGCCGAGGAGATCACGATCCCCGCCGACGTCACCCCCGAGAAAGTCCCCACGCACATAGTGGACTATTCGGGTAGGGACCTCGTCCTCCCAGCCTTGCTTCTCCCCTTCCTCGGCACTCCTGCGGTGAAGCTGGGGCCAACGGTCTGCCCAGTGCAAGGGGCAGAGTTCGTCAGTTGGTGACAGCTCTCTTCCCCTTCCAGAAGCAGAGCAGACGGAGGATGAGCTGCAGGAGGAGATTGCCAAGGTGAGCGGGGCTGGACAAGGTGCTCGGGACAAGTCTGGGGCCCTGCTCTGGTGCCTGTAGCCCCACAGTTTGTGAGCCACACGAGGCTGATCTCCATTAGCCACCCAGAGATGTGCAGCAGTTGGTTATCTGCAGTTTAATGCTATCAGCATGACTGGTGGTTTGCTTAATCCGCTGCTGTCTTGTAAGCTGTCATGCGTGGCTTGTCCCAGCCCTCTGGGCGGCCTCTAGAAGAGCAGTGAGGAGAGCTCGCTGCTTTCCAGGGAGTACAAGGGGCTGCTGAGCATGGGAAGCGCTTTCATCTTTAGGGTGGATTGTCTGGAGAGAGCAGTGGTGGCTGGGCGAGACCCCAGCCTGAGGCCCTGTGCCTGTCCCACGAGGCAGCAGCACAGGGTGGTTGGTTTGAGTGCCCGAGGAGAGCGGGCTGGGGGCGCCGGGGCTCCCACTCCCCTCGCTGTGAGCAGCCGGGGAGGAATCCGGCGGGCTGGAGGGAACGGCCCCTGCTGCTGTTCTGCGCTCCGGGCTCGGCCTCGGCTGCGCACAGGGGAAGGCGTCTGACATGGGGGATAAAGCGGGTGCTCCCCTGCGTGTCTGGTGTGAGCAAGGCCCTTTAAGCCCCGCACCTCGGGGAGCGAGTGGCCAGGGATGTGGCTTAGAGAACAGGGGAGTCCTGCTCCCTCCACCCAGACAGCACGAGTACAGGGGCTTAAAGCGGCTGCAGGAAATCTGCCTAAACCCTCGTGTATTCGCAGGATTAGCACTAAACTCTCTTCTGAAAGGGCCAGTGATTCCTCTTGTCCGCTTCAGATAAAGCTTTGGTGTCAGCGCTGTCTGAAGAGGGCCAGGGAGCGGAAGGCAGCGGCTGCAGGCCCAGGATGGAGCGCGGGCAGTCAGAGCCGCCGTGCGTGGTGGATGGGGAAGTCCGGGAGCAGCAGGGAAGGAGGGGAAGGAGTTGTTGTTGCTGCACTGAGCTAAGGCAGAGAGGGGTTCCCAGCGCCGAGCCGCTGTCCCGGTGAGGTGGCTCCGTGGCCGCTGCTCCACAGGCTGCGCAGCGCGGGGTGGGCTGTGCTCGCTGCCAAGAGCGGGGCAGGGCCTGACACCGAGGAGCGACTCTGCCTCGAGCAGCGTGTTGCAGAGCCTGGCTTGGTGGCTCTTGCTGCCTGGGAGCTCTGCCCTGTGCCTTGGGACTGAGCTGCTCTCCATGCTGCTGCATCCCTCCCTTTTTGTCTGTCTTTAAGCAGCCGCATGTGTGTCCTCTTCTTTGGAGGCGCTTGATCCCCAGCGGATGGGGCAGTGGAATTGCCACCCGCAGTCTGCTTTGAGAAGATAAACACCCATGTCGGTCAGAGCAGGAGTGCTGCAAGGGAGGGCTTGAGCACTGGCACGGGGCAGTGGGTCCTTAGCAAACCCTTCTGGTGTCTTGGGGCCTGCAGGCAGCGCGCGTGAACACGCTGCCGTGCGTGGGGGCTGCAGCTGTTCCGGGTTGCCAGGACCCTCCCTTCCCGTCCTCTTCCCCTTCTCTCTTGCAGGCTAACGTGGTGTGCGTGGTGTACGATGTCACCAAGGAGGCCACGATCGAGAAGGTAACAGCTCTTCCATGGGCGTCCTGCCCGGCCCCGCTCCGCGCCCGCATCGGTGCCGCACCAGCCAGCAGCGGGTCCTTCCCCACCCTGGGCTTTGCGTGGATGCTGGCCAGCCCTGCGGGGATTCTGCCTGGGAGCGGGGAGCGCCAGGGAGCAGATGGCTGCAGGGCCCTGCTGGCTGCCACGGTGCCCGTGCCATGCGCTGGGAGCTGCTGCTCCCATGCCAGGCTCTTCTGACAGGGCTTTCGCTGTGCTTGTCTTTCAGATCCGCACCAAGTGGATCCCCATGGTGAACGGGGGACTTGAGAAGGGCTCCAGGTACCACGGCCTGTGTGGTCTGGGGGTGCAGAACTGGGCAATTCCAGAAGCTGCAGGTTCCCCCATCACCTTCCTCTCGCACGGAGGTTGTTCAAACTGGATTTGCAGTTTGTGGCTAAACCACTTGTAGCAGCGGAACGTGGAGGCTCTTCTAGCTGCGACAGGAGGGTCAGCAGAGAAGGCCCCTTCCCCCTGCACCTCTTGGCAGGCAGGCGGGGAGAGGAGGTGCCAAGGGAGTACAGAAGGGCCGAAGCTGCAATCTGTGCGTGGATGGTTTAAGCAGAAGGCTGCTGTGCTGGATTAAAGGCTCCCAAGCATATTGTTGCTGGGTGAAAACATAAGCAGGATCAGGCAGTCTGCTTCTCCAGATGGGTGCTCCCAGCCGTGGGAGGCAGGAAAGCTGCTCTGGACTTCGCGGAGGAGGGTTGGGCTCCCCAGCGTGTGGCCCAGGACTGTGTGTCACCAGGACAGGCCAAGGCTTAGAGAGGGGTGGCCTCACTCACAATCTCTGATATCCCCTGTCTCCTTCCCAGGATCCCCATTATTTTAGTGGGAAACAAGTCTGACTTGCAAGCGGGGAGTTCCATGGATGTCATCTTGCCCATCATGAACCAGTTTTCGGAGATTGAGACTTGCGTGGAGGTGAGGGAACCAGAGGGTTTCTGCAAAGCCTTCCTGAGGGATAGGAGCACTTGTCTGGTGTGAGCTGGGAGCAGCCTTCATGCTTGCAGTGATCTGTGCTGCTGATCCTCTGTAGAAGCAACTTACCCAGGTCTGGAGGGGATATTCTGTGCTTTAGATTGTCCTTTGTCTTCCCTGTAGGAAGCAGGTTTTGCTTTCTGCTCACCCCTTCATTTGAGCTGGTAACTGGTGTTGGAGCCTACGTGCAGCTCTTGTTGGCTCCTGGGACTGCGATTTGGGCAGAGCAGAGCTGGGGTCCGAGTAGGAGGTTTCCCTTTTGTTTTTTCCTGGTGACGGGCAGCTTCCTAGTGAGTGCTTTGATGTGTTACGTGTGTGACTCGGGAACCTTGAAGCATCCTCTTGTGGTCCCTGCTCTTCCCTCTGCCTCTTGTCACCAGCCTGATGCCTGCACCCTAGTCACAGGACTTTCTCATCCCTTTATGTCCTCAGTGCTCTGCCAAGAACCTCAAGAACATCTCTGAGCTCTTCTACTACGCCCAGAAAGCTGTGCTGCACCCCACTGCCCCGCTGTATGACCCAGAGGAGAAGCAGGTAAGAGGTGCTGCCTGGAGCCCCTGTTTAACCCTGCTCCCTCACAGTCACTGGCAGGACTCCCCTTCCTGCTGTGCCTGCAGGATAGCAGTGCTCTGATCTGTGCCGTGCCTCTGGGTGACAGAGAGAGGGCATGAGGGGCCTGGTGGTGTCTTAGCAGTTAGTGCTTCTAATCCAGGCATACGTCCCCTCTTAGATGGGGTCAAGGGTGCAGGTTCCTGCCTGTGACCGAGGCCGACCATCCTGCTGTTACAATAACCTGTCCTGCCGTGGCTGCAGTACCTGAGCCAGCTCTGTGTTGGGCTTTGAGGAGGCTGAAGGGTTTGAGCCCAGCTGCCAAGAACAGCGGGGAAGCAGTGCCCCGGGGGGAACCAGCAGGGAAGAAAATGCCTGGCTCCCTGTGCCAAGTGCAGCCAGGTGAATGTATCCAGGCTACAGGGAGACTTGTGAAATCCAAGGACACGCTGAGGTGGAAGTCTTTGTGCTCCAGACTATGTGACAATCATGGTGAGAAAGGTCAGGGAGAAACCTTGCCCAAGGACCATCCTACCTTCTGACTCCCAGCTCCAAATAGCAGCAATACTGGCCTTGCTGGACCACGTTCCCAGAGCAGTGCAGGAAGAGGCTCTCTGCATGGGGATTCAGGAGGGAATGACCCTGAATGAAGGTGGTGCCATGTTGTCATCTTGGTTGATCCCTTACAGCTGAGGCCTGCGTGTGCACGAGCACTGACCCGGATTTTCAACCTCTCGGACCAGGATAACAACCAGATCCTTAGCGATGATGAACTCAACTACTTCCAGGTAGGGCTGGTTTGCTCTGTAATGGGAGGAACAGGAGACTGGAGATGCTGAGAGAGTCTTGCTGTGTTGGGAGAATGAGGAACAGGGGCTGGGTAGGATCTAAGGCAGCAATGCCCAAGATGGGTGGATTTTCCCTCCTAAGAAGGTCCTTTCTCCCATTGTCCGGGGAGAAGTGTGCGAGTGAGGCAGAGGCCTGTGCTGTCTGTGTGCTGTGCTTATGATGAACTTACTTTTTGGTGAGGTAGAAGTCCTGCTTTGGAAACCCCCTGGCACCCCAGGCCCTCGAGGATGTGAAGATGGTTGTGTGGAAGAACACCACGGATGGAGTGCAGGACAACGGCCTCACACTGAATGGTAATGGCACAGGGGCTCCGTGCCCTTTCCAGGCAAGGAATAGAGGGATCCATCTGTGTCAGCAGGGGCTCTTGTGCTTGCACTCGGTCTCTTTGCTCTCTCTCAAAGCCTAGTTCAGAGTCCCTCCTGTTGTGGCTGCTCAGAGCCATCCACTGAAGCCTCCTGTTATCCTAGGGGAATGGTGGTCCTGGAGGTGGATTCCTGAGGCTGAGTCCCTGATCTCTCCTGCAGGTTTCCTCTTCCTCAACACACTCTTCATCCAGCGGGGCCGGCATGAGACCACGTGGACCATCCTCCGGCACTTTGGGTATGACGATGAGCTGGAGCTGACAGATGACTATCTCCACCCGCCGTAAGTATCCTGCTGTAGCATGGGACACCCCCGTGTGTGTCACCCTCGTAATATGTGACTTAGGACTTTGCTAGATCCTTTCTGCCTCCTGGGGTCTGCTGCTTTCCTCAGCTGGCTCTGCAACCTGCCTCGATGTGGGTTCCAAGTGCATGGGCAGGTCCATGATCCTCACCTTCCCTGTGGGTAGGAGCTGATCCACGGCATTGACAGTAGTGGCCTTTGTGCTGTTGGCTGTGCTCCTGGCTCTGGCGTAGGTGGGAATGAAGACATGTCCCTGACTTCCCCTGACATTAGCAAGAGGGTTTCGAAGGCTCTTCTGTCTGTGTCTGAGCTGAGCTGTCTCGAGCAGTAAGTTGACAGCCTAGCCCTCCCGGCTGGCTCTACAGCTGCTGTCTCCTCTCTGCTCCCTGCCACCCCCAGAGGTGCTGATCTGACAGTAACGAGAGGGTTCAGCCTGCGAGCTGCTTCATCCCCTCCTCGCTAGACAGCAGGGCTCCTGGGGAGACAACAGGGCCCGTGCTGGTGGTAAGCACCAGGATTAGTGCCATGCCCTTGGGGAGCCTGCCCTGAGCAGAAGGCAGAGCCAGAGCCATGCTGCTTGCCCTGCCACTCAGGCAGTGGGGATGTGCTGAGGAGACTCCACTGTCTGTCAAGGCCTTCTCAAAATGTGGGGCCTGTGTCAGGAAAAGGCCAGGCTAGAAACAATCATGGGCCTTGAGCAGGAAGGAGTGGGGAGCTCTGTGCTCTGGGTGAAACATGGCATTATCTTGAGCAGGAAGGAGTGGGGAGCTCTGGGTGAAACATGGCATTACTGAGGACCCAGTCACACTTTTGCCCTCTGCTCAGGGCTTGAAGACAAGAGGTGTTGGCAGCCTGAGGGCCCCATGGGGCTGTGCAGACAGTCTGCTCACTGCAATCTCTTCTGGCAGGTTCCGCCTGCCCCCGGGCTGCTCCACGGAGCTGAACCACTTGGGCTACCAGTTCCTGCAGCGGCTCTTTGAGAAGCACGACAAGGTGGGCTGCGTGCTTGGGTGGGAAGGGGGTGCTGCCTGCTGGGCCTGCACCTTTGGGCATAGTGATTCTCCCGTCTGTCCTTGTGCTGCCTGATGTGGGTACAGATGTGGAACCAGAAAAAGGCTTTTGGCCATCACAGCAAGCACTCCCTTCACAACCTCTTGCTGAGGCTTGAGGACACGTTCACTGCAAGCTGTGTATAGGGACAGCACAGCAGCTGTGCCTCTGACTGCAGCAGTCAAGGGCACAGGACTGTGGCCACTACTGGCAGCCAGAAAGGTGCAGGTCTTCAGAGGCTTTGAGCTGCTGGGCCTGAGTTAACATCAAATTGGCGTGTGCCCTGCATGGTGCCTGGGCACAGCATGCTGAGTAGCAGGGGAGAGCAGGCAGAGCTACTGGCCTGCAGCCATGGGGCACGTGCAAGCCACGCTCCCTGTGGAGTGGAGTGCCAGGCCTGGAGAGAGGGAGAGAGAGGACTGATTTCTGCCCTGCTCTGGTTTTTCTGGAGGGTGAGAGGAAGGTGTGTTAGGTCTGTGTGCAGCTGGGGTACATGGCTGCTGGGAGCTGCAGCAATGAGGAGTCAACGTGCCTGTGTGCTTCGATGCAGGCAGAGCCTTGCATGCAGTTACCTGGGCACTGGAGGCACCAGCGCCGTGGCAGCCTCGGCTCCTTCCCTGCTGCCCCAAGCCCTTGTCATCCTGTGGCACAGAAGGTCAGGCTGGACCAGAGAAGGCTGCCATGTGGCGGCTGCCCCCAGGGAAGCCGGGAATAGCAGGTCAGGCTGTGGACTGAGTGAGAACAGGTCTTTCCTGCTAACAGGGCTGGCACTGGGTACAGCCGTAGTCACAAAACGGAAAGACCCCCGGCGTAGCCTGCCCCTGGCACACTGATGGAGGTGTCCCTGCAGCTCAGGCTCTCTGCACTGAGTCCCATAGACGTTTCTGTGTGCTCAGAAAGCTCTGGCCTTGCTTGTTGTTGGTTTCTGCTGCTCAGTGTGTCCCTGTACCACTCTACAGCACTGTTCAAGGTGGCTCTAGTTGTGCTCAAGATCCTTTCTGGATCATGACGATACTTGCTGTTTCTGTAGGGAGATGCTAGTGCACATATAGGCTTTGTTGTGCCTTGGTTGCTGACTCCACTTTGTTTTGCAGGACCAGGATGGAGCCCTCTCGCACACAGAGCTGCAGAACTTCTTCAGCGTCTTCCCCTGCGTGCCCTGGGGCCCCGAGCTCTACAACACGGTATGCACCACTGATAAAGGCCTGCTTTCCCTGCATGGATTCCTCTGCCAGTGGACGTAAGCTCAGTCCCTCTCCCCTACCTTTACTCCACTTCGCTTAGCACTTACTGACCTTGTCGGCTTCCCTTGATTGCTGGTTCTCTGTCTACAGGCTCATAGCTTACCTGGATGTGCAGCAGTGCTTGGAATGCCTGGGCTACCTGGGCTACCCCATCCTCTCGGAGCAGGACTCCCAGACACAAGCCCTCACAGGTAACAGCAGCGCCCTCCTTTCCTAGCGCAACTTTGCGGCCTTCCTACCGCTCACCCGACCTCTTTCCTCCTAGTAACCCGGGAGAAGAGGCTTGACCTGGAGAAGGGTCAGACCCAGCGAAACGTCTTCCTGTGCAAGGTGCTGGGAGCCAAGGGCGCAGGCAAGTCCGCCTTCCTGCAGGCCTTCCTCGGCAGGAGCCTCGCGGTGAGTGGCTGCTCCCCTCTCCCGTGGCGGGCCCCCCAGCCTGGCACCCTCTGCCCGGCGGAGCAGGAGGCCGAGTTGCGAGGCCGTCCCGTGATAGGCCACATTCCAACATCGTAGAATCCCAGCTTGGTACAGTCTACAAAACTGGTGACACCTGCTGGCATCACTACTGTGCCCTTAAATCTGGGAAGGGCAGCTGGCCACCTCCCTCCATCCTCTGTTTGCCCAGGGGATCCAGAGGGTTGTGTCTTTCCCAGGCAGCAGTGTCTTCCCCGTTCTCTCCACCAAGGTGATGCTGTTTTTTCCTGCATCTTGCAGATGGCCCTGTGGCTCTTGGCTGAGACTTGATGGCCTCCAGGGACAGGGGCCCTCTCTTTGGAGGCTTGGGGCACTGTGAAACGTTTTCCCTTCCCCGAGCATGGTTCTTCTCTGCTGACTGAGATAGTGTTTTCATTGGTGGCAGGCCCAGAGGGAGAACCGAGGAGAGCCGTCCCTCTATGCGATCAACACCGTGCAGGTCAACGGCCAGGAAAAATACCTCATTGTGAGTGTGGGAGAGGAGGGCATCGCTGTTGTACCTGCCTGCGAGCAGAGGGTCGCAGCAGGGTTGGCTCTGTCCCTGCCTATTGCAGCTGGGCTCTGGGCAGCCCTGGGCTGGATGTGCCTGCGGCTGTGTTCGCACTGGCACAGTCTGTGTCCTGCTGTGCGAGACAGCCCGATGTCCTTGATGTGGTGTTTTGCCACATCCCCCTTCCCTTCCTGCTGCAGCTGTACGAGGTCAGTGCTGACACACAGTTCTCGAAGCCATCGGACGCGGCCTGTGACGTGGCCTGCTTGATCTATGACCCGAGTGACCCCCAGTCCTTCAGCTACTGTGCCAGTATTTATAAGGTAATTAGCAAGGCTCCTGCGAGGGGTAGTCCTTGTGTGGCAGCCCTGCACCCCGCAGGAGGGTCTCTGGTGCCTTGGGGAAGGCCCTGGCGCGGGAGCTGAGACTGCAGAGCCTCTCGGTGAGAGCGTCTCTGCTAGCCAAGTTACCACTCTTGGTGTGTCCCAGCCTGCGTGGCCAGGGCTCCCTCTGATTCCTCCTTCCCTGGAGGCGAGCGGGCAGCGGCCAATGCCTCCCCCCTCCATGGGACTTCTACCTGTCTCTGCAGCAACACTACATGGACAGCCAGATCCCCTGCGTCTTCGTGGCCTCCAAGACAGACCTGCCAGAAGCCGCTCAGCAGCCCGGGCTCTCCCCCACGGAGTTCTGCTACAAGCACTGCCTCCCGCCACCCTTCCTCTTCTCCTGCCACAGCCAAGGCCCGCCCGGCACCGCCGTCTACACCAAGCTGGCCACGGCCGCCACCTTCCCGTTAGTATCCTGCTGCTCAAGGGGGTGCTCAGCCGGGAGTGGAGCGTGGGGAGGAGGGCTGGGCCTCAGCTCTGCCACTTTTTCACCCTGTTTTTGTCTTGGTTTCTGTTTAGCTTTCCCTGTCATCCACTTAGAGGAGTAATTGAAACAAAAGAAGGCCAATTCTCCCCTGCTCAGAGGAGGCAGAAGGGAACAGGCTCCTTTCTGTGCTGTGTGTCTCTGGCAGATTTATTAGATAAGCTCCTGTGGTTGGATTTTTACTTTTGAAGGCTGAGATTAAAAAATAAACACTGAAGGGGAGTAACCAGCCCAGTTTGGTAAGGCTTGCAGAAGGGAGGAGGTAGTTATTTTCTCCTAAGTGGATGTGACTGATAAAGAGGTCAGTGAAGCAGGACCTCAGTTCACACAGCCTTCCCTTCGGGAAGGAGCCACGCTTGGAAGGAGGATGGTGCAGTGGTGAGGTCACAGGCAGGGATGGGGACAGCTCCTTGGGGGAGCCCTGTGACAGGAGGGAGCTGTAAACAGGATCGGAGCAGGGCTGGGGGCAGAGCGCTCCTGGAAAGAACGGGTGGGTGCGCTGGAAGACAGGATGGGATTAGTAACGAGTGGTTTTCCCTTTAGCTTCTTTTCAATAAACAACTTTATTTTTAGAGCTGACACTTTTTTTTTCCTCTGCAGTATTAAAATTTAAATATTCTTAATATATCTTAGGGTATGTGGTATAAATAAATAACAGCGTAATGGAGGACCAGGGATTGGCTGCTCTCCCCCGATTTAGTGGAGAATGAATAATGGATTTGTCTTTCCTCCTTGGAGAGGAGCACGTTGATGCAGGATAGCACGTGTGTAGGGAGGGGATGTGTACGCGTAGGGACGGCTGCTCCTCTCCCCTTGCTGGCCTTGGGTCCCCCTTGGGGGCAGTGCCAGCTTGCCCAGCCCTGCGAGCCAGCACCGCTGCCTGTATCTGCCTCTGGGCCTTTGGATGTTTGGAGATGTAAATGCAGCTTGACCTAGAAAGGAGCGTAAATACCCCCCTGCTTGTACTAATTATTTAGATGTTGCTGTGCTCTTTTGAGGCCTCGGGGGGACGGAGCCCCTATTTGTTCCGCCAGTGGCTGAGGAGCCATCGCTTGCCTTGATGATGATGATGATGCTGGCTGGCGAGTGCCCGCCTTGAGGCTCCCTGGGCTGCATGGCCTGGAGCTGCGCTTGCCCCCCCGTGCTGCAGAGTCCCCCAGCCCTGTGCTGCTGCTTGGGGTGCTCCTTCACAGCCGGGGCCGCCCGGGCTCAGCGCGGCGCCGCGGCCGCAGCGCTCACTGCTCTCCTCTCTCCTTGCAGCCACTTGAACGCCCTGGAGCTGGGAGCCGCCTCCTTCTGGCTCCGCGTGGCCCTGGGGGCCACGGTGACCGCCCTGCTCGGGTTCACGCTGTACCGCCTGCTGGCCAAGAACAAGTGAGGACTGCTCTGCACCCCGGCCTCCCCGTGCCACCAGCCTCCCCTCCCAGCGCCGCCCCCACAGGGCTCCTGCCTTGAGCTGCTCCCTGCTGGAACACCCTCCTCCCCCGGCCTTGCCGGCAGCACCAGCGATCCCAGAGCTCTCGGCAGCGGGACAGAGCCGGGCAGGCACTTCCCGGGCACCAGCCAGTGTGGTCCTGCCGGCCCCTGCACCTCCTCCCTCGCATGGCTCCTGTACCTGCCCCTGGCAGGGGGGCCAGGCATGTTCTGCCAGGGGCCCAGTTTCATGGGGTGTCAGAGATCACCCCCATCTTTTATTCTGATTATTTTTTAATGCTTGTTTTTTATGCTCAGATGTGTTTTGATATGTCAGGCACATCTTTTCCCCACGGAGCTGTGCTGGACCCAGTTGGTGTCCTCAATTCTAAGGGAGATAATATATATGTGTGTGTGTATATATATATATTTATATATATCTATGCATTCACGGCAGCCCTGGCATTGAGGTCATGCTGCTGCACAAGAGCTGCTGGAAGGGCTAAGAGCCCTTGTCCCTGAGGCCATTTCTCCATCAGGAGTCCCCCGTCCCTCTGCCAGCAGGGGAGGGCTGGGGCCTTTCCTTGTCCAGCTCCCTGCCCTTTGGGCTCCCTTGGCTCCTGCCCCCTCCCCCTGTCCTGGGGCTCTGCTGTGTGTCCCCCCCCCTGCAAAGGGATCAAGTGCTACCACGAGCAGTCCCAGTTCCCTTCTGTTTCTTGGTTCTGTGTGAAATACTTGGAGTCCTGCGGTGTGCCAGGAGCTCGGCCCATCTGCCCTTCCTGCCCGGGCTGGCAGCCTGTCCCGGTGCCAGCGCTGCCCTGGCCCCCAGTGCTGGCCGGGGCAGGGACCCGGCTCAGCCGCGCGGAGCTGCGGGAGCGCAGGGGGCCCAGGGCTGCCCTTCAGCACAAGCTGCGGCTCTTCCTGGGCACTGTCACGACAGAGCTGGTGCAGGTGACACCCTGTGCTGGCCCCTGTCCTGTTGGCCTCTGCATGGGCCCCTTCCTGGCATTGCTGCCCCGAGGGCTGTCCCAGAGCAGGTTCCCGGAGGTGTGACAGCTCCTGGCAGAACTGGAAGCCGCTTCTCCTGGAGTGGCCCTTTCACCCACATGACTGTGAGGGGGTGGCCGGGTGGCTTGAACCCCACGTGGATCTGGGGCCACCCCTGTCCCCAGGGTCCTGAAGAGCGAGGGCAGCCTCGTGGTCCCTGCGGGCTGGCACCCCCTTTGGCTCCCTCGTTGCCGCCTGTGCCCTGGCTCCCTGCTGCACTGGTGTGGGAGCCCGTGGGAGCTGCTGCCAGCGTTAGTGGCACTTCCAAGGCACTCAGGGTAGCCTCATTGACACTCAGCTGGGGGCAGCACAGGGTTCAGCTAACTCCTTTTCTATACATTTGTCTATTTATACTTTTTTTTTTTTTGGGGGCCTGGAGCCAGCAGGGGGTTAGAGAAGTCTTGGCTGCACCAACTGCCTCGTGTGGGATGAGGTGGGGGATGGCGACCAGCTGTGTCCCTGTCTCTGACCGCGTGGGTGGCCCCTTCCACTGCCACCGTCTGCACTGCTGGTGCGTGACACAGTCACAGCCACCTTCTCTGTGGCTGTTTTTCCCCTCTCCGAGCTGATCCTCCCGGGTGCAGCGCTGGCACCAGCCCTGGCGCACAGAGCGGCCCTGCTCCAGCACCCTCCAGGCCCTGCTGTTTTAGGAAGTTTGTTCTCTACGGCGAAATAAATTTTTACACACCTTGTGAGTGCCTGCTGTGTTTTGTGTCACCAGGGAGCACAAAGGCTCCCCTCTTGCTCAGCAGCCCCAAGTCCTGGTGCCCCCTGGACTTCCCCGGCTCGGGGAGGTGGTGGGTGGCAGCGCAGGCTGTCCGGGATGGGCTGGGGTCTGCAGGGGCTGCATGGTGCTGGGGAGCCCAGTCCCCCTGCATGGAGCGCCCATGAGTGCTCGCCTGCTTGGCGAGGCGGGGAAGGAGGCGGGGGGTCCCCGTGTCACCCCAGCAGCATCTCCGAGTGCAGGAGGAAGGCAGGGCCCGGGGCTGGCTCGGACATCGCGGTGGCCCCGGGTGCCCCGGCTCCTCGTCCCCTGCCCACGCAGGGCTGGGGGCTGCCCCCAGCCTCCCCGGCCGCTCGCGGGGCCCGCCTGCCTCCCGCTCTGCTCCTGCTCCCACTCTGCAGCTCTTCCCTGTTTCAGTCCCAGGGCTCAGCAGCCGGCGCTGGGCACCAGGAATGCTGGTGCAGCCGGGAAAGCGGCTTTTCCCGGCGCCTCCCAATGTCTGCGCCCTGTGGGCAGGTCACGCTGGGCGGAGGGGCCCGACAGCCCTGGTACTGCTCAGCCTCCTGCAGCCTCAAGGCCGGTGAGCAGGGAAGGAGCAGCACAAGCCCCAGTGTATGGGGGGAAATGAGGTGCAAAGGAGGGTAACAAGACATAGACTTGGGCACCCACCGAGGTGGTGGCAATGTGGGCTGGGGCCAGGGCGCCCTGGGGCTACCACGGGGCTCGCCAGGATGTGCGCTGAGCTGAGGCAGCTTCTGCGCTCAGGCATCCCAGAGGGGATGTGGGGCCACATGGGCACCCGGGCGGGCACTCCTGGTGGGCTGGGGCAACACATCAGGAGACAGGTACCCAAATGGAGGGCAGGAGTCTGTGTGCCATGCAGAGACCCTGGCAGAGGGGAATCAGTGACAGCAGGCAGGTACCAGGGCTGTGATGCGTCATGCAAGTCCTGGGATGCGCAAAGGTACCCTGAGCTGGGTTGCCCACAGCAGAATGAGCCTGTGCTGGGTGGAGATACCTGCTGCAGAGGTGGTGCCAAGGGAAGTGCCCTTGCTGAGACAGAGGTGCTCACAGGGGTGTGCGGCTGCCTAGTGTCGGGATGCAGGACGACCTGCCAGTTTGCAGGTGGTGACTGTGCCATAAGCAACTGTTGTGGGCTGCAGGTGCCCGTGGTGGGAGGCGGGTACTTGCACAGAAATGCTGGTACTGATACCTGGATGCTGGTACTTGCACAGGGATGTTGGTACCCATAGTAACCTGTACTGTTACAGCTGTGCTATTCTGGGACACAGGTCCCCGGCTGGAATGGAGGGCCACATGCTGGGATGCAGCATGAGCAGTGGGATGCAGGTGCTCGTAACAGCACTCAGGTACCTGTTGCCAGGAGGCAGGTGCCATAGTGGGATGCAGCTACCTGAGGCTGGGATGCAGGAACCACGCAGGCATCCACCGGGATGTGGTTACTGGGATGGAGGGCCCTGGCACCAGGAGACTGGGACACGGTGCATGTACCGAGGTGCCGGTCCCCTTGCAGGGAGGGGGTGAAAAGGCAGCCACCCCCACGGGGGTGCAGGTACCCAAGAGCAGAGCGCGGGAGCGCCGGGATGCGGGTGCCGGGAGCAGGGACCGCGCCGGGATGCAGCGGCGGGGACGGCGGCACCGCGG
>NW_010580948.1:100917-111121 GCF_000705375.1 Tinamus guttatus | reverse complement strand
TAGGGGATACTTTAACATTGCTCTGCTAGAAACGGAGCTATTCCCCCCGGCAAAAATTCCCCTGCTTAGTCTCCTGATCCACCACTACGCTGCATTCTCTGGTACTGTCCTCCTCACTGCACAGCAGCTTTTGCCAAGACCTGCAAACTGCTACCTAGAGCAGGGGGATGGAGAGACACCTCTTTTCAGTTATTGCTGAATATAATCAGGGCCTGAACCGGTCTGAAATTCTGACTGTGCTGAGTCCTCAGCAGGCTCTGTGGGCTCTACTCTATGTCAGAGGTGCTTGTTCCTGCGGTGGGGCCCAGGCACTCGGTTGCACAGCGCTGGAATCGATCACAGCCTCCTCTGGGGACGGCAGCAGAGCCGCCACGGAGCCAGGACACAGAGGCACTAACAAAGCCAGTGGTGGCAGCGCCTGGTCGGCCAAGAGAAGTTGTCAGGGCAATGCAGATTAGAAGCCAACTGGACGGCAGCCACAGTAAATAAGAGGATCTTCCAACTCAAGAAATTTGACCAAGAAAGACTCAGCAGAAATCCACACACTGTTTGGTGTGGCCATACAGGAAACCTGGGCTAGGAGTGGGGTTGGCATCTCTTCCCCCAGCTGATGGCACAACAAGGCCTCCCAGAGCCGGCCCAAGACCCCTTCCAGCTGCAAGCCTGGCTTCCCAAGCCCCACTCTGCTCTGCAGCCCAGAAAGGATGGGAAGCAGCAGCAAGCACCAACAGGACAGGCCCCTCCAGGCAAGGAGGGCCGTGGGGCTGGGGTACCCACCGCCAAGTCCCCGAGGTACCGCGCGAGCCGGGAGCGGTACTGCTCGGTCAACTCCTTCAGCCGGAGCTGCAGCCGGGAATTCTCTGCCTCCACCTCCTGCAGCTGGCTCTGCGAGGTGAGCAGCACCTGGGCACAGCACATGTTCACCAACAGCATCGGAAAGAAACAGAAGGGGACATCATTTCCAGGCATTCAATTCCACCAGGGCAGACAGGCTGGAAAGGGTCTGGATTTTCACAGAACCCTTCCTGAAATGCTTACAGTCCATATTCTTCTGCTATACCATCCTTTGCAATAGACCCTAGGTGATTTAACCAAGCCTTTCTTTTCACCATCAGTGAAAAAAATTCCTCCCAACAGCTGTGGCAAGGAGGACCTTCCCTCCGCGCACCTCGTGCCTCTGGAGAAGCAACCTGCACGGGGAGGAGCAGCTTGGTAGGACAGGCCTGCGGAGGGGGAGGCTTGTTGGGTACAGCCAGGAGGAGACACCCACCTCACTGCTCCCTCCAGCGAATTACAGGCACTGCCCTTGTGTCTCACCCACAGGAGGAGCGGATGAGCAGGGGCAGCCTGGGCTGGAGCTGGGGATGGGGAGGCAGCTGCCCTTACCGCTGACTGCTCCGCCAGTTTGTGCTGGGTGTCGCGGATCGCTCTCTTCGCCTCCCGCAGGTCCTTCCCCAGCATGAGCCTCGGGAAGAAGGGGTGTTTATGTTAAATCCCCAAACTGCTCTAGGGAGATGCAGGACTGATCCCTGGGACATGTTTCCCACGTGTGCCATTAAAGGTGGATCTTCCAAAGGGGCATAGGTCATGCAGGTACCTAAACAGTACTGACTTTGAAGTACATCCCTAACTCTCTTAAGGTTCTTGAAAAAATCAGACTGCTTCCAAGCCTCACTTCTAAGGATGAACGGTCATTTCCCACCCTGTATCCACCCACAAAGGAGATGATTCCTCCAATTTTCATAGGGATCAGATTCTACAGCAATGAGCCCCATAAATGCCTGGACAAACAACGGAAGGACATGCTCTCAAACACTCACACTCTCTCCTCTAGCTTCTGCTGCTGCAAATCATAGGTTTTCTTCATTTTTTCAAGCTCCACTTTTATGTGATCTTGGTTTCCAAGCAACTGAGATACAAATGAACAGAAAGATGAGATAGATGGCCAAATTAAACAGAAGGATTCTTGAAAATTAAGAGGATCCTTCAGCTGAGCAAAAATCTAGTTCCTAAAAGAAATACAAGGGAAAAGGCAGGTTTCACTGGGATGATCAACACACCAGAAACTGTGTTTGATCTGAAGTACAGGTGTCATTCTAACAAGTGAGATTCCCACACCACGGATTTTCTCGAAGATTTTCTCTTCTTCTTAGGAAGAAGACTTCTTCCCAGGAGAAGCTGTGAGTAACTAGTGGAGGAAACCAAGCCACTATCACACAGAATGCCGATGGGAACGAGGCAGGAAACACCTCTGTGCTCACTTTTGGGGGCTTTATCACCACCATAGTTTTCCCTGGGCACGTTCCCAACACTCTGCACCACTCTCCAAGAACCGGCAAGGAGCACCCTGGCCAATACCTGACTGGAGTCGCTCTCGAGACATTTGGCCATGAAGTCTCCTGACACTGCAGCTCTGTTCACTTTCCCTATTTTCGGTGCCCTCTTCCCTATCTCTGTTGCAGGATTAGGGCTTTCGGACAACATCTCCACTGATCCTATGGTTTTCCTAACTTGTAGGAAGCAAAAATAAACAAGTCTTCAAGCAGTGCGGAGCACCACCACAGGACGCTCCTCTTGCTCAGATGGCCCTTCCCTTTGCAGACATGGACGTGTTTTTAAACTCCTCCTTCCTTTTAAACTCCTGCCTCTATCCCACCAGCAGCAGTGACTGAGGGATCTCTTGGCTGCCCAAGAGCTGCAGTTATTTTAGGCTCCTTGCTTCACTACACAACTTAGAAAACCAAAGCAACAGATCCTCCACAAAATGCAAGTTAGTAAAAGGCACAGCCTGCTACATCCTGAATAAACATCCTGCTCAGCCTCCCCAAGGATCCAGCAGATCCCACACACTCACATTTCTCTCCAGCTTTTGCTGCTCATGTTCCGAGCAACTACATCTCCCGGCTGTTTTAAATAAGAGACCGAAGCCGACACCTATTAGAGCCCTATTCTCCAAGGGCCTCAGCCGGGTGACAGGGGCAGGGAGCTCCTTACCTTTCCCTCCCGAGCGGAGAGACGGGGCACGACTGCACGCACTCTTGCCAGCTCAGCAGAGGCTTCGTCTTCCCGGGCTTGCGGGTGGCTGCGGTTGTCCTGAGCAGGGGCAAGGCTGTTCCTGGCATTGGCCAGGTTGAGCAGTTCTAGGCTGAGCTCTTCATTCTTCATCACCTGCCAGGTCAAACCAGAAGGAAAGAGCTTCTGAAATGCTGCCCCTCCAGCCCCGCATGCTGTTTGTGCAGCACCTACCCGCTGCTCTTGGTGCGTACGCAAAGCTGGCACTCACGTCCCCTCCTGAAAGCAAGTTTTATTTTTAGTCCTCTCTCGTGTGTCCAAAGATACCAGTGGATTTTCTAATTCTTATGGAAATTCAGGGCAAGTATCATTGCCAGGCATCAGCTGTAGAATGCAGGACCATTCACTCATATGTAACCCTATTCCCTTGGCCTGTCTCACTTGCATTCAGATAAGGATCCTTGTGCCAGGGTACCGCAGTGCCAATCCAGTTGTGGGCAGAGCTCTGCCAACACCTCTCTGTCCCAACCTACTGTCTCCTTTATTACTCTATTTCTGCACTCCCCACGCAGCTTTCCAGCACTTTGGGGCATGTCTTTTCCTGGACAGTGGCTTCGAACAGTGCTGGACTACACAGTGCAACAGAGAACGGCCAAATATCCATCCACGTAGGCTGATGCCACCCAGCTCATTCCAGCTTTGTTGGAATGCACACCTCCAGAAGCAGAGAGCCCACAGTACGCGTAGGCAGTGAGATTCAAAGCAGTGCTGGTGTGAAGTGACACGTTTCCAAAAGATAAAGAGTATCTGAACGAGAAAGGCTGTTACAGGTGATCTGGAAAGAACACTGGGGGAATTCATGTCTCACGGGAGGGTTTCTATGTAGATAACAAAGCTTTGATGGGGTTTATGACTGGGGACAAGCTTGAGTAATTGTTACCATGGCAGTGAATCGGGAGGATGGGAGGCAGAGGTCATCTGAGTCATCCCTGTAGAGAATAGCTTATCAAAAGATAGCACAGGGTGGGCTGAAGGAGCGAGAACAGGAGAAAAGCGACTGACAAAGAGGTGAGATATACAGCTGTGAAAACTGACAGCGACGCAGAGACCGGCTGCTTGTTCCCCAACCGAAAACCATCCATCTGCAGCTGTCAGTCCTGACAATTCGATCAGAGGGGGTCACACAGGCGCAGAAGTACCAGCTTTTTTTGGCTAGCAAAAAGAAAGCAGCAGTCCCAGGTTTGTGATGGGCTTCTCTGCCTCCCATGTGCTCCAAACCCTGGCCCTCCTCCAGGGAAAACCCCGGCATGGAACTAGTTCATAGTCATTCGGGTCCCTCCGACGGCCTCCCTTTGCATCACCGACACAAACTGTGTAAGCCGGCTGGACAAAAGAGGAGGAGGAAATGGAGAGTTGAGAAAAGGTCAGAGTCTTGAAAAGGAAGAATTTACAGCAAGTTAGAAAACAGGCACAAAGTGACTGACTGGCATCTCATGCAAGGCACTTCCCCAGGGACAGGAAAGGCCAACTCAGCCGGTCTCATTTGCCTCGGATGGACACAGAGCGATTTGTGAATCGGGACGTACAATGGGGGTTGTAACAATTCAGAGACTCTAACTGTTCCCGTACAAGCGACCATGAATGAGTTTGCAGAGCTGCCTCTGTGCCAAGCAGCCATGACAACATATTGGCAAGGTCACAAGTAGCACTTGTAATTGGGAATGTGTAAAAGGTTCATTGTCTCCTAAGAAGAGCGCTGGGGACGGGGAGGGGGCAGAACCGCAGGCTCCTACTGCCATTTCCTTTGGGAAAGTCCACACTGGGAAAATAATGAGCAAGAGGCCCATACTGCGACAAGTCCTAACCTGCCAAGTCGCAGGCTCTTTCGCTTCAGGCAGGGATATTCAGTAGTCGGAGCCAAGAAACTGGGGTAAAACCCCGATCCCAGCAATTACAGCCAAAGATTTCTGCTTTGGCTTCTGATCTCTGCTTTGCCACTTTCTCAGATGTTATCGAGGCAAATAACTTAATCCACGCGCTTCACTTTTCCCTCGCATAAAATGAGGGCATTGATACCTAACTTTTTGAAACATTCTAGGACCCATATGAAATTGGTACACTGTTAACAGTCACCTTTTAAAACCATCATTTATACAAGTCAGCAACCTGAAAATCCAATTTTTGACTAACCTACTGCATCCCCTGGGGGAGCAGAAGTAACTAAACTTACTAAAGGCCATGAAATCCCCGTGCGAGGCTGGCGGCTCCGGGCCTCAGCCGCTCACAGTCGGCTCGCTCAGTTCTCCTCGTGCTCCTGCAGGATATGGAAGGGCCTGGAGGGGGGTTCCCACCCTGCAAGCAGCTGAGATTGCCTCCTCGTAAGGGTCGATACATCTCAGCTTACAGGAGACAACTGTGTTGGTGTGTGGGCGCTCTTCATGCATTCCAGCTGCAAGGTGTAACAGATGAGCTCAAGCTGGCTGCTCAGTTTGCAACTGGAGCAGGCAAAGAGCACGTACATCACTCACTGCCATGGCTGTGCTAAGAGGGGTAACCTCGCAAGAGTCACTAACCCACTCGTTTGCAACTGGATGATCACGGCCTCACATATCTCTTTACCTGAGCCCTGCAGAAGGATGTTCACTGTAAAAAGAGACGGACAGGCAGCAGGGAGGCAAGAAGGGGCATGGAGAAACTCAGTCTGTGTGGCTTTGTCAGCCCTGGCGTGACGTTCGGTGGCAACACTGCTTAAACCAGCATGCCTGGTCCCAGCCCCACATCTTCGTGTCACAGCTGTGCCCGGGGCCAGCACAGCAGGCTGTGGGACTGCACAGTAAACAAGGCTGTGAAGCTGGAACAGCTGAAATATCCACCAGGGAAAGGAGGGAGGAGCGTGTCCGTCCTCAAATCCACTTCGGAATGGAGGTGGGGGAGGGAGGGAGGAGAGGAAAGTCTAGTAAAGTAGCTATTCATGCCAAAGAAATACACAAACTTAGATCTGAAACAGCTTAGTTAATAATCACTAGATTAACAGTCACCAGGAAATTCACTGTATTTTCAGGGACAATCAGTGAGTTGCTTATGTCCTGTAAATTAGTCAGTTCCAAAACTTTAAACCCTTTTTTGCCACATGAAATGAGCGACTACAAATCAATTCACAGGCGGCCTTTGAAAACAACGCTGGAGAAAAAAGAAAACAAAGCACACTGTAAGTCAGAAGGGCCTGAAATACACACACTCCCAACAGACCTGCAGGGAACATCTCATTACTGCCAGTGATGGGGGTCTGGGATAACGTGAAAACAGCAAGACACTGACGAGCAGCCTGTCGCACAAGTCAGCGTGGACCTGGCCCTTCCTATGAGCATGGACTTGGCACTGTCCCCTGGAGCCCTGCTCCAGTGCCACACACCGCATGAAATCCCCTGGGTAACGAACCCAAAGAGAACTAAGTAGTGTCTAAGATGCCACCACGTGCCATCTCACCTCTCGGTCAAGCTCTTTGCCTAGTGCCAGGTAATTGCTTTTCAAGATGATGTACTCGTCTGCCAGCTCCTGCCGGCTGGACTCCAGGGCGCGCAGACGCTCCTGCAGGGCATCCCGCTCCCCGGTGACCTTCTCACCGGAGAGCTCCAGCTCCAGCACACGATTCTCCAGGGCCAGGATCTGCAGTGGGGAGGCAGTTACATTACAGGGACCAGCAGCAATTGCTAGGCATTCATTTGGTCAAAGTGGTTCTTGCAGACGACAACTCCCAGAATCACAGAATGGTTGAGGTTGGAAGGGACCTCTACAGATCATTCAGTCCAACCCCCCTGCTCCAGCAGGGACACCCAGAGCACGCGGCACAGGGTGGCAGCCAGGTGGGTTTGAAGATCTCCAGAGAAGGAGCCTCCACAGCCTCTCTGCGCAGCCTGTGCCAGGGCTCTGTCACCCTCACAGGAAAGAAGTTCTTCCTCACATGGAGATGGAACTGCCTGGGTTTTAATTTGTGCCCATTACCCCTTGTCCTGTCACTAGGCACCACCGAGAAGAGTTTAGCCCCATCTGCTTTACATTCTCCCCTCAGCTATCTATACATATTGATCAGATCCCCTCTTCACCTTCTCTTCAAGAAGACTCAGAGAAATGAACCTCACTTGAGTTTCATGGACCCTGGGACGATGGAGGAACTCACCACTCTAGCTAGAGCTACAAAATTACTGCAAGCAACAAGTAATAAACAAAGTAAAGACGGATGTGCAGGTAAACTACTGTGCTGAGTGAAGGTACACAGCAGAGACGAGATGAGCACCTCAGCTTTTACATACCATATTTTTTAGCTCAAAGTTCTCTGTCTCGTATTGTTCCCTCATTTTGTTTGTCTCAATCTGGAGATCAATGAGCTCTTTGGAAATCTAGAAGAGAGAAAGGACATTATAAAGCCCATATGCTGCTTCTTAGGCCAACATATTGCTTCAACAGGTCACACCAGGGAATTTAAACTCAGAGACTCGAGTGCTGAATGAACCCCCAGCTGCACCTTTCACCTGAGCAACAGCAAAAGAGAAACAGAGCAGAGAGTCAGGGACAGCTTCCAACAAGGCAATATGCTGTCCCTCAGATGCAGGAAATAAAAGTTTTTCCTCAATCAGGAAATAGTAAAGAGAGACAATCCTGGGGGCTTGGCCTATTTCAGAAGGAAGAAGTGTGGGAAGCTGTCGAGATAGTTGCCAGGCTGACATTATTGCAGCCAAAACACAGAGATCGAAGAAGAGAGCCTGGCTGTAAGGAACACATCTCCTTCAGAGAGAAGCACTGTCATTTCTCACCAGATTTTCCACTGCAGAGCTACTGGGCTCCAAAGGCTTCATAGCTCAGTTCTCTCCAGCTCCCAAGGTTTAGCTGAAGGTCTTACCTTCAGTTTCTCCTCTTCAGTGAAGACCAGTCTGGTTGGCAAATCTGTTTTGGAGCCAGCCAGCTTCCCCATCCTCTCCTGCATGTCTCCAAGCTTCACGTACAGTCTCTCACCCCTATCTTGCAACTGCACCTAGAAACACAGAACAGCTCCAGCAGCTGGTGCCAGTAAGCACGGATCTCCTCTCCTTCCCTTGCTATATTCCCATCACAACGCCAAAGGGAAGAGCACAACATATCCAGTGAGAAAATGCCACTTTACGCAGCTTTAACAGATTGTGGATGGGGTTGTGAGCTACCCTCTTCCTCCCAAAATGAGGATTCCCTCTCAGAGTGCTGGTTCACCGACCAGGGAAGGGCTGCAGACTCTCATACTTACATTTTCCTTAGCAAGATGCTGCACTTGCTCTTCCAGAGCACTCCCATTCTCATTCCCTGGAGCACCTCCAAAATCCATGTGTTTGCAGGGTCAGAGCTTGGAGGGCAGGACCTCTGCAGGGTGTTGGGCAGGCAGAGACTAAAAAGCAAAGGAAGGGTCTGAGGATTTCTGTGACTGGAGCATTTCCCTCCGGGCACAGCGCTAGGAACGTTGCTACCAACTTTGGTTGCTAGTGGGTGTAACACCCACCTTGGACGTAAGGTGGAGCAAATTATTCCACTCAGCCCAGGCAACAGTAGAATAAGCGACACTTTTCAGGAAATATCCATCTTCTAAACCAGCACATGGCAGGTACTTTAAACAAGAAGCTTAACAGAACACTCCCAGTGAAGTAACACGACCTTCAGGAAGCCCTACTCAATTTAGATTACGCACAGATCGAAACCTCAAATCCGTGCCACAGGAATGGCCTCAGTTTCTGCTGCAGGAAGCTCGGCAGAATTTCACATCTGGATATAAATTTAACAGCTCAGGCTGGTCTCCCACAAATCAGGCCACTGGTTTCAAGATTGTCCAGGATGTCAACTTGCTTTCACGCATTTTTTTCCTCATCTCTACAGTACTTGTATCTCCCATGTCACCAGAGACAATAAAACAATTAGGAAAACCCGATTAGCAATCCAATGGTATCAGCACCTTTGAGCTTTGCCCAAGATACAGCTAATGAAAGCAGCTCCTAAACTTACTACTTAGCACCGCGGATGCTCTGTAGAAAACCGGGTGAATTTTGAAACAAAACACACACTGAAATAAGCTCCTACAAAAGACAGTTTATTGTGGAGATTAAAAGATCCCCCAGGAGAAATGAAGAAGTTGTGACGAGCGCTGCAAGTTCTCCAAGGAAGCGCTGCCTCCCTTACAGCTCTCTCAGTCATTGCCACAGCTGGACTTTGTCTCCCCGCAGACCCAGAGGAATTCATACCAGCTCGTTGGCCAGTGCTGGCGGCCGAGGCGCTGAACCCTGCTCAGCCCGCGCAGCGCCGCGCGCGGCTCCGGGCAGCGCTGCCGGCACCGGCCGAGCGCCGGCCTCGCGGGCGCCTCCCGAGCGGGGATGGACCCACCACCCGAGCGGAGCCTCTCAACAAGAACCGGGCCGGGGGAAGACAAAGCGGGTAATGCCGGGAAAACGGGTGGATGAGTGTCATGGGATAAAGGGGATGCCAGCTCTTATTCCCATTTGAGCTTGTCTTCTCTGCTGCTTCTGCTGAGCATGTGAGTTGAATTAAGAATTTCTCTCTTACAGAAAAAAAAAATAGATTTGAATGCACAATGTTCAAAAATGCGGCAGCTCTGAACAACACCTGATCACCTGCTGAAGCCAAGGCTATAGAGGAGGAAAAGAGGGGCTGTCCTGAGACGGGTGCGAGCGGGAGCCTCCAGCTCCGGCAGGGCCGGCCCTGTGGGCAGCGACCCGTGCCTGGCCCCGGCTGTGCCGAGCTGCCGCGGGAGCCCCGGGCTGCACCGGCACCTACTGCTCTACCTGCACCTACACCTGCAAGTGTACCTACACCCACCCCTACACCTGCAAGTGTACCCACACCTACACCTGAACCTACAGCTAACACCTGCCTCTGCACCTACATCTATACTTACACCTATACCTACATCTATACCTGTATCTATATTCAGCCTACACATACACCTATACCTACACTTAAACCTGTATCTACGCTTAACCTACACGTACCCCTACACCTACACCTAAAGCTGCACCTGTACTTGCACCTATAGCTGCACCTACAGCTGTTACCCGGGCCCCGCTGCGAGGTGCCCCCGCAGGCAGCAGCCCCGGCCCGGCCCGGCCGCTCCGCCCGGTTCGGAGCACACGAGAGACTCCAACCCGGCCCGGCGAGACCC
>NW_010580948.1:78541-92033 GCF_000705375.1 Tinamus guttatus | reverse complement strand
CTGCAGCCCCCAGCGCCGGGCTCCCTGGGGCCGCTCTCCCCAGGAGCAGAGAGCAGCTCTGGGCTGGTGGCACTTGCAGCCAGCCCTGCGGGCGCTTGTGCCTGCTTTGCACTGAGGTGGCTGCAGGGATAGCGAGGGGACCCGGCATTGCGGCCGCTCTGCAAGGAGGGGGCTCCGTATTGCCCTTGCTTCCCCTTTGCTGCTTCGAGACTTTCACTCCCCAAAAAGTCTTTTGTGTGCAGGAATAAAGCAACTCTGTAGATGTTGGTAGTTCTCTTTTAAAATCCAATTGGAAGTTTTGTGGGTTTTGGCTGGCAGGTCCTTGCTGGTTCAGCTCTTTTTAGCTTCCAGATTGATTACACCTTGTGTCAATATGTGCTTAGCGCCTATTAGTGGATACATTTGTCTCTATCTCTCATTTCTCCCTTCTGATCTATAATTTCCCAGAATAAAAAATTAAAATAGAGGGGGAGGAGAGCACCACTTCAATCCAAAAAGAAACTGGAAAAGCATTTCTTATTTAGCTGAACTGCAGAAGTTTCGCTGCACTGAGCAAAAAAACGCAGGATTCTCCCCTCCCCTTGCTAACCCTCGTTCCCATGGACACATTCCCGTCGGACACCGGGGCACCAGGGAGACCTGCGCAGGGTGTTACGCTATTTGAAATGTGCTGGAGCCCCAGCCTGCAGGGGCAGGGTCCTTCCCTGGACCCCCCAGAGCAGCCCGTGTGTGACTGCTGCTCTCCGGGTCGGGATGTCCTGTCCTGCAGGAAGCACCTGCCACGTTGGCTGCTGGCAGGAGCAGCCAGAGCCCTGCACTGACCCTCTTGGCTTTGGGGCTCTCCTCCCTTGCACCTTACCTGGGATTTGCCCATTTTCTTTTTCCCTGGTTGGACGTCAACAGTGGTCAGAAGTCCCAGTGCAGGAGCCATCTGGCCCATGGCCACCTTTGCAGGAGGCCAATGGCAAGATACAGGAGAGGTGGCAGCAGGAGCATGGGGCTGTGCAGCCTTCGCAGCCCTCAATTCCCATCCTCAAGTACCACCGTGGAGCCTTGGGGCAGTGGAGATCCTGGAGCGAGTCGGCCGAGACGGGCACAACGTGGGTGCTCTCGGTCGCGGTGCCTGCAGAGAGACAGGACCGGCGGGGGGGGACCCCCACGCTGGGCCCCCCCTCGCCCTGCCAGCCCAGGCATGGGGCATCGCCGCCCTGCTCCTCGGCTCCGTGTCACCTCCCGCCTCGTTTTCTGGCAAGCATGAACCGTGGCAGTAAATGGTGTCCAATACCAGCCCTGCTTCTGGTGCATCATCATGGGAAGACGTGACTGCAATAGTCAGAAAGGGCCTTGCAGCAGCGTTTCCATGGCCTCATCAGGCAGCTACTACAAGGGCAGCAAACTGCCACCTCCAACACAACCCTTGGCCAGTTAGGCTCTTCTGTGCGAGACAGAAGTGACCTTTTTCTTTCCTGGAAACTGGTAAAAGTTTCCTCAGAAGCTGGTTTGGACAAGGGCAAGTGGGGAAATGACCTGGAATACAGGATGAGTTCATGAGCCTCCCCGAGCAGTTTTGGAGAGCTGCCAAATGACTCTGGCAGGAGAGTGCGATCTTCCAACTCCAAGTCAGCTCTTGAGGATCATCCATCACCCCCAGCTCACCCAGCTCCTTCCTCAGGGCCAACCTCTGGTGCCTGCAGAGCAGGGAGCCCCAGGGCCCTTCCCAGCCATGGCAGGTAGTGTGGGACGTCACCCGTGAGCAGGCAGCACAGAGGCCTCTAGGTCTGAAAGAGGGGAAGCCCTTCCCAAAACACACAGCCCACCAAGCCCGTCTCCTTCCCAGGGCCTGCCCACCAAACCTAGCAGAGAGTTTGGCAAAACACATGGATTGCTGGGAGCCAAGCTCCGTGCAGAGCTCCCCATTGCAGGTCATTCCAGCAGAGCGAGTGTTAACTTTGTGGAAAACTCTCAATTATCTGCCTGGAGCTGAGCAGTTCCGTAGCCCTCCTCTGCCTGCCCAGAGCTGCTGGGCACCATCACCTCATACTGCCATTAACATGCCCGGGCAATCCAAGGCTGACTTTATTCCTACCAGCTTTATCCGTCAGTGACTCTTTCCTATATTTTTGAGACTTTCTGTGCTAGATAGAGAAGAACTTTTCCCATTTTTCTGCTCATCTCTTCCTTCTATCAGTGTAAAACCTTGGACATTTTACCTCCATCTCCCCATAAGAGCAGCCTGGGCACCCTTGAGCTTCCCAAGCACCCTGGATGCTGCAGGCCCCAGGAGACATTTTCAGGCCTGGATGGGATCCGGCCTCTCATGCTCATGCCAGGGGCAGCCCAGCAGAGAGGTGCCCCTCTCGCCACGAGACACTGCAGAGCCGCTTGCTCCTTTCATGTTGTAACTAGTCAACCCAAGGGGTCATTGGGGAACCACAGAGCAAATCCCTCCTCTTCCAGCCGGGAAGCCCCAGCAGCCTCCCAGCTCATTTCCCCACTGGGCTCTGTGTGCTGATCCCAGCCTGACTCCAGCTCCGGCACAGCCCACGTGCAGCCCCCAGCCCAGACCCCCAGCCTGCAGCTCTTCACCTTCATCCCAAGGCCAGAACGTCCCTGCGGATCCGAACGCTGTTCGGATCGCGAAGTCTCACCACGCAGCCGGCTCCCCAGCCCATTTGGGCCCTGCATGTCCGTATCTCACTTCATCCCACCCATGAGCAAAAAGTAAACGCCGCTTGGGGCTGGGAGAGAGGAGAAACGTTTCAGTCGCCTGTTTGTGCTCCCGTGTTACTCCCTCCAGCCGAGCGGCCGTGCCCGGAGCACCCCGTTCCCAAGCGGTGCCGGCGTCGGGGCCGCGGCGCGGAGCCCAGCAGCGGCGGGGTTAACCAGGGCCCGCGCGGCTGGACGGGCGTCAAGGTGGTTGCTCCATCCCTGCCCGCGCGCTGGGGGGGCCGCAGAGCGGCGCGGCGGACTCGGAGCGCTGCCGTCCCGCCCGGCGGCCACCATGAGCCCATGGCAAGGTAAGGCAGGAGCGTCCCGCGTCCCTGGCACCGCGCGGGGCCCCCGGCCACTGGCCCCGCACAGCAGGGACGCAGCGGCAGAAGGTAAAACTCTCCCTGGACTTTGCAGACCAGCTGCTGTTAACCTCTTCCCCTCCAGGCTTCTTTTCTTGCCCACCTTTGCTACTGAAAAAACCCTTGAGGATCCGGTGCCTCCCCGGGCAAGTTGCTGCGTGGCCCCTCAGCGCGGAGTGTGAGCCTCCACCAAAGGCGGCTCCGGGAAGGGCCTTTGCACTGCTGGGTGGCTGGCGAGGCAGGGGCAGCCTCCACTCCTGGAAAGGTCTGGACCTTTTGGGGAGAAAGGAGGGAAAGGGGCATTGGCTGCTGGCACAGAGAGGCAGCTGCAAGAGGGACCTGGACCGACTTCCTGGCTGGCATGGGGGACCCCCAGTGCAGGGGACGCCCAGGACAGGGGCTACACAGGCTCCACGCACCAAAGGCTCAATAAAGATGGTCGGAGCCGCACTGGAGCGCAGTGCAATCCTGCTAACGCTGGTTGGGGCTTTCCAAAGGGCAGATGGAGACCCAAACACACGTGGTCCCACTTAGTGTGTGCAGAGTGGATGGGAGCACCCAAAACGCACGGGATCCGGAGCCGCCCCGGCAGCTGGTGCTCCCAGAATGCCAGCTGGGACCCTGGGGAAGCTGGTTGCACAAAGAGGGCGGCCGCAGGGCAGCCGGGGGGTCCCATCCTGCCCCAGCCCCGCGTGCGCCGGCAGCGAAGGGCCGGGTGCGTCACTCCATGGCGGCAGGAGGGCACGGCCATGCTCGCACGGCCACGGAGCGACTTGGAGCTAACGCACAGCAGCCACAGCCCCGCGAGTTGTCGCAGTGACTTCAGTGGCATCTGCCATCGCTTGGCCCAAAGTGCTCGGGAGAAACCTCTATGGTGAAAATAAAGCGGAGCTGCCCGGAGCGCGGCTGCGCTTCCCGATCCCGCGGGCACCACCGAGTGGCCTGGGGCTCAGGGAGCAAAGGGAGGGGAATCACGCGACAGCAATGGAGAACTCAAGGGCGAGTGACAGGGAGAGGAAGGTTCTTCTGACCCCAGCTGTTCCTGATGGCCACATTGAGCTGCCCCTGCCGCTTCGCTCCACGGCCCCTGCTGCTGCTTTTCCCTGCTGCAGGAACCGCTTTCTCAAGGAGCAGGGCAGGGCTGGGCCACGCAACGTGCAGCACATGGCAGCTCGCACGGCCTCAGCCTCACCTCGCGGCTCCTCACTCGCCTCCATCAGCCCAAGCACTCACCTCCATTGGCAGAGGCGGATGAGGGGCCATGGTGGGAAGCTGCAGGACGGAGCAGAGGCGGCAATGCCGGCACGCGGGTACCAGTGCGGAGCAGGAGGCTGGACACCGCACCAGCCTGCTGGTCGTGGCGTAGGCCAGGCAGCTCCATGGTCACAGTCAGCCAGAGAGCAGAGATCACTCCAGCCAGGCAACTTTGCTAGGACACAAGAAGGTCAGGAGGACTCTCCTGGCCCAGGATCATCTCCTAGAGCAGCCATCAAGCAAGCAACAAAGTCCCTCGCTATTGCCTCCTCATGCCACGCTTGGTCAGCTAATACTTCCTATTTCCTTGCCTCCCACAGCAGCCGTCGCCCTCCTGCTCCCCTTGGCCCTGCTGCTGGCAACCGCGTCGCAGCCGCCGGAGGGAGAAGGCCCAAAGGAGCAGCCAGACGCGGAGCCCCTGCAATGCCCCGGTTCGTGCGCCTGCAGCTTTGACGACTACAGCGAGGAGCTCAACGTCTTCTGCAGCGCGCGCAACCTCACGCACTTTCCGGACGACGTCCCTACCAACGCCAAAGCCCTCTGGCTGGACAGCAACAATTTCACCTCGCTGCCGGCTGCAGCATTCAGGAACCTCTCCAACCTGGACTTCCTTGACCTGCAGAGCAGCCAGGTGGCTGCTGTGGAGCAGGACGCCTTCCATGGGCTGCGGGGCCTCTACCACCTCCACCTGGAACGCAACCAGCTCAAGTATTTGGCGCCCCACACTTTCCTTCACACTCAAAACCTTGTGTCCCTTAGCCTCAATAACAACCTCTTCATCAAGCTGGAGGAAGGACTGTTTGCTGGTCTCTCCAACCTGTGGTATCTGAACCTGGGCTGGAATTCCCTCGTGGTCTTGCCTGACAAGATTTTCCATGATTTACCCAACCTGAGGGAGTTGATCCTGGCTGGAAACAAGCTCCTCTACCTGCAGCACCAGCTCTTCTGCAGTCTTACCGAGCTGAAGGAGTTGGATCTAAGCGGGAACTCTCTCAAGGGAATCAAGATCAACATCTTTGTCAAGCTGCAGAAGCTACAGAAGCTGTACTTGAACCACAACCAGATCAGTGCCATCGCACCCCGCGCATTCATGGGCATGAAGTCACTCCGGTGGCTGGATCTCTCGCACAACCGTCTTGTCTCACTCTTTGAGGACACTTTTCTGGGTCTCCTGAGCCTGCATGTCTTACGCTTATCCACCAATTCCCTCACCAGCCTGAGACCTAGGACTTTCAAAGACCTCCAGTTCCTGGAGGAGCTGCAGCTGGGACACAACAGGATCAGAGGCCTGGCAGAAAGGACTTTTGACGGGCTGGGCCAGCTGGAGGTCCTCACTCTGAACAACAACCAGATACAAGATATCAGGGTTGGGGCCTTCCTGGGGCTGTACAACACCGCAGTGATGCACCTGTCTGCCAATTGCATCAAGGTGCTCCCTGACCATGTCTTTAAGGGTGTCTCTAAGTTGCACAGCCTTCACTTGGAGCACAGCTGCCTTGGCAGGATCAGAACAAACACGTTCTCCAGCCTCTCCAGCCTGCGGAGGCTCTTCTTACAGCACAACACCATTTCTGTGATCGAAGACCAAAGCTTCAGCGATCTGCATGAACTCTTGGAGCTGGATCTGAAGAACAACAGGCTGAGCCACCTCTCACCCAAGCTCTTTGTGGGACTAAGCAACCTGGAGTACCTCTTTCTCTCCTCCAACCATCTCCTGGAGATCTCACAGGACACTTTCAGCCCACTCCAGAGACTTTTCTGGCTCGATCTCTCAAACAACCAGCTGGAGACGCTGGACAACACTGTTATCTCCCCGCTGTCAAACCTGCGGTACCTCAGCCTCAGGAACAACTCTCTGGAAACCTTCTCCGTCAGCTTTCTGTGCTCTTCATTCGCGCTGGAGCAGCTGTGGCTGGAGGGGAACAACTGGCACTGCAACTGCTCCCTGAAGGGCCTGCGGGACTTCTCTTTGCAGCACCCAGTCGTGGTCCCACGGTTCGTGCAGTCCGTGGTGGAGGGGGACGATTCCCACATCCCCGTATACACTTACAACAACCTCACCTGCCTCAGCCCCCCAAACGTGACAGGCCTGGATCTCCGCGACACCAGTGAGGACAACTTTGCTCACTGCTGACAGGGCGCCTCCGCTTTCCCGAGGACTTGCTGCTTCGCGGCGCGAGCACCGGCGCGCACCTGGCCACGAGCTCGCGGAGTGTCCTGAGCTGGCTCCTGCCCCTCCTCAGCCCCTGGGACAGCAGCTCCCTGGCCCCTCGCTCCCGTCGTGGCCCCGCGCTGGGCTGGCAGGGCAGCAGCGGCCCTTGTTTCCCTGCTGTCTTTAGCCATTCCTCTCCACACTGTGCTGAGAGCTGCGTATGGGCAACTTTAAACAGAAGCAGTGCAGGGGCTGGCACACAGTAACCCGGGGAGACTGTGCTCCTTGGGCTACGTCTGCTTGAAGGGGAAGGCAGGGACGGGCAGACGGGCACCAGCTGCCCAAACGGGCTTTGCTAGCTTCTAGCTGAAATATCCGAGTTACTTAAACACCAGCCCCCAGCCTGCCTGCCCACCCCGCTCAGGAAGCCTGAGCACCTCTGAGCTGCTTCTGGAAGCCACGCAGGGGTGAGGGAAAGGCATCTCCCCTTGGGGCAGAGCCCTCGCCATGGCCAGGGCATCTCTGAGGCCCGGCACAACCACCTCGAGGGCAGAGAGGGAGCTTGGCCCCAGCACCCGCTTATTAGAATTACAAGGAAATGAAGCATCTGCCTGCCAGGAGCCAAGTGAGCAAATGCCAAGTGCTGGGCAGCTTCCTTCGAGCCTTTCCCAACACCCTCACATCACTGGGTGCGGGGGAAGAGCTGCAGGCTGTCCCCATTCGGCCCAGGCACCGCGCTGCTCTCATGTGGTACTGGCAAACAGCAGCCTGTGCCACAAGCAGGACCCGGGGCACAAAGCCAGGAGCGGAGCCAAGAGCCTGACACCCATCACACACCGGCCGGGAGCCCAAGGCCAAGACTATGCTCAGGGCTCAGGTTCTCCTCTGCCCAGGGTGCTCTTTGGCAGGTTTGAAGGGAATCCTAGAAAGCCACGAGCTCTCCTCCAGGTTTTGGGACTTGCTTTAATCCTTCCTTGCAATAGCAGATGTAGGCAGGTTACAGAAAGCCGTGCATGTCACTTACCTGATAAATCGTAGCAGGCAAATAAACCTTTGGAGCTATCGCAACCCACCTTGTAAGTATGTTTTTCCGAAAGCCTCTGCCGCACCCAGCTGGGATGTCTTATCAGAGCCCCTGCCCCGCACAGCGCAGAGCCGAGGAGCGAGGCCGCCGCCAGCTACCCGGCGTCACGGCACCCGGCTGCCCCGCGGCAGCGCAGGGGGCGTCTGTAGGGCGAAAGGCCCTGGGTGTCTCGCCCCAGAGCGCAGCTCTGGCTCCCCAGACCTTTGCGACACCCTAACTAGTCCCCACGATGCCCAAGAGAAGGGCTGGACCGTCTCACTCAAGAACAGGAGGAATTTGCAGGAACTGCTCTGTGAGATTATCAGCTGTGAAGGAAAGGCCCAGACTGGCCTCAGAGGGCTCAGTGTCATTTAGAGCACACACATGCAGGCAGGAAGGGCCAGCAACCACTGCCCAGCGACCCCAGTGATGCCACTTCAGACTCTTGGACTCTGGTTACACCCTGCCCCACTGGGAGCAATTACAGAGCAGGATTTGCAACGCGTGGCTCGTCCCGCATTGCGACAACAGCCGTCACTGCTGCCAGCCACCCTCATTTCCGACTCATCTCCACTCCTGCAAAGAGCAGCTTCCAGCTCAGGCCACACATCTGTCTCCTGGGGTCCCCCTTCAAACTGCATGTGCTGCTGGTTTGAGAGCGCCATTCCAGGACCCAAACCACCACGCAGGTTTTCTTATGGAGAATCACAGAGCCAACATAGCTGGTAACGCGTGCGCTGAGCAGCAGGGAGGGCACGAGGGACCTAGTGCAGGCCCAGGGCTTGGGCTCGCTCCTGGAGACTGCAATAGGTACCCAGAAATCCTGCACAAATTAACAGCCAGGTCAGACTCCAACCCCACTGCCTGACTTTCCACATGAGAGACAAGTGACCAAAGGTCAGACAAAATTTCCAGGAAAGAAAGTTGTGAGTGAGGAAACCTGGGCAGACACAAGTTTTAACTATGCATACAGAATAGATAGATGCTTTGACTGCTTTGTAGCTGTTCTTAAATAGAATCCACCTGGCAGTGAAAATCTGAGACTTCTGCCCCCACCCAGTCAGTCAGCACTGCAGGGATGAGTCCTCAGCACCGACCAGAGCACGGAGAGGATGTGGCCAGGGACAAGCACAGTCCGTAAGAGGCAGACACCATTTCCATTAGGTTCCCTGCACTGAAGAGAAGCTCAAGTTAACAGCAGCTCCCAGGGGAAGGAGGCCAAAGGTGCATGCTCAGACCCATGAGCCAGAAAACTGCCTGGGGAGCTGAAGGAGCCCTGTGTGCATCAGGTGCAGCAAAGGATACTGCAATGAAGTGCCACGGCTGGATCGTAAAAGCTGGCATGAAATGTGGAAAGCTTTAGCTGCACCCCAGCTAGCAAGGGCATGGGGGAAGAAGGAAAAGCATAAAATACTCAGAGATAAATGAGGTGCTCTTAACACCAAGAGTCACAGCTACAGAGCACTAAAGCAATGGAAAAACATGAACAATGCACTGATTTTAAGAAAAGTGTTTACTGTCTGGAACCTTTAAAAATATTCCTGAGTCATGACAAGCCCCAGCAGACCAAGAAATAGCATTTTTCAGACAGGCAGGATGCAAACATCAAATGGATAGATCACCCAAAGACATTTCTTCATACAAAGCACATGCCAATTCCTCAGAGGCATATTCTGTACCAACAATGTCGGAGTTGAGAGTGAGGTTCTTTGACGCAGATGCAGATCAGAGCATCTGGCATGAACTCAACAGCCACTGAACCGCAGGTACCACATAATGTGTCACGCAGCAGAAGCAACAGGAGAGAAGGCAGCTGCACGTGCAGGCAAGACACAGGCACTAGTTGCATCTTTTGGGTTTCGTGAGGGAACAACTGTGCCAGTCAGTGGTAAGAGCCACTGTAGCTGCTAGTTACATTCACTGTCAAGAACACTGTAGTATACGGGACACTGTGGAAACAACGTGGAGCTCCACAAGTACCTGTGCAAGGGAGCGACCCGCAGAGGGAAGCACGGGGTGTAGGAGGCTAGGAATGACTGCAGCAGGCAGGCAGGCAGCACCTGCCTGTTCAGAAGGCAACAACGAGGCTGCAGATGTGCGTCCCTTCCGTGAACAGATGCGCCCATCAGGAGCTCTTCAAATCCAGGGCGAAGTGGAGCAGCACTTCCCTTTTCAAATCTCCAGAAGTGGCACCAGTGATGCTGCCTCCCTCCCTGCCTGCTGTAACAGTGTCAGAGGGAAAAGGCTTTTGCACCCCCCTTTCCACCAGCCTGGGCTGCTGCTGGGGTTGCTAGGAGGGATCTCAGCCAGCAAGAGTCCAACTCAAAACCCCTGTCAGGAGCTTCGCGGGGATGTCCCATCCAAGATCTGCTGGGCAATGTGGGCCAGGGCAGGGAAGGCAGAGCTCTTAGGAAACTCTTGGATGAAGTCTCTGCCATCCTCCAAGCTCTGGCTGAGCTGTGGATCCAGGGGCACAGAGCCTGTAGGAGAGGGGAGGGAAGGGGAGAGTGACTGTCAGCAATGAAGAAATATCCCTGACAGACTCATCTCCTAGGACAGCAGTAGGAAGGAGGGAATCCATCCTCTTCAAAACCCTTGGCAGCTGCATTTCACCTGCAGTGCTTCTCCCCGGCTCTAGGGCAAAGCCACACAACTTTGTACTCGTACAGTACTTTGTGACAGATGCCCTCCCACCCCAATTCCACCCCTGTCCAGAGGGCAGGGTTCAACCCCCAAACTGCGTTTCTTAGGAAGGCTCCATGATGTTTCAGGATGGCCATTCGACTAGGGGCTTGATTACTCTGTCACCACAACATCCATAGCCATAGCGCCCTGCCGGGTATCGCTGCCTCTGCTCCAGGCAGGCCAGATGCCCCTGTGAGCATTTTGGATGCAGAGAGGAGAAGCAATAACCACGTTGCCTCTGCCTAGGCTCCAAGGGCTCCTAGGGACCAGCGTCAGCCTCTCTCCCCGCTGCATTGTGTCTATTGTGTCTCTCCACTCCAGCACTCCCCCACTGTCCCCACGCTGCACAGACATCACCTCTAAACAAGGAGGGCTCAAGAGGCCACTCACCGAGGAAAGGGACTCCGGCGTGCTTTGCCAGCTCCTCGCCTCCCCCTTTGGAAAAGATGTTTGTGCACTCCTGAAGGAGGAAGAGAAATAGCAGTTAGTCATAAACATTAATGAGCAACAGGACAGGCACTGCTTGGGTGTGAGCAAGGGAACCCTCCTCCACCTTCCAGCCTCAGAGCAAATGGCCTCATCCCTGCCCACCTGCAGCTCTCTTCAGGAAAGCAGAGCCCGCAGGTCCTTCCGAACCTCACGCACTGCAACCAGGACACCCTGCTCCCAGACACAGAGCATCGCCCCTCATGGCATCAGTGACTTCCAGACAGAGGTGTCTGGTCACACAGTAACAGCATCACGAGTAAGGGCCCACGACAGCCCAGCAGCATCAAGAAACTCACCGAGCAGTGCGGGCAGATGAAACCACTCATGTTTTCTATGATGCCGAGAACTCGCAAGCCCGTCTTCTTACAGAAGGTCAGTTCTCGCCTCACGTCCCCCACAGACACTGCCTGGAGGGGAGAGCAGGTGAGGGTTAGTGGTGTCTGCCTCCCTGGCCAGCCTGCAGCTCTGGAGCAGGCACAAACACACACAGAGGCAGTTTGCAGTATCCATGGAGAAGGGGGCTTAGGACATGCTTTCCCTTGTGCTGGCCACAGCTTGTGCTAAGAGTCCTTGGTGCACTCCACGAGAGCAGAGCACAGGGGACAGTGCTGCATGGGCTGAAGGTGTTAAGCAGCAGCTGCATCAAGACCTGTGACAAATGTGCTCAGCTTTCCAGCAGGCCCCACGCTTGGGCAGCCCCTGGCTCAGGGAGCTTGTGTGTAAACAGAGGCAAATACCAGACAACTTGGATTTGAGAGCAGGCTTGACTCACAACTGACTGACAAATGTCCTAAGGGACACACTGTGGCTGCCTCGGGAGGTAAAGCAAAGAACCAGCCATGGAGGCAAGTGAAAACACCCGCCCTTGGGTGCATATTCCCCCAGGAAGGAGCGTGCAGAACGGGCAGGCTGCCCTACCTGAGGCGTCGTGACCAGGATTGCTCCTAGGGGCTTGTGCGGCCGCAAAGCCTCCACTGTGGAGATGTGCTCATCGGAGGTGCCCGGAGGAGTGTCCACAATGAGGAAGTCCAGTTCCCCCCAGGCCACATCAGAGACAAACTGTTTTATCAAAGCTGCAGAAATGAAAGGGGTAGAAAAAAAGAAATCTCAGGTGTTAGCAAGTGTCCTGGAAGCCATGTGGTTAAGAGGCACTTCGGGGGACAGGGAGGGAGAGAGCAAGGTGACCTGTGAGCACAGCACATGCAGCACAGCCTGGACCACCCAAACCCATGCAGGGGACAGCCCTGCAGTGCAAGAGCCTCATCTTCCCTCAAGTCACCTGGAGCCCTCTCCTCTCCAAGGCTAGTCAGACTCCCAAGTCCCTGGCTACACACGGGCACGTGACAGCAGAACACTCATGTATGCCAGTGGGACAGCCCCGGCCCTCGCCAGCAAGATGACAAGGACTTAGCACACGGGAGACACATTCATTGTGGACAAGGTCCCAGCAGACAGAGGCTCCCCCCAGGCCACCTGCATGGGCTGCCTCTGAGCCCTCCTGTCCCAGGAGAGGGGTTTCCAGACTGCAGCCCGCCTTGGAGCACAGGCTGCCAAGGGACACGATGGCAGACAGAGCCCCGGGCAGAGCAAGCGTTAGCTCCAGGAAGCTTTGCAGAAGGCGCCTAGTGCGGGAAGGCTGGTACCATCAATAAATCTGTACCGTTTTTCTTGGGTCCTCTCCACACCACAGCATCATCTGGCTTTTCCAGCAGGAAGCCGATGGACATGAGCGAGATGCTCTTGTCTTGGTGGGCGAAGACGGGCACCCAGCCGCTGTCGCACTGGTGCACGGCGCTGTCCTGCACCCGGAACATGCGGGGAATGCTGGGCCCGCACAGGTCCACGTCCAGGATCCCCACCTGCAGACAACACGCAGAGCCCCTCGGTGGGGCGCGAGGGCCCCACAGCCCCAGGGGCCCCCGCCCCGCGCGCGGGGAGCCGCACGGGCACCACGGCAGCTCCCGGCACCTGCACAGGACCCTGAGGGGCCAAAGTGCCAGTTCTCGCAGGTCTCCTTTGACCAGCGTCCTCTAAATCCTCTTCTTCCCAAGGAACAACTCTGTGGCAGTTATAGGCACTTTAGGGAAATCTCTCCTCTGGAGACCTATAGGAGTCTAAGCAGCAGCTGCTTCACAGAGTCTTTTAACAACTCTCAGTCTATCTCGTGCCCACGCAGCTCCCGCTGCCCCACGGCACCGCCACGTGCCAGCTCGCCCACCAAGCGCTGCGCTCTACACTGCACAGCAGCGAGTCACTGCTGAGCGCCTTCATGGTGCAAATGACGAGTGTAGCTTTTTGGAGGACCAGTTTAGCCTCCTGGACAAAGGGGAAGTGAAGTGCACAGGCACCTAGAAGCTGGACGTGCAGGACCAAACAGGCACAGGTGCCAAACGCACTCAACTTTCTGACACAGACCCGTTCCACTCTCAGCAGCTGCCTCTGTCACGGCGGCTCCTTGGGCAGGACGGACACAGCTGCTTGGAAGGGAGGTCACGGAGGCTTCGCACACCCGCGCCATTGCTCACCCTCTTGCCCGCGAGTCGCAGGGCCAGGGCCAGCTCGGTGGCCACGGTGCTCTTCCCCACGCCGCCCTTTCCCGAGAGCACCAGCAGGACGTGCTGCACTCCGGCCAGGTTGCTTCTCTCTGCGGGATAAGAGCAGTAACGGGGCATCAGAGACAGGGGAGCCGCGTGAGAGGCGGGGGAACACGGCCGGGGACGGGGCGCTGCAGCGGGAGGGCAGCGCGGGGGCCGGCGCGGGCAGGCGCCGCCCACGGGC
>NW_010580948.1:66736-77249 GCF_000705375.1 Tinamus guttatus | reverse complement strand
GAGTCGGAGAAGACCCTTGCGGGCTGCTTAACGAGCACGGGGGCAGCTCCCGGTCCAGCCCCGCGTTCCAGCGTGCGGGGTCCCGAGCACGTCGGCATGAGAGGGTCAGCTAAGCTGCTTACAGCCTGCCCCGTGGTGCGCGCCGCAGCCCGACGCCTCCCGGGCCAAGGGAATTCACTGGTGCTATGCTAAATTCACCCTTTTTTCAAGTGTATAAAGTGTGTGTCTTTGGCCTATAAAACATCTCTGATGTATACCCTCTAAGCAGTAATCTTAACTTTAAACAGGTGGTTTTAAGCACTTTTAAACTAGATCAGTTCTCTGATCTGGCTTGCTGTTTCGCCATGCTAATTATTGTCCTCGTGCAACTTGTGTTTTGTGGAGTGTTTTGTGTTCAATTCCTATTTGAATACCTTTTAATTTCAATTCGCTTATGCTTCCCAGTCTGTAATGTCTATGTCACTTGTGAACGTGGCCCCAGGGTGCAGATGTGCTGGAAGATGGGAATACAGCAGGAAAAGCAGCTAGGAACACAGTGCAAGGAGGAGTGAGTTAGACTCACCTCTGCCCCTTTCAGCCTTTTCGCAGACTTTCAGTGTGGGAGTTCAATCCCCAGGCAGCGTGTGCAGTGCTGGGAACAGCAGGAACTGCTCCTGATGCTTAAAGCTGTAGCATTATAAGATCACTGCCACAGGGTTGTGTCCAAAGCTGTACGTAGCACTCGGAGGAAACGAACCCATTCTCTGCTCTTCCACAGCAACAGGAGCAGGCAGGTTTCTTGAGTGCTAGGTATGGAGGGGCAGTGAAAGACAGGAGTGGAGCTTTATAGTGCACAGGGCAGGTTTAGAACAGGAGCAGGGTTGGCAGGAGATAAGTAAGCCTGAGTCTTTTCAAGTCCTGCTTATGCTGCTAAAGAAACACGAGTTTGAAAGGGTTTTGTCCTTAAGTAGTGACACAGAATCTGCTGCGGGCACTGGGGTGAGGTGAGTAATGAGCAGGTGTATCCGACCCGTGCGTAGACCCGGAGCAACTCGTTGTGGTCTGCGGTGAGAGAGACTCCATCAGGTGACACCAAACCTCCCGTAATACACGGGGTGGGACAGAGCGTTTATAGTGTCCGGTGCAGGGATGCTTCAGTCTCTTGGCATTGGGGAAGAGCAAATCAAGTTTTTGTGTTTGTGCATGAAATGCAGCAAAAGCCTTTTAATGCTTCGAAGGGCTCACGCTCTGCAGCCCTGGCTGCTGTGAGGAGCCAGAGCCTCCTGTGCAGCCACTTCTGCTTTGTCCTGCTGGCTCCGCTGCCTCCTTTCTCGCCCTTTCCCTCCTCGTCCTGTTTTTCTCTCTTGTCCTGCAGCTCTCGGTCTCTTTGGAGCGGAGGTTTTTGGCAGTTTGGCACTCTGCCTTGGCAGCAGGGGCACAGCCCTTTGTACAGGTTCCCCACACAGCATGGATGGGCTTTATTTGGGATGGTCCAGCTCTGACCGTGGAGGTGTTAGTAGCAGTTAGGCTCCATGATCCTGCAGGTCTTTTCCAACCATAACAATTCTGTGACTGTTCCCCTGCTCTCCCCGGCAGCACAGTGACTCGGATTCAGAGCCGGAGTTTTCTTCCCTCTCTCCCTCCATCCCGAGCGCCATCCCTGTGACGGGAGAATCCTACTGCAACTGCGAGAACCAGAGCGAGGCTCCCTACTGCTCCAGCCTCCATGCCGTGCACCGCGTCAAGGACTGCCAGTGCGGCGAGGAGGACGAGTGTAAGTGAGGGGGGCTCCTCAGCTGCCCCTCGTCTTCCTTTGGGGTGCAGTCCTGGTCCTGCTCCTCCTGGCTGAGCGGTGCCACAAACCGTTTCCCCCACCCCATGGAGATGCTTAGTTTTGCATGGGGATCCTTATCCCCGTCGCTGCATGCGGTGCCCCTCTGTTCACCGCTCAGGCGTGCTCAGACCTTTGGAAGGGCCATGACCGCTTGCACTCTGTGGTGATTCAAGGGCTCAGGGCTGAACCTGTCAGTGAATCAGAGTTTACCTCTGGAGACCTGTTTTCAAATCTAGCTCCAGCCAAAGTGAAACGAGTCCCTGTGGTTGCAGCCCTGTTGCTGCTGCTCCCTGATGCAGCTGGCAGGGTGCCCAGCTACTACATGGCAGGGCCTGCTCGGAGCAGGTGAGGAAGGCCAGACAGAGCGTGGACCAGGCCTGACCAAGAGAGTGTGGTCAGACATGGTTAGACATGCAAGAAAACACGTAGGATAGGGGAGCTACATGGTGCTCGTTGTGTTCTGCCTGTTCCCTGGAGCCTACAAGAGTTGAGCACGATTCTCTCCAGAGAAACTCAGGGCTCCACCTTGCTCTGCGTTGCTGTTGCTGTCACCAGAGCCCAGCTGAACCATCCCTGTTAGGACACTGCAGAATAATTCAGGGCTTAAATAACTGTCCAGCTGGTACAGCTCAGGATTGACCCTTCTAAACAGTTAATAAAAGTGAAAACAAAAGAGTTTTGATCAGCCCTCAAAACAATTGACTCTGTGCATTGGCTTGATCTTGGCTCCCGAAGTGCTTTCTCCCATGTTTTCCCCTGCGTGTTTCCTGAGCAGATTTTGACTGGGTGTGGGACGACCTGAACAAGTCGACGGCCACGCTGCTGACCTGCGACAACCGCAAGGTGAACTTCCACATGGAGTACAGCTGCGGCACGGCGGCGATCCGGGGCAACAAAGAGCTGGCAGATGGGCAGCACTTCTGGGAGATCAAGATGACCTCCCCAGTCTATGGCACAGACATGGTATGTTGAACTAACAGAGATCTGCTGCAATTCCTTAACCTGAAAGCAAGCTCCACCCTGCAGTTCACATGGATATCCTCATTTGCTGTAAGGAACTGCAGCCAGGAGGGTAAGCAGTTTTACACAGCAGTCATGACCAGAACCCAGCTTTTCTGCTTCTCTTTTTTTGTGCTGTTGGTAGGTCGTTAGTGATATACTCGACAAAACGGCACGGTTGGGCCACACCAGTGCGCAACCTGAGCCATGGAAAGTGTCCAGGGAGGTGTGTGGTTAGTGCACTGGGGCTTAGCTACTTCCCTTTCCTTGGCACTGGTACTTAACTGCAGCAGGGTTGGTGATGGTTACAGGGCTTTGTCACAGCCTGTGTGGCTTGTGGCCAGGAGCCGGGCCTTGCGCTCTGCTGTTAATGCAGAGGCCACAGCTCCGTTAACCCCCAGTTCTGCTGAGGATGCCCCTCTCCAGTGCAGTTGCTGAGCACTCCCAGTGCAGGGCAAACCCTTCACCAAAGACTCCAGCCTGGTGGACTGGGCCAAGAAAATCAAGGGAGACCTGGAGGTAGAATTTCAGTTGCATTTTGTTGCTTTAAGAGTGTTTGATGCCCGCAGCAGACACTAAGAACTTGTGTTTTTCTTCCTGTGACCTGCCTCCCTCCAGATGGTAGGAATTGGCACGTCGGATGTGAATCTGGACAAGTACCGGCACACTTTCTGCAGTCTGCTGGGCAAGGATGAAGACAGCTGGGGACTTTCCTACACAGGTAATCCAGGCAGGGCAGTGTCAGAGAACAGCAGGGCTGAAAGGCCAGCAGAGGCCTAAGCGTTTTCTGTGAGTTTGAGAATTAAATGCTCTGTACTGGCTTGAGGCCAAAACGGCTTCCAGTCTCTTTGTCAAGTAGAACTGGAGCTGCTGCCTGCGACCGGCTTCTCTATGTGCTTGAAGTGCATGCAGTGGGCTGTTTCTCTCCGCAGCACTACTGCACACCCAGGGAGTCAGCCTTGGCATGGTATGTGCCCTGCTACTGTGCCAGGCGCTCCCTTGCTGGCCAGGCAGGATGGGCTGCTCCCAGCTCTTGGGGTCTATCACCTCACTGGGCTTCTCTGCTCAAAGAAGCCCTTCAGGGGAGGACCCAGAGGTACTCGGCAGCCCCAGGTGTCCTTTGCCTCCTCGTTCATACTGACCCAGGGAAGTACCAACCACTTGAACTTCAAGCCAGTGTTGTGGAACGGTGCCCTGCAGACTCAGGCAGTCCCAGAGGCCCAGGCTACCTCACTGAGCTAGCTGCCTACAGCAAATACAAGCTGGCTCTTACCTGGCTTTTGCAAACCCAAAGAGCTGGTGCGTGACTCTAAGGACTCTGCACTGCAGGTTGCATGGCCCTGATCCAGGGTTTTTCATGTCACTACCTATGCCTGATGTGCCAAAGCCTCAATATCCTCTCCTGTTTTCACCCCACACTCTGGGGTGGGAGAAGAGTGAACGAGTGATGAAGCAGCAATGGATTTTTGTCCAGTGGCTAAGTCAGTACCAGTTGGGAACTTGTGGTGACATGTATGGAGGTTAGGATGAATTTGTGGAACACAGGCCTTTTACTGAATGTAAGGTTTACTGTTTTAAGGACTGTTGCATCACAAGGGAGACAATACAAACTTCTCCTCAAGGTTTGGCCAGGGCTCCATCATTGGGGTGCACTTGGACACGTGGCATGGGACACTCACGTTCTTCAAAAACCGCAAGTGCATAGGTAAGAGCAGGGGCAGCCCCACCAGCGTTGGGCATAGAGACCAAAATGGAGGGAAGCTAAACACTGCATGGTTAGCTGAGCTGCATGTCTGGCTGCAGCTGGACTGCAGCAGAAAATACTGGCAAAATAGAAGAATCAAGGCATGAAGTGAGTGGGAGGAAAGTTACATTTCTTGCTAAATCAATTTGGATTTCAAAAGACCATTTTCTAGGTGTTTCCTGACAGCTTTGTAGTTAACACATTTGGGGTAGGTGGGAGAAACGATAGGCCCTAGTCCAAACTAACAGAAACCTCCTTGCTGCTGTCCCCTGGCAGGGGTTGCAGCTACCAAGCTGCAGAACAAGAAGTTCTACCCCATGGTGTGCTCGACAGCAGCCAAGAGCAGCATGAAGGTGATCCGCTCCTGCGCCAGCTGCACGTCCCTCCAGTACCTCTGCTGCTACCGCCTGCGCCAGCTCCTGCCTAACTATGTGGACACACTGGAGGTGCTGCCATTGCCACCAGGACTCAAGCAAGTGCTACATAACAAACTTGGGTGGGTCTTGAGCATGAACTATAGCACGCTGAAGCCTTCCTCCTCCTCATCGGGAAGCGACTCGGATAGCTCCTGTGGCTCAGATGCAGAGGCCTGCCAAAGGAAGAGGTGCAGGAGGACATGAAGTCTCTTCAGACGAACTGCCTTGAAGGGGTCGGGTGGGGTTTTGTTCTGCTGCCTGCAAGGGCAGAGTCCAGGCCTGATGCACCTCTTTCTTCATGGGGACATCAGTTTCTACTTGTTCGCAAAGATTTCTCTTATGCTGTTTGAAATCTTTATGCTAAACATCCATCACTTGCATTGAAAATATCTGTTGATTCGAAGAGGTCCCATCTCTGTGGAACAGACAAACCACAGCCAAATGTCTGAGCTTAATGTCCTGCCTTGATAGTCATCGCCTCTTTATGAAGAATCTTTCTTCTCTGTAGACTGTTCAGCAGAGACAAGACTTAAAAGCACACTTTTAGCAAACTGTAATCAAATAACTAACTTATCAAAAGGTAGAAGTCAAAACCATGTCTCCCTCCTAATTGTCATGTGTTGGTTTGGTACCTGTGATGAATTCTTCACAGTGGTGGGGCATGGTTGAAGGGCAGCACGTAGGGAAATGGGCTCCTAAAGATTCATCTGTGCTATGTGACCATTGGTACTGCTGTGAAAGAGCAGTTCCTTATGGGAATTGAGCTGTTAGTGATCTTTCTTGAGCCCTGATAACTTTAATTGCTTTGCATGTTGGCTACTGCTGCTTCTCCTGTATCAAAGACTGTATTAAACTGTAATAATAAAAGTACAAACTGTCTTTCATTCTTCTTAGGCTCTTTGAAGGCATGAATCTGAATGTGGTTGTCAAAAATAGCCATGCTAGCACAGCTAACAAACCGGAGGGGCTATTTTAAACGAAATATATTTGTTAGTCAGATCTAGCAGAGATAAAGGAAATGGAGATTTTCTTGCCTCTGCTCCCTCAAGGCTTCTTGCATTTTTCCTCTGAAACCAGAGTTTGGCCTGGATTGATCTCTGGTAGAGCCAGACTGCCACCTGGGGCTGCAAACAAGAAGAGAGGCTGATGTACTGCAGAATTTTCTAAGTGGTATCTGATAACAGGTTACGCTCCTGGACAAGCAACCCCAAATACCCACTCCACACACTGCCAATCCCTGCAGTGTCTCTACAAAATGGCCAGTAACAGATTTGTGCTTTGCCTCTCTTCAGTGGCAAGCGCCTTTTCTCTCCTGTGTGCTGAGATGAAGTGCTGGAATTGGGCCTGGAGCTTTAGTCAGAGTAATCCAGTAGTGGCCTGGTATTGCTGCCAGCAAATCATAGCTGGAAAAGGCTTCCTGTGTTTTTGCATTTGATCTACCTTAAGATATTAGGTAGGAAAGAAGAGGCAAAAGTGCTTTAGCTGCTCCTAGCAGCTCAGGGCATGGGCATCATCTGGGAACACACTGAGCAGCAAGAGGATGAATCACGTTCTTAAGTAGTTTTAACTGTCTGGGCTGTCATGGTGCCAGGATGGATGGGCTCAGGGGAGAGATCCTAGGGCTGATCCAGCTGGAAGGCCACTTAAATGGCCACGTTTGGCAGTTCAGCTTACTCCTATTTATACCCCTGGGTGGCAGCTGGCGTTGCTGCGAGAGGGGACGTGCTGGGCAGCGCGGAGCGCAGGGACAGGGGCTGCCTTTGGGGCACAGCACTGGGTGCTGTCCTAATCACGCAGTGTCTGACGCTCCAGCAGTGCTGGAGGCCTCTGGTTCCCTCTCTGCAGGGCCCTGCTTTAGCACAGGATTTCTGCTCCCCTTGCTTTTCACTGTCCTTCAAACTCACCTCTCTTCCAGGGAGCGTTTATAAATGATTTAGGTGTAAAATGGTGGGATCAGCAAAGTGGACAAGTTGTTGAAAGGTGGCAAAGCATTGAGAAAAATATCCCAGGCGGTGCCTTTGAACCTGCCCATCAATTTCTTCTACCACCTGCATGAAGTGTGAAGTACCCGGGTGCTGCCTTTTCTCACGGGCCTTTACATGAGACCTGCTCATACAGAGCATCTTGTGCAAGTGTCATTTATTCTGTGCCTTTCCTTCCCACGTGTTGAGTCTTGGAGTGGAGATCGAGCTTGCTCCTCTGGTTACAGATGTCGAGTGAGAACCTCAGAGTAGCAGAGCTCTGCCACTTCATCTCTATTGGTGCTCCAGTCAGAGAAATGGCCGTGCTGGATGTCTCCTCTGCAACTAATTCAAGAGTTAGATGGAGACAAGAAGATCACAGAAGAACTGTGAGACTGTGTTTCTACTGTTGCAGTATTGGTGATGTTGCCTTGAGCTGGGGAGCTATGGTTCATGGGAGGAAATTTAGGGGGTTTCTATGTCAGTGTGGAAGGCAGTGAGCTGCACTTTGTTATTCTATGATGTGGTTCCTCCATGACCACCTAATTTTGACTGTTAATGAACTTTTTTCTAGGCAACTCCAGCAGGACCTACCTGTCCAAGGAAGCCACAAGCAGGATCTATGGTAGCAAATGCAGCCTCACCAGAAAAACAGTGAGGAACAGGACATCAGAAAGCAGGACACTTCAGAAAATACTCATCTCACTCAACCATATACCCGAAAAGCAGTGCAGGATAGACTTATCATGCAGCTGTCTCAGCTCACTAACACTTTCCCATCCAGTTCCTGTTCCAAACATTGCTTCACACTCTTAGGAGACAGCTTTTCCACAGTGCTACAGCCAGAGGGACATAAAGCTGGGGGCTAAAAGGGAAAAGGAGAGCCAAGAGGCTGAAGAAAGCCTCTGTAACAAGACATTTATTAATGTGCAAGTTTCTGTTCTGAATCAGCTGCTGCCACTGGCTGGGCTCCCAGCAGTCCTGTCATGCCAGCAACAGCTCAGCCACTGCTGCGTCCTGCCAGATCAAATGCGAGGCTGACCAGCACGGACCACAGTCCCACTGCTTATTCAGATCCAGGGAAAGGTTGGGGTTGAATGGAAAGCTACAGCAGGGTAAGTCTGGCCCAGCACAGTGGGCTTTCTGGTTGACGTCTGGTTTCATCTGGATGTCGCTCAGGATTCATCTTCCAGCTTCTGTGCCACATTGTTGGCCTCCCAGCAGACAAGAGAAGGAAGGAATTGATGCTCTAAGCTCCCATCTGCACCACAAGGCTCAGTCCCGTTGTTAGAGTGGATCCATGCCTGAGCTTTCATCCAAGGTTTCATCCAAGGTTTTCTAAGGCTGATACTTCCCTTTATGCTGAATCAGAACTGCGCTCACCTTCAGAACAGAGGATTTTCATAGACACAGAGGATTGTAAATGATCTGAAAAGATAGACTAGTCTGAGACCTTGTACCAACAGCAATAAGGACAGGCCTGCATTGCCGGGTAAGTGAGAATTCTGTAATTTCCACTGAGGTTTCCCAAAGCTTTAGTCTAGGGATGTGCCTGGTCTCAAGAATATGACTCACCTGTATGGGCATTTCAGTACAGGGGTAGTCAGCACAGGGATGTGCTGGCCAAATTTCTGCCACGTGCCTAAGAGCAGTACTTGAACATTCCCCACAGCCGAGCACCACTAGTGCCTGCACGTGAAGCCTGTGACACTCCACGCAGGACAAGGACGAGCTCACATGGGCCAGCTGTGACCAGGCCACCCCGAGGCCCTCACCCTCCTCCAAAGACACCCCCCACCCCCTTCAACTTCTGGTGCTGGTGTCAGTCCTGACCTCCAAAGGCAGCAGGGCAGAGGAGCAAGGAAAGCACATGGGAAGAGCACATCCCTCTGCAGGGAAGCTGTGCTGGACACGGGAGGAGGCTGGGCTGACCGTATTAGCTCTGTTTACACAGCACAGCAGTAAAGTCTGCTCATCCTTCTTAGTTCCCAGTAAGCCAGGGAGTCATAACCCTCTTTGGGCCATACTCTGTCAACAGGGCAGGAATTTAGTTCAAGGGATATCAAGCATGGGTTTAGATCGTATTTGACCTAGTTTGTGCCTGCTGGAGCATCCCAAGGAGCAGCCCTGCTCTGCTGTGGGACACAGGCTTTGCTGGACAGACACCGGCTGAGGCTGCAGCCCACAGCCCCTTTTATATCTAAAGGGGATAGGTCTGGCGGGGGGGGCTTCACTCACAAGTGAAGGCTCGGTCATATCTGAACCGGAGTCTTACAAACAGGGGGATCAAAAACCTGCCTCCAAATCTGCTGTCCCTATCCAATCCCATTGCAAGCCAGAGTGAAGAAGGACACGTGAGGATTCTGCTTGTTCCAAGTCTCCCAGCATCCATTATATACAAGGAACCTTTACACCAGTAGGAACCTTTTCTGTACAGCTCAACCACACGTAACACAGAACTCCAAGGACTGCAGGAAGTTTCACCTCCTGCATCTCCCAGAGGGTCACAGACGGTTCCGGGGCAGGCTGGGATCTGTGACCAGGCTTTCCTGGGCTCAGCGCCTGCTGCCTCTCCGGCTCCTGGCTCACGCTCTCCACCAGTTCTACATGGTCACCTTGGGGTGATGTCTGATCAAAAGGAAAGGCCACATTTAATCAACACACATCTTGCTGTCTCCTAATTTCGCTTGAAGATGGAGACAAAGGTATCAAGTTTGCTTCGGGCCACCTGCCCCCAGGTCAGCGATGACTGCCAGGCTGGAGGATTTGGTGGAGGAGCCCTCCAGACCAGCAAAGACAACGCTGGGTTCAGACCAGGCCAAGGCCCTGAGGGGGCACTGACAAACTCTGAAGTGAGACAGGTCACATCTCAAGCCTGTTCAGGCTGCGGCTCAGGGCACTGGCAGGAACGCAGACTGCAGCGGGTTGTAGAGCTGCTGTTGCCTTCGTGCCTGCCACATCCATGGATATCCCGCTGCCTTCCCGGCTCGCCCGTTGGCCTGCAGCGTTAGCACCCTCTCCTCAGAGGCACTGCCTGCTCTGGCCTCTCATGCTCTATCTCGGATCAGGCCGGATGGACCGAGGTTCTCAGGGCCGAACCCCAGGTTGCCTTCACAGGTATAAACACAATGTGGTCTGACTGCACCCGAATTATAACTAACCACAAAGCTCTGCTTTAAATGTTTCCAGGGGCTGTGAGACTGGAACGTTTCTTTCAAGCAAATGTTTTATGGACACCACGAGCACTGAAAAGCGAAATACAGGGAAAGGTGATAAGCACAGAAAAGGGCGTCCAGCTCCTGGGCGGGCTTTAAGGGCAGCCGGACCCACGTCAGCCCTCAAGATCTATCACTTAACTAACCACAAAGCTCTGCTTTAAATGTTTCCAGGGGCTGTGAGACTGGAACGTTTCTTTCAAGCAAATGTTTTATGGACACCACGAGCACTGAAAAGCGAAATACAGGGAAAGGTGATAAGCACAGAAAAGGGCGTCCAGCTCCTGGGCGGGCTTTAAGGGCAGCCGGACCCACGTCAGCCCTCAAGATCTATCACTGCGCCCAGACGCGGCTTCTCCCCGCCA
>NW_010580948.1:8828-60646 GCF_000705375.1 Tinamus guttatus | reverse complement strand
GCCCCCCCCCCAGGGGGGGGCCGCACAGGGGCCCCTTCCCCCCCCTGCCCGGCCCGCTCGGCTCCGGCTTCCTGAAGAAGCCCCGCCGCGAGGACGCCGAGCCCCCCGCGGACGCCGAGCCGCCCGCCGCCGCCGTGCGCATCACGCTCACGCTCTTCGAGCCCGACCACAAGCGCTGTCCCGAGTTTTTCTACCCAGACCTGCTGAAGAGCAGCCGAGGCAAAGCGAAGGGCAGCTCTTCGGGAGACAAGGTGAGCATCCTGCAGCCCAGCACGTGCTTTGCCTGGAAATTTCAAGGATTTCTGCAGGACTGTTTTTTAAATAGTGCTGAGACGCAGTGATGAATTTACCTGTGAGGCACCGAGAGGTGAAATGAGAGTCCGTGGTCAAGGCCAGGCTGGTGGGAGAGCTGGGGTTGGCCCCCAGGGTGGCTGCTGGCTGGGTGCGCCCTTGCTGCCAGGCCGCTCTCTCCTGTCACTTTGTCTTCCCTGAGTTTCACATCAAGTAGGTGTTGTGTTGCTGGCAGAGTTTGGCACATGTTGTCAAGTAATGCTGATTCGGTGTGAACTTGCCTCATCTAAAGTGTTTCTTTGTATCTGCCTTGCTAGCAAGTACCAACATCTCCAGACAGTATCAAAAGAGTGACCTTTAAGTTTATTCTGCAGCGATGGCTGTATCTTCTGGGGAGGGTCTCTGTACTGCATGAAAAGCATCTTGGGGCTTGGTATCTGTTTCTCCTTGATGCATATGATGCTTTCAGGTGTTGTCTTGACAATTTTACTTGCCAGTTGAAAGAAGTTTTTCAGGATACGATGCTATGTCAATTAGAATCTGAGTTTTATATTAAGTTTTTTGTTTTGTTTGTTTTTTCCCTGGTGGAAAAAAAAAAGCATTTAGAATAGTGGCTTTTTCTCACACTGGGACATGGAGGAGCTCTGATTTCCTAGTCATTTTTTCTGCTGTTCTTTAGAGCAGTTTTCAGTCAGTTGATGGCCTTGTGGCACTCTTTTGGGCGAGCCAAGAGCAGCAAAGATGGTTAAAACCTAGTTGAGAGGGCAGCCCCAAATCCTTGAGACTGTAAAGAGGGGATAAATGCTTGAGTTGTTGCAGAAACGATGTGCAGTAAAGAACAGGTAAGAGCAAGTTCTTCTGACTTGGTGCTGCCAGAGAGTGCTCGTGTGAAGTAGAGAGGGAAGGGTTGCAGCCCCCAGATTGGCTCATTGGCTCTTGGACAGCAGTTGTAAAAGGAAGGATTTAGCAGAACCTGGAGTCTGATAACAGGGCATTATCTCAGCATCTTCTGGTTCTCTTCTGTGAGAGCATGGCTGGAGTTAAGGGAGTATTTCACATGTTACACCTGTGTGTTTTGTCTGTGTCTCCAAGAAGCTCTTCGCTTTCTTCATTTTCAACTTTTTTTTGTATGCTTGTTTCTGGCTGACATATTCTGAGAATAACATTGCCTTCAGATTACCTTGCTGAGGAGCTGAGGTTCTGCCTGGATATTCTAGCCAAGGATTTAATGCATATGGAGTAGGTTTTTGTGGCACTGTGACAGGATTGATTCTGATGGTTTTGTCTCTATTTTTCCATAGAGGAAAGAGCCTGCTGATCCCTTCAATGATGAAGAAAAGGAAAGGCATAAAGTGGAGGCTCTTGCTAGGAAGTTTGAAGAAAAATATGTATGTTTTTCTTCTTTATATTTTGTTGTTGCTTAGAATGAATGATGATGCTCAGCTCTCAAACAAAAGTACTTGACTAGAAATTAAAGGTCACTAGCTCTTATGTTTCTATTCTCTTGCAATCTTTTTTCTTGGCTGGAAGGTGCTGTTTTCTGTGTTCTCTTTTTGTCTCAGGGCTGTGGTATACTAAAATAGTCCAAATAATTTCTTAAATCACATGGCAATTTGATTAAAATGAATTTCGATTTCGCTTGTAGTAGCAAATGGCATTAATGTAATGAATTTAGTATATGAAATTTGGTCTTTTAAGCAAAAATAAATTTCTGTTGCTTGCAGTCATGGCTCAGTAAAATCTGTTAAGTGTCTGATATAGTGCTCTGGTAACTCTACTGCCCTTAAGACAGTGCTGAGCTTGGTAGTGAGATAGAAGCTTACCATTTTCCTTGCTGTTCTTTCTCTTGTTTTACTTCTATAGATGGCAACAAAACTATGTTTTATTTTCTACAACTGATACTCTGTATCTGTGAATTGTTGCAATGTCCTGCAATACAAATTTGACCTATTTGGTATCTTAATGCAGTGTGTGTGTTTGCTGCATGCAGTACCCAGTCTGTACTGCCTTTCTGGCAGTCGTGGAAGGACAGTCCATCTCTGCCTAGCAGAAAGTTTTAAGGGGTGCAGACCTGATTCAACATCAAGTTTGTTAGCGTAAAGCTAAGCTGTCAAAAATATTTTCTGTTAGGTAAACATTTCGTTTCACGTGTCTGCACTGTTTTGGTTCCATATGACAAGGCCTAAAACTGGACTTACTGTATCCTCAGATTACAGTATGAAATGAGTTAACACTTGCTTAGTTCTACTGCCTGGAAAAAAGACCTCATATTCCTGTCTGTGCTGCAGAGAGTGTCCTGTATCAGGGCTATTCCTGTGATGATTAGAAATGAAAGATGAGCAATCATCAATCTTTTATTGCTTAGGGTGGCAAGAGACGTAGAAAGGACCGTATGCAGGACTTGATTGATATGGGGTATGGATACGACGAATCTGACTCCTTCATTGATAATTCTGAAGCAGTGAGTACTTGGGCAGGTGCAAGGGTGGTTAAACACAGGTGCCTGGGGGGACTCAGTTGGCCCCTGGGGAGAACATGAATTCAGTACAAGCAAGGAACGTGCCAGGGCTGGGTAACAAGAAGTCCTGGGGCAGGTGTGCGTGACAGAAGAATGCTAGTTAGCAGATGTGTCCACAGCCCAATCTGTTTTTGGGAGGTGCAAGTCCCATTCCCTTCTCCAAATATCTCAAATACAGACTAAAAAAAAAACAAAGCATACAATGTCAATAGATTGTTCTTTTTTTTTTTTAATTGCCAGTATGATGAGCTTGTTCCAGCTTCTCTAAATACAAAGTATGGAGGATTTTACATCAACTCAGGAACACTGCAGTTTCGGCAAGCATCTGATGATGAAGATGACTACATTAAAGAGAAAAAGAAGAAGGCTCCCAAGGTCAGTGAGTCAACTTTCTAGCTATATTCCCTGTGTTAGAGCTTGATGGGTTTGCTGCATGAAAAGAGAGAAGGATCTGTGAATTGGTGTGGATGGAATAAAGAGAGGGAATGTAGAGTCTTGTTTGTAACTGAGCTCTTCAAAACCCATTTTATCCCCATGTGTGGTAGTAAAATGGAGCTTCTTTGGCACACGTGAGTCTATTGGTGGTTTTCCCTTGCTCCTTGAGTAGAAATGAGGGCAGCCCCTTGTCACCTTGAAGAATTGTGTTGTGTTATTGGGTGGGCAAGAAATAGCAGAGGGCTATTTTGCTTCTCATCTGAGGTGTGCTCCAGAGGGAAGCTACCATCTCTGTTCTGTGGTAATAAGCTTCATAAAGCTAAACCTTCATAAAGCTAAAGTGACATGATTTAAAGGGGAGACAGTAAGAGCATGTAGTGTCCTTTTACCTTTTCTAATAGGATCTTCTCTAGTGTAAAAGCTGGGTGCACTGGTGAAAAGTTGAAGGCTGTATGTGCCAGATCTATGGTGATGCCTGTATGCAGCTTGAGTTAATATTCTTATTAGGGAATGACTCTTCTCAGATTATTGGTGAAGGTCCCAAAGTGGCTCTGGGGGTGCTGCTCCCATTGCAAGATCAGAGGACTGTTTGATCCTGACCTGCTTTTAATTCCCTCCAGAAGCGGAAGTTGAAAGACGGAGGCGAAAAAATGAAGAAGAAGAAGAAAGATGATTCTTATGACAAGGAAAAGAAATCAAAAAAGTCCAAGTTCGCAAAAGCTGGGTAAGGAGGATTAGGGGGAGGCTTGCTGCCTGTGTCCTTGCTTCAAGTTACAGGTGACATTTGTTATGCTGCAATAATACATGTTGGAGTGGGAGGCTGCTTTGGTGTGTGCTGCATAAACCCCAACAGATAAATTGCCAGTGCAAGGGAAAAAACAAAGGCTTACAATGTGGAAAAGAGCACAAGTCCGCAGAAAGACTGTCAGAGCAGGGAGGGATGCAGGTGCCTGAAATGCTTTTGTTTCTTGTGTTCTTGTTTGGACAGTAAGGGTGGAAATAGCTATAGAGCAGTGTTGAGAGAGAATACTGGGAGGAAATTAGGGAGAGAAAGGCAGGCAGGAAATGTTTGGCTAGTGGGGAGAAGGCTCTGGGCATCAAAAGCAGAAAGGCAAATTGTGCGTCTCTGCCATCCTTCCACAATACTTTTTGCTCCTGCCCAAAATAGTTCTTGGATGAATGCTCAACTTCTCTCCTTTTGTGCCATAATTGAGTGGTTATTCTTGTCTTTTCCATTGGTCCATACTTTGGTCTACTTTTCATGTATGTGGTCCGCAGTTTCATGGATATCCTCAAGTCTCACTTGTTTCTGACAGAGTGGTAATGTTTCCTCTGGTAAAGTTATATTTGCCTGAGGGCAATTATGTTAAATATCATATTTCTTTCATTTTGACTGTTGTTTCACAGGCAATAATTATTAAATCTGGCATAGGAGTTACAAGACAAATGCATTTTTAAAGCCTACTGAATTACAGAAAAGGAAATCCTTAAGTATGATTAGGACTGAATGGAAGAACACCTGATACATAAGTTGATAAAGAAGGGAGACATCACTAAATGAGTAAAAACACTCTGTGTCATGTGGGATGTGGGTGCTTTACTTAAAGTTTCAGGGTTTAAGCCCAATCCTTAACTCTTAGCTATGGCCTTGAGAGGCAGTAGGTTATTTTTCCTGGTATAATTTGGTAAGGGTTAAGGTTTTCCAGAGGATTGGTGCATATGGATAAAGTGAAATGAGAATGTCTTCTCCTTCATCTTGTTTTATTTCTTTCTCAATTCTCTTTGCTCCTCCATTCTGTGTTTACAGCTTTACAGCATTAAATGCCAGTAAGGAGAAGAAGAAAAAGAAATACTCTGGAGCTCTTAGTGTCAAGGAGATGCTGAAAAAGTTTCAGAAGGAGAAGGAAGCTCAGAAGAAAAGAGATGAAGAGCCGAAGGTGGTGTCTCCTTCACCAGCAGAAGCTTCAGCCCCAAGGGAGGTGGAGACGATGTCCGACCCATTGCTCTCACTCTTCGGTCAGGCCAGTGACAATGACCTGCTTCAGGCAGCTACTGCGATGGACTCACTAACTGATCTAGACTTGGAGAGGCTCCTCAGTGAATCTCCAGAGGGGAGTCCCTTTGATGATGTGGAGGATGGGAGTGATCCTCTTGGCGTGGGCTTAGAACAGGATTTCAAGCAGCCGCCATCCCTCCCGGAAGGACTGCCAGCCCCTCTGGAGAAACGCATCAAGGAGCTGACTCAGGTACGGCCCTGGGCTGGGCAGCAGCGGGGCCGGGTGCTTCCCGGAGGAGGGGAAGCTTTGCTGGGATCACGGGTGGCTGAGAATGCTGCTCTGGGGGAGCACGGTTTTATATCACCCTGTTTTCTCTTCTGACCAAATCGCTTTCTTGAATACTCTGATGTCCCAGTGGCAAAGTGCTGGTCCTCGGCCTTGCTGTCTGATGAATGTGATGCTCCTGAGTGCAGCTGTCAATATGGTTTCTTTACCTCTCTTGGCAAAGTATGGACCTGATGCAATGGGTAGTTTCCCAATCGGTTTGACATGAGAGACGCTGAAGTCCAAGTTCCACTGTAATAACTTCGATGTGTTGCAGTGATCAGGAAAGTGTCTATGAAGCAGCACACAGCATTCTGTGTGGAAAATAAGTAAGAGCTTCTGGAAAGGGTTACCTGTTCCACACATGAAAATGTGGGAAGAGTCCTACAGGCTGGGCTTAAGGTCTTGTTGGAACTGATTCCTGTTTCATAGGAAATCATTTCATAGATGGAGATATCCAGCTACACTGCTGGCAATTTGAGTTCCTTTCCCATCTTTAATATCTCAGTGTTGTGGTACTGCTTGAGGAGTGGGATATATTAATTTCTAGGCAGAAAGACTTTTCACTAGCAACTCCTTCTGCAACTGGATTTCCATGGGATTTGCCCATCTTCTCCAGAAGTCTGTGACCCAGTTTGGGAGCCACTGCTGGGGAGGAATGGCAGTCAGGTGCTTGGCTAGGAGCCCTCTCCTGGCTTGTGAGAGAAGTACATACTCAGATTTGCTATGGGCTGTCTCTGATGTCACCATCAGTCTGTCAACAGATGCTGGAATGTTTTGGTCCTGCTCCTAGTGTTGCATTTAAGCATTGATTTTTTTTTTAAAGCCCTAAACAGTGCTCTCATACCTCTGCACTGGGCAGGGTACTCTACCTTCTGGGGCAGGAGGTCATCTTGGAGCACTTGTTTCTTAAGCATCTGTTATTTAGTAACTCCTGTTACTAAAGATAACCTTCTATTAAAGATAACTGTATCCTGCTGAGAATGTGTATAGTGCTGAGCAGATGGAAGAGAAGCAGGAATTGAAGGATTGCCACAGCTAAATGTGTCTGAAAGGACTGCTGTTCATACTGCTAGTGGATAATGCTGAAAAAGCTGCCTCTGAACTATATTTGAGATAGAGCTGAATATTATAGAGGCATCCTTGGAATCACATTAATCATTAAACTGCTGCTGGACAATGTAATAGCAGATTGCCCCTAGATAACAGTCCTGTTCAGATTTTCCTGCTGCTGTTTCTTGTTGCTGGATGGCCTCTATTAGGATAAGAAATCAAGTAGAAAAAAGCAAGATTCAACCCCCAGGGTCAGCTGGGGTCAGCAAGATACTGAACCCCCTGGGTCAGCTGGGGTTTGTGGACATGAGCTCCACTGCTGGTGGGAATGGTGCCAAACTTCTGTGTGAGAACCAGGTATCTTCCGTTGTAGCAGGTAGGAGAATCCCATGGCCTAAATGGAGCCTGAGGAATTTCCTTTTGCACTTGAATGGACATTTTTTTTTATTCGTGGGTGTGATATATATATATATATATATATATATTTGGATAGAGCTCTATGTGCTGCAGTCATCGTTTAGAAAACTTCTTGAACAGTTTTTTTCAGTTTCTGTTAGAGTCGATAGTAAATAACAACAAATAATATCCCCTATGGCTGCTCTTCTTTCTGCTGCTTTCCTAGCTTAGTATCTAGATTGTCTAGGAAGCCTGGTGATAAGTATCCCTGACCCTCATTCAACAAGACTGGGATGATCTTTCCTCTTCCAGGGGCAAGCTCTATGCTCATATTACTCAGTATAACAGCTCTAGCGTGAAATTAAATCTGTGTCCTAGAACTGTCCCTTCTTCCCTTGGGAATTATGCCAAAAAGCTATCTCCTTTGCTCCAGGAAATGGAGTGTGTCTGGACAGGAGAATCCAGAATCTGAGGGGTTTGTGGGCCGGCCGCGCTATCAGCGGTTCACATGGCTGTGCTGGACTTGGAGGGAGCTGTCAGAGGCATAGGGCATGGGCAAGGCAGGGCTGTAGTTTGCAATTTACATTTTGGCCTTTTCCTGCCAGTCTCTTTGTTTAGGAGATGACTTTCCTCCTCCTTCTCTTGAGGCTTTCCATAGAGTGGGGAATTCCAGATATCTTTGTGTAAGTTTGATGATGGTGTTGGATGGAACAGTAGGAGACAGGCTTGCAGCTGTTGCCAAGAGAGGCTCCCGCTTGATACTGCTTCTTTAGCCTAAAAGAAGAAGGAAACATGAAAGCAGGAGAATAATTAGAAACCTTTCAGCTTGATGATATCTGAAATGGTTATTGTGGACTAATTTAGACACTTTTGAGCATTGGTGGAATTTTACGTGTGTGATGCATCTGCCTGGACTGTAGCAACATAAAGCTGGCCTCCTTTGCTCCACTTTTTCTCTCCCCTTGCAGGTGTGCAGCATCCAGTGACAGCAGCAGCTCAGTGCCCTGCTTATTTATGGCTTCACTTTGCCCTTCATCTGCAGTTGAAAAAATCCTCTGGTCCCTGTTACTCAAAAGCCTTTCTCCTTTAAATAGGTGCACTGCCTTTAAAAAGTGACAGGAACAGAGGACTAGGGCAGGATGAAGCGTGATGGCAAGGGCTGCAGAACACTATGGAATTCATTTGTCATTCATTGCAGTCAAACACAGCAAACCATCCAAGTGAGAAGCTGATAAATTCATCCCAGGGCACATAACAAACAGGACTCGAGCTAGTGTCCCAGTGTCTGTCTCCTGCTGTTGAAGAGGTAGTTACCTTCAGTGAGCCAAGCTCATCCTTCCGCCTCTGGCTGACAGCCGGTCTCTGAGCTGGCAGGAGACAGTGTGGACAGTCCTGTCCATCTTCTGGAACAGCTTCTGGTGAGCTCTGAGCTCAGGGGACTGCAGCATTTAGCCCACTTGCAGCATGTGGGGTAGCAGTTGCAGAGCTCAGTGGGGTGAAACTGTGCCTTATTTTACAGTCTTTCTGGAAGTAGTTTGAAAACCTTTTGCCTTACTTGTATCTGTAAGTGAACAGATGACTTGCATTATTTTCCAGGCTGCCAGAGCTGCAGAAGGAGAAGGCAAGCAGAGATTCTTCACTCAGGACATCAACAACATCATACTGGAGTAAGTGTCACCAGGAAGGAGAAGTGGGCCCAAGGTGGAGAAAAAAAGAATGTCATACATAATATTATTTTTTGGATAAATTCAGCAACGGGTTTAGCAGGAGTTGTGTGGATCTGCTCCTGCAGTTCCTCTGCGTAGAACATATCTAGAAAAAATACGAATGACTCCTAGAAATGGCTTTCTGTTGAAATATGAAATATACTTGAGATAGGAGAAAGTTGAGGGGAGGTATTCAGGCCTCTTGTTTTTGAGATAACACTTAGGATTGTGACTTAAATTTGGTCATTTGACCTGTGACCATAGCCTGATACAAGAACAGTAAATCTCCTCGTGCCAGAGATGTCAAGCATTCTGTTTGCTATTTAGGGTGAATGTACATACGATATTCTGTCACAGGGATAAGGCTGTTGTGTTCAGTTCCCAACCTGTTACTGATTAGCAGAGTAAACTGGAGGAACTCCATTATTGCTGTCTACTTTTGAGTCTCCCATCTACAGAATGCCTCATGCAGCTGTTGCAAATGGCTTCATTCTTCTTCAAGTTCTTGGAGAAGGCTGATGAATGCATGCAGCTTTGTGATCATCTCAGAATAATGCTTACACAGAGGCTTTAATTTTATTAAGGTTTATCAAGGCACTTGAAGGGAATTGCTGAAGGGAAGTTTGGGAGTTTGATTCCCACACCTTTCAAGTGTTGATTATTGCTTTCTAACATTCCAGCACTGACTGCACAGACAGTTCAGTCCTAACCTTTTTTAAGCTAGTAACTTTAACCACTTTCAGAAGTGGTTTAAATGGATCTATGTAACTTTGTACTAAGATAAGGTAGAAGTGCTTACAAGTGTATTGCCACTGACATGTGGTTTTAAAAAACTCTATAGACAGGTTTGACACACTAACCAGTGTAATCTACTGGGATCTGCAGTCTACACTGGAAGTGAATTTAGGCCAAAGGACTAACATTTTATTCTATTTTATCCTGAGTTAAACTGCTGTAGCATGTGACATAAGCAGTGTATACTTCTCCCATGTCAGTCTCATGCCTGACTCCTGCATCTCAGCTGCCAGTGAAAAAAATAAAGCAAAATAAATGAGACCGCTTAACTACCTTTTGTGCTTTTTGTAACACTCTGACACTGGAATGAAAGGCACAGGTTGGAGAAAGGGCTCGAGTCCATTGGTTCTGAAATCTAATGATTTGTTTAATTTGACTTGTTCATTCTCCCTCTCCTCTCTGCGTCCAGCTCCCTAGGTGTCAGAATTGCATTTATATTGCCTGGAGAATCCATGTTGGATCCCCAGTCAATGTCCTGTCTGTCTTGTTCTTCAGCATAGAGTTGCAGACCCGAGAGCTGAACAGCCAGATCCGGTCGGGGGTGTACGCCCATCTGGCTGCCTTCTTCCCCTGCAGCAAGGACACTCTGGTCAAACGTGCCCGTAAGCTTTATCTCTATGAACAGGTGAGTGAACTTGGCAGCAGAGCCCTGTCTCTTTGCTTGTTACCTCTGATCTCCAGAGCATGATTGTTCTCTATGTTACTCACTGTTATTCTCCACTGTGCATGATCCAGGCACCCCAGAGTCTGATTGTGGATTCAGAACTGACTAGTCTCTGGCCTGCTAGATCTGGGGTCTCTTGGCTGGAACATGCCATGTGGAAACTTGTTCTTTCTGTGATGCACTCTAGGGTGGCAGATTGAAGGAGCCTTTACAGAAGCTAAAAGATGCCATTGGTAGGACCATGCCAGAGCAGATGGCTAAGTACCAGGAGGAATGCCAAGCCCATACTCGGGCCAAATTTGCCAAGTAAGCCATCATCTGTTCTTTAAGGGCTTATAGCTCTTCTTAGCAAGTTTTCTGTGGTCCATGGGCTGCTCTCATGAAATTTCCATCCTATTTCTGTCCTGTATTTGAGAATTGATGACAGACATTAACTGCTCTAATTAAGCTGTATATACTTTGTACCATCTGTGGTGGTGCCAACTGCTGCAGCTCTGACGAGACTAGAGGAAGTATTTTCTTTTTGTTGTTTTTGGTTTTTGTTTTTTTCTGCCCAAACTTGTAATTAGGAGATCAGGCTGGGTCAGTCCTGTTATTTCTCTTGTGTATTGTCAGATTTGCAATAGTAGCAAGTGCTAGCGGTGAGAAATTCCTTAACATTGAGCACTTAGATCAGCTTGCACACCAGAGCAAGAGATTCGAGCCTCTCTTCCAAACCATGCATTGAAGATAATGAAGATAAATTACTGAGCCCTCTGAACAGTCTTATCTTTTGTCCTGTCTTTGAATCTGTCTCAGTGATAATGGCACGTTTTCAGGATAATGACTTCCATGTTATTTACATCTCCCCTTTAGGATGCTGGAAGAGGAAAAGGACAAAGATCAGCGGGATCACGCTTGCTCTGATGATGATGACGATGAAGAAAAGGGAGGCAAGCGCATCGTGGGACCTCGAAAGAAATTTCAGTGGAATGATGAAATCAGGTTTGCACAATTTAAGCTTTAAGTGAACTGTGACTAGCCTTGTTCTATGTGGTTGGATGCAAAGCATTCAAATGTTTGTATCTTGTTTTCAGAGCAGGACTGATCATTTTTCCTGACAGGCAACTTGAAGGTTTGTGGCAGACTGCACTGTTTGTGGAAAGCACTACTGCATTTATTAAATCTGAATCTTAAATACATTTCAAAATAAACCTGGTTTCAGGCACAGGACATCTTGAGATAGGGAATAGAAGCCTTAGTGTGCAGAGGCCAAAATAGAGTAACATTTTTTTGGGAAAAGAAGGAACTCATCTGAGATCCTACAGACTAGACTCTTAACAGGACCAGATTTCAAGTTGTGAAAACAGTTAAAGATCATGGGAATTTTTGCTCCTGGCACCCAGGCATATGACAAAGAATAGAGGCTTGATTAAGGAGAGTGAGAAAGGATAAAATGAGAGTAAATCGTGCTGTCTTTTTCATCTTTCTGTAACAAAGTGGGGTGTTGCTACATGGATGGCTGATTCATTTAGAATAAAGAAAGCTTTACTTTCTGCAGGATCTCATCGCCTCTCAGCACAAATTGTTGCGGAGACATTCAGTTCTGCGGTTGCTAACAAGGCTTGTAATTTGGTACTGGTTTACCACCTCTGCTCTTTCAGAATATTGGTACAAGAAGGGGTAATAAGACTTTTATCCCCTCGTGCATCTGTGTATGCCCATGCACACTCGCACATGCACAGAAATGTGCCTTTCCCCTCCTCTTTCTTATGAATACAGTTTAGGGTTGATTTTTAGAACCGTGTTTGGAGTTTCTGGACTTGGAATCCTGAGTTTGGCTGGTTATGGTCTGATCCTGAATGATTATGTAGAGCTAGGTGGAGCCAGGCATGTCTTAGCATATTCATCTAGCCCTGGATAAACAGAATGACCTTCATCTGCGGAAAGCTGATCTGAGTAACTATATTTGAAATCTTCCTGTTCTTCAGGGAGCTGCTTTGCCACTTGGTGAAGATTAAATTGGATGGCTATGAGCTTGAAAAGAATAAGGCTCAGTCTCTGGAGGATTATGTGAAGACCTTCCTAGATGCAGAGGTGAAACCCCTCTGGCCAAAAGGCTGGATGCAGGCCAGGTGAGCAAGAATCATGTTGTACTCTAGGGATTCCTTATCAAAAGGGACCTCAGAAGGTCATTAGTCCTACCCCCTCTCCAAAGTACGGCTAGCTTTAAAGTTAGATGAGGTTGCTCAGGGCCTTGTCCAGTTGAGTTTTGAAAATCTCCCAGGAATGGAGATTTCCGCAGCATCTATGGGCCCCTGTTCCAGTGCTTATTCACTCTTCATAAGATCTTATTTCCAATGAGAATTTCTTTTGCTGCAACTTGGGACTGTTCCCTTTTGCCTATTACTGTGCACCTCTGAGAAGAGTCTGATTCCATCTTCTTCATGACTACACACATACCCATGCACTCTCTTCAGATAGCGGAAGACAGCCTTTAGGTCCCTCCTTGGTCTTCTCATGTTCCAGGCTAAACAAACCCAGTTCCAAATGGGAACTGCCTCTCCACATATATGTCATGTGTCCCTGCTCCCTAGTCATCTTGGTGGCCCTGCAGTTTGTCAACACCTCTTCTGTATTGTGGGGGCCCTGGAACTGGGCCCTGTTTCCACGTTTCACCTCACAAGTGCTGAGCAGAGGGGGACAAGGAATTGACCTGCTGGCTACACTCTTGCTAATGTCTCCTCGTAATACACTTAAGTTTTCCACTGTACACCCTATAGTGGCAGCTCATGTTCAACTTGTTCACCAGGACCCCCGGGTCCTCTCCTTCAACTCTGCTACCTACGCAGTTAGTCCCAGCATGGGGACTGTTGCATGGGATTAGTCCAACACAACTGCAGGACTTTGCATTTGTCTTTGTTGGATTTCACGAGGGTTTTGTGAGCCCATTCCTCTAATTTGTGAAGGTCCCTGTGAATGGCAGCCCTGCCCTCCCTGTTTTCAGGTCACCCCCAACCTTGCAGAGAGTGCAATCTATGCAGTCATCCAGGTTGTTAATGAAGATGTGAAGTAGTCTTGGCCTCAGTATTGACCTTTGATAGATGCCACTGGAAACAGGTTACAAATTAGAACTGGATTGCGGTGAGGCTGGCTGACCTGTGGTTTCTGGAAACCTTGTTACAAAGGATCTTTTCAGACACTTAGGAAGTCTTCCCTAGTATTCCTGAAATAGCATACTATTCCATATTTCCTACAGTATTCCTGAAAGAAGGCAAAATGGAAAGATTTGGGGATCTAGGGACTTAATGTCTGTCAGCAAGTCAACAGAAAAAGTAGGAATTGAGCCTGGTTTTCTCTATGCCATCCTGTGTCTTCACTGCTCTTTCATGCCCTCCATTCTCCAAGCCTTTGAGCTGGCAATTGCAGAGAGCCATGAAAACTGCAGAGTCCTTCTCCTAGGACTGTCATCAGCTTCTGGCCTGCTTTGTTTTACCCAGTAATTTTAAAGAAAGGTCACCTTATAGTCCTGCTGGTGGAATCTTTATCTTTTTGCATATAATGAGCTGGACAATGCTATCTTATTTTCTCTGCTGAATTTGATGCTCGGAATTCATGGGAGATAAAGGAAGAAGTAGGTTCCAGTTTGTAAGGGCAATAAGTGTGAGCAGGAAAATAGAGATCCATTTGGAAAAATGTATGACCATTTATTGCAGTTGCATGTGCACATAAAATACAGTAATGTGCATGGTTGTAGTGAGCTCTCAGTATGTGAGCTGAATGCTGGAATTAGGAAATCGGTGCAGATTCCTTCCAAGTTAATGATTATACTATCAGCTTGGGGGTTGCAGCTTGCCAATTTTTAAAAATTATTTCCTTGAGTAACAGAAAATTGAAAATCCTTTTTTCCTTATTTGTAGGTGAAACTGTTCTTAAGCATACAGATGTTCCCCTAAGCATCTTACTGCATGTAGCAAAACCTTACAGCACAGTTTACTAGAGAATGACTGAAGCAAATTGTTTTTCCTGGTTGCTTTCCAGTGGTTAATGGACAATGGTTTCTCCTCTTTGGACTTTGTGGTCTAAAGACAGAGGCAGGCTGACAGCCACACAGAAGGGAAGGGGAGGGATTGGCAGCTCTAGGAAAACTAGAAGCAACTTTTTGCACAGGTCAACTTGATTCATTGTCAGCAAGAGCATAGAAGTTCATCTTCAAGAGGAGCTTGAAAGTTGGCAGACTGCTAATTTTGTGTATGTGTTCAGGGAGGCCTTGCTGTGATTGTTTTCTTGGTTAGCACTAAAAGGTGATTAACAGAATATATGGTAGAAATAAGCTGGTTTGTTAAGAGGAAAAGAATGACAACATTCTTTGTCTCAAAAATTCAGTATGGTAGTAACAAAAGGAAAGCATATTCAACATGCCAGTACTGATGGTGTCTTTATGAGCTTTTCTCCCTGACATCTAAGAACGCAGCCGATGGGTGGCAGCTCTTCTAGTTGAAACAGTGTTTGTGTGAGTGCTGGTTTACGTAGGCTCAGTAGTGCAGGGCTTTGGATGAAGCTCTATTGATTGTGGTTAGACAATTGTTCCAAAAATGGTTGTGCTAAGTCGCCTCAGATGTTTGCAGAGGACACAAAGGCAACAGAGACATGCCAAGCCTGAAGGCTCCTCATCCATATTACTCTTTTGCTGTATTTGAAGCAGGGCAAGGTAACTTCTCTCCCTTGAAGGTGAAGAGCTCTTGGATGATCTGCCAGCCTTGCTGTGGCAGCAGCAGCATCCAGCTTGAATGATTGTACCACCTCTCCAGTTGGCTCTCAGCTTTCTAAGCTGGCAAAGCTTTTTCCTTAGTTATTGTCCAACAGCTGCCTTAATGGCCTCTCCAGCGCCTCCAAGCATAGCTCCCCAGAGAGGGAATTGAATGGAGGAGTTCAAGAGTATTTTTTCCTGGAAAAGGGATGAATATTTGCTTCCTCTCTCTGTGGTTTTAATTTCGCTAAGTCCCCTGCTGTACTGTGCAGCTCTTTCTCCAGTGATCCCAGCTGCTCTACTGGGTCTTGCTGGATATCACTTCTCATTGCTCTCTTCCCTTCTTAGGACACTGTTTAAGGAGAGCAGGCGTGTACACGGACACCTCACATCAGTCCTGTGAGTATCGCGCAGCATTCCTGTGGAGCAATAACTGGTGAACTGCGTTCCCTGGGGTTTGGGTGGATCATGCAGGAGCACCTGAGCTTGCTTGGCTCCCATCAGATAGTTTGGCGCTGCTTCATTTGGGAGAGTAGTTCTTTTTGTGTGTGAGAATTCTAGCAACAGTCCTGCTGAGGTGCCTTGTGTTAGGCTCAGGGATAAGAATAAAACAAGAAATCTGAAGCAAAGTTGCCTCCTGGCATTGTTCAAAAAACTGGAGTCAGGCCTCTGCTCTAGTCCCTGGGAGGCAAATCAAAGTAAGACGGAGTGTGATGCCAGCACTGTGATTATTGCTACCAGTTCAGTCAGTCCTTGCTGAATCTTGGATTCCCTCTTTTTTGTTGCCTGCTTAAAGGAGGGGTGCAATGAGCTCAAGTTATTGAAGGGGGTAAAGCAGGCTTGTGGGTGGCAAATCGGGAGAGCCGTCGGAATCCAGCTGGGCAGATGCTTTAATGCCAAATAGTCTTGTGGATCTTGCTGGCAGTCTGTAGTAGAAAGTCACACAGGCTTAGGCTGAAGTCTGTTTGACAGAAGGTCCTGTTCTTGGCACGGTTTGATGAGGGGAAGCTTGAGAGCATATGAAATATATTGAGCCATCCCTCCCTCAACCTTACAATTCTAGCAGCTCAGGGATGTCTTGAACGGGAGATTGCATCTGACCAGACATAAAGTGATACATTTTCTGTTAATTTGGCAGATGCTTTTGGATCCTTGCCTTCTTCTGTGAACCTGAAAGAAACGTACAGCTTTTCTACAATATAGTCTCTGTATCAGCTTCGTCTGGATATTGCTGTAGTTAGGTCAGCAGTGGGTTCCTGTGGTAGAGCCTAGTCCTGCAGCTGGTGCAGGATGTGTCTGTTGAGTGATTTCACTGCTCTGCTACCATTTCAAAGGCTGCTCTGCTCCCTAATTCATTCCCCTGTGTGGGAGTTGGGGCTTCCTAGAGCAGTAACAAATGTCATTCAGTTTTGAATCCTAGCAACCTGAGATGCTGCCTCTGTTCCCTTGGTTCTTTGCAAAAGGCTCGGTGGATCATCATTAACAGGGCCCAAGTTTGCTCCTTAATTGGGTGCTTCCCTGAGGGCATTCAATGAGCCCATGTTTCTTTTGTTTCCTTTCAAACAGGGCAAAGAAGAAAGTTATGCCCCCCGCCAAGATGAAAGTGAAGGTGAGTTCTTTTGTTTTCTGGTTCTCATGGTTGACATATCCCAAAAGTCAAGAGACTGCCTTCTTAGAGACTGTTTACAGACTCTGAGACTGCCTTAGCCTCCTTGAGCCCTCTGTACATTAGATACAAGGAGGTTGTTCCCTGCAATGGCCCTGATAAATCTGTACAGGGCTTGGGAGCTACCAGAATAGCAGCTAAAATTGATGGGATGGAGGGATCATTGGGCACAGGTCATTCCTACTATACCTCTTCTCCTTGCACTAGAAAGCTTTCATTCCCTTTTCAGTAAGAAACCCTGCTTCTGTTCTGACTCTGCCTCTTGTGGTTTTGTCCCAGGAATCTTCCTGTAAACCCGATAAGAAGATGCCAGTTCCTCTGAGGCACTCGAGCAGCGCCTTGGCTCTGTCATCAGAGCCCCAGGGTGGAGCTCTCAGCATCAGCACCCAGACCAGAGAACTCTTGTCCCTTGGGACAGCCCAAGCAGCCAGCAGCACTAGCACTCCTGCTACCTTCATGGATGATTCTTTGGATGAGGACTTAATTCATAATCCCACTTCTTCACTTGAAGCAGTCTCTAAAGAACTGGCTGTGCTGAACAGCAGAGCAGGAGGAAGCCCTGACTTTACTCTCCCTGGACCTGCAAAAGCTCCATCAGAGAAGATCCCAACTGTTGCATCCTCAGAGGAGAAGAGGGCATTTCCAAAGTCCAACACTTCCCCTATACCATCTCCTGCTGGTTCCCTCCAATCTCCTCTAAATTTCCTGGCTGAGCAGGCCCTGGCATTGGGTCAGTCACCTCAAGACAAGAAGACAGAGAGCTCAAATTTCAAAGAGCTCCCCTGCCAAGTCTCCCCCAGCAAAATCCTTCCTGATGCACACCAGTCTAAACAGAAACACCACAACCTGCTCCGACCTAGCCACGGGCCTCAGACCTCCAATCCAGTGCCAGGTGCTCAGGTGAAGGTCTTTCACTCAAGCAACCAGCCACAGAAAACTTTCACATCCCCAGCTCCATTTGTCAAACTGCAAAACCCCAAGTCCTCCTCCCCACTACCCCAACGCTCCCTGCTCCAGCAGGTCAAGTCTTCAACCAAAACTCAGAGCTTCCATTCCTCTGCTTCACCAAGCAGCACCCCAACCTCCAGCAGTTCCCACAAGAGCCCAGGCTCATCCTCGTCGTCTCTCAGCTATACAGGAAAGCACTCAAGTGGCTCTAGCTCTTCAGGACAATCTTACAAATCCCCCTTTGTTTCTGGCTCCATTTCCAAGCATGGGGCCTCTTCCAGCAGCTCCTCATCTGGAGCCTCTGCAAACCAGGGCTGCTCCTCTGGTAGCTTGCTGCCCAGTGGGCAGAGCCCTTCCTTGGGTCAGGCATCCAGCCGCTCATCCCCAAGCTCCTCGGTGAAGAAAACACCCGTTTCCCAGAAGCTGACTCTGGTAGCCCCTCCTGGTGGCTCAAATGGAGATTCTAGCGGGGGGACTCAGGGGGTGGCCAAATTGCTGACCTCCTCCCTAAAGCCAGCTGTTGTTAGCAGCGCTGCATCTTCTACCTCGGTGCCGGTAAGCAGGAATACGCTGGCCTAACCTAATGCTGGGAGACACATGGCACTGTTTCAGGCAGTCTCCTAACTTGTTAAGACATGCCATAAAGTCCTAACTTCAGAAGTTCCTGAAATTCTTGAATGACTGTCTGAATTTAGCTTGCATAGGCTGTGAAGATGTAGTTGCTACGGGCTTGCACTCCAGAGTTCAAGATTTCATTTTCAGTTTAGCGTAACAAATACGCAAGATATTGCAATTTCTAGGTAGTTTATGTAGTCATCTTGGCTTAACTTTGTGAGTTGCAGGATGTTAGTGCTCCCCTTTGGGTCTAGAGGAAGTGCACTAAGGCAAATTGCCATGACAATTAAAATGATTGCAGTTATGAATTTATTTTTAATCAATCAGATCTGCAAACTTAGCCTTGTTTAAATTTTCCCAAATTATTTTAGTATTATTGACATGTTTTATTACTGATCTACAGAATAAATAACCCTTGATATTGTGCTGTAAACTCGAAGTGCTTGCCCAGTTTTCTTGGGTGGTTGTTCTCTGTTGCTTGTCAGTCTGAAATATTGCCCAGGCAATTAAATGCATATACTTAAATGGGCCTGAAAACTATATGTTGCTCATCCTCTGGACCCTGTATGTTACTGAGATAGCTAAAAAGTATTCAGCAATGGAGTAAATTTCTAAGCAAATAATGTTCTTGGGTAGAGGAGTGCATCAAGCCTTGCTGCCTTGAGTTGACTGCAGTGATAAGCCCTGGGCATCTCCTGGTGCCAGCAGCTCATGGCTCTTGGGCCCTAGCTGGGAGGGTGCTTCTTGCACGGCATGGGTCTCAAGCTCTGAATGTTTTGCATTTCCATGTTAAGTATGAATGACACCCTGACTTTCCCTCTACTGACTGACCGTTGCCTTTCAGAAAGGAACTAGTGGAGCTGTGCTGCTAACAAGTTCTTCCTCCTTAAGTGTACTGTCTCCATCCTACAAGTCCAGCAATCCCAAGCTGCCAGCTGCTCTGAGCTCCACCCCTTTAGGTATTATCTCTCCTATTCATTCCTTCCCTCTTCATGTCATCTCCTTCAGTTCAGACTCCTCCCCGAAAGCAGGAGTATCAAAGGATGCAATAGTTACGGGACCTGCCCCAGGAACTTTCCACCATGGCCTTGGCCACAGTGAGTGCCCTCCCAGTCATGCATGTGCATGTTACTTGTGCCTGTGCTGTCAGCTAACAAAACACCACTGCTCTGCTGTCTTAACCTGTTGCAGACAAACTCATCTCTCTTGCTGTTGCTTCATGCTGTAGTTCGTGCACTCATATCTAGCAGTTGCATTTAGAGAACCTTGGGCACATCCTTATAGCTATCCTAGAAGTCCCAGTAGCTGGAAGCTAAGCCCTAACTGCTGCAGCTTCTCTGCTTGTTTCTGTCTTCAATGTGTATTTGTTCTTTTTTTCCTCTCCTTTCTTTGTTTTTCTCTCTAGGTCTTCTAGCTGGCTTGCACTCCAGCCCCCACCATGCAGCACCACTCCCACATTCTGCCCTGTCCACTCATTTACCGCAAAGTTTGCCAGGTAACTTGTCAGACGGTCTTGTTTGTCCTCTGCATTGTGAGTCATCCTGTTCTTGGCAGATGCTTATTCTAGGGGTGAAAGCAAAGTTGTTTTCCACATGGGCTGGCTGGTGTGGTCCTTGCTAAAAAATCCAGCTTCCTCAAGACACAAGGCTAGGCTTAGCCCTTTGCTTAGCCCTAAGTAAAGGCTTAGTCCTTTACTGTTTCATTAGCCAGTGCAAACTTGTTCTGCTGTGGAATGATGAACCGTCAGTGCTTAGAACAAGTGCTGGTTCCTGAATGTACTCAGCTTTGCTGTTTGTGTCATAGTAAAGAACTATTCTCCTAGGGTTAAAGCTGTGCATGTATATGTACAGTCTGCTAGACTGCCTAGGATTTAATGTTCTGGCTTTCGGAGTTTTGTCACTGGTGACCTACATAAAGTGTCTCGGACCAGACTGTCTCGCATCTGTGCACTGAGCTAATTGCCTGCATTTCCCTCACAACAGGTTTGTAGTGTGAAATGAAACTGCTTTACTTGATGCTGACAATGTGATGATTTTGCAGTTAAGCCTGTTCCTGCCTCGGTTTGATTCCTTCAGACCTAATGCACGAGGCGAGAGATTTATGATGAACATCCTCTCTGCTTATAAATGGAGCCCTGCTTGGTGGGCTGCGAGCATGTGGAAACACGGTAGCACTACGGAGAAAGGAAGGAAGGGAAGGGTCCATGCAGGAAATCAAAATGCGAGGGTGCAGACTTGGGCTCATCTGCTTCTGGCAGTTGCTTACCCCAGGGAAGCTGCTGCAGCCATGTCTGCTTTCTTCACCAAGTATCCCTTGTCTCTCCAGTGCAGTTCAGTGCTACCCTCCTAGCACCTGCTTCTGTAGTGATTCTCTTACTGAGCAACACGTGTCTGATTTGGGAGTGGATGTGCTAGCTTAATTTTATGGCACTGAGGCTATTAGTAGATGTGTGGATAAGCTGCTGGAGTTAATCCGGCCTCCCAGAGCAGTCATGGGGTAAAATGCCCTTGACCATTGAGGACGGTGCTTGTTTGCTGAAGGAGGAAGAGTGCAGTGTACTGGTGAAAATTCAAATAATTCATCATCTTTGCTTCTTTTGCTGAAGCTTGCGTGAGGCGTGTTTTTATATCTCCCCAATGTGATGGAGCAGAAGCAGCAGCTACTGGCAGCAAGATCTTTCCTTGATCTACAGGAAAGAGTAGAAGGCCCTCTGCTTTAAGATGGATTTGTAGATTTATAATTACTGGAGAGTGAAATGTTTGATTCTGAGTTGAAAAGGAGTTGTGAAACGTATTCTGTGACACTGAGACAGAACGCACTCTCTTTCTCTCGTTGTTTGAGGGAATTTAGAGCAGTGACTTCACTGCAGCTTATAGAAGATGTTTTTTGATGAACTGCTGCTTTTAGACAGAGAGGAGGTAGTGCCAGAAACTGAGGGTGGATGAAATGCAACTAGAAATAAGTGGCCACTGAAAACAGCTTCTACAGGGGCACACGGGATTCTGTCTTAGTTGATCTTTTTTGCATAAAGATTGGAGATTGATCTCAGTGCTATCATTTCAGAGGATTTTATCAATTGTGCGATGCCAAAGCAGATACTTAAGTGACCACTGTGGTCTAAAAATAAATTGATTTCTTATTGTGGAATAAACAGTGTCTGGCTGAACAAATAGATGGTCCCAGCTGCTTTGCAGTGTCTGAAACCTGAGTAGATTCCAGTGTATTTGGAGGTCTTGGCTGCAGGGAAACGTTGATGTCTTGAGCAAAGGTGCTTACACCAGCATTCACCAGAAGGATTGGAGCAAAGAGCATTCAGTGTTTGCTTGTGTGTCATTGCTGCTGCATTTGCTGCTGGAGCTGCATGGGTGCTGGTGCCTGGCAATGGCTCTGCTTGTGTTTCAGAGGGTCCGTGCTGGGGCTGAGCTCTTGCATGGGGCGAACTGCCCTGGTCTGGAGAAGATGCTGTTGCTGCCTTGCTTAGTGCTTTGTTCATGGTAGCCCGATGCTAGTTTTGGCTTCTCCTGATAACTTCTGCTTCCCTAAACTTTCTTACTTTTTCTCTCTTTGCTGCATTTTCTCTTTTCCTTACACATCAGCCCCTTTCCTTTACTTCAGCAGTTATGGTCCTGTGAATCCTATTGGTATCAATGGGCACTCAAAGCCTCCACTGCAGTGCAAAAGCCCACTAACAGTTTTATTTGAACCCATTTTTAGATGCTAGGCAGCAAATACCATGTATTTCTAGTTTCCTAGATATGGTAGCATAAATTGCTAGGCTAACTAGCCTCTCAGCAATCCAAATCTGTGCTCTGGTGCTTTTGCTGGGAGACCTCAGGAGACCCTTAGTGCTTCCCATGGCCCTTCCCCAGGTGTGGAGGAAAGGCTGTTCCTAATTATTAGATGTCTCTGAAGCGCGTCCTCTTACCCCTGATCTCTTTGTGGCCGAGGGGGAAAGCAGGTTTCTCTGGGCAGGGTTTGCCCCAGCTGCACGCAGCTCCGCAGAGCTGGTGCCGAACCCCCTTCCCACTTGGTTTTGTCTCTTTCAGATGCTTCTCAGCTTCATGGCAAAGGGTCCAATGCACAGCAGCGCAAGTTGTGACACCTGTGAGGAGGGGAGCTAGAGCACACATAGGATAAAAGCAAGAGGATGGGACATGAAGACTGGATACCGGCTGTGGCTTTATCTCACAAAAACTGGAGAGACTGAATTGAAAAAAAAAAAAAAAAAAGGAACTCATTGGCGCATTTGCTCAGAGGCTTTTGGAGCAAAGGCCTCACACAAAGGGTCATCTTGAGCCATGCCCTAATGAGAGAAACATTTGTAGCACTGTTTTATTGCTGCTGCTCTTCACGCATTCCTGGCACTGGCAAGGGCTAGAGCTTGCACGGAGACTCGGGTGGCTTGGCTTTCTGGCACAAAGCCCTGTGCTGGTGGTGGATTCCCACCCACCTGTGTCTACATCTGCCAAGTACCTCCGAGTCCGTTAACCTCCTTGGTCACCCAGTGGAGGGTGTGAAAGGTGCTTCTTTCTGCTTTGAGTTTACTTGGATAATTCTAGCACTGCCAGTGCTTTCTGAAGACGTTTGATTAACTTTTCAATTGTACTATAAAACTGTGCTACACTTAATTGGAGGACTTAACATTTCCTGTGTGGTTAATCTAACAAGCCACCTAATGTTCCCCTCTGGAGGAGAAGGAAGACTCTTTAGAGAGACATTTCTAGAAGCACTCATGAACATCAAGAATTCTACTTCTTTTGTTCTTTGTTTTTCTTTTTTTTTCCTCCAAAGGGATGCTAATTTTTATCCTCATTACCATTGAATGCATTGGATTGAATGGGACACTTCTCAGCATGTCACGTGTATAGGAAGACATAATTCCAGTGCCTTTTATGGTGGAGCAAGAATGGACTAATGACACACATTTCAGCCCTATTTTGTGTGCTCCTCAACCCTTTTTTAATCATTCTGTATTTAAGATGTATTCTGTTTTATTTAATAGAGCTTTTTATGGTTGCACATCAAAAAAAAGCTGCACTGTCTGGACTTCAATGGTGTGTTGGTGACTGTGAATACAGCACCAAATCCAGCAAGAGCACCACTTTTTATCCGAGTTTGTGCAAGCAGGTTCCAGACCTTCCCCTAAAGCCATTCTTTCCTAGGGTCTTTAGTCATGATGTCTTTGTGGGCAGAGGGAATGATCTAGGTTAACCAAGGTCACCACTACTCAAATGAATTCCAGAGAATATTGCTCTCCTGGATGATTTCTGCACTAGAATCATGTGCTCGTCAGAGCTGCAGGAATGGGGACCATCTTTAATTGGGATATCATTTTGAATTTTTTAACTCAGACCTAAATACTGATCCCTGAGCTAAGGGCAGACTGTGGTTCCACCTGAGCTTATGGGTTTTGATTTTCCCATTCTCCTGGTCTCTCTTCTCTCAGGCCCCCATAGCCACATCTGAATTATGCAGCAGAAGCACTGTTCATGTAGACTTCACTGGTATTCCCAGCAAACACTTGCAGCCTTCCTTCTTGAGCTCTGGGGAAGGCTGCTGACACTGAGCATACCAGCAAACGTTTGCTTTAGTTTTCCCCGTTTTTGGTAAGTTCTGAGATAGACTGTTTTTGATTTGAGTGATAAATGATTTCCCAAGATCACTACATTGTTTGTATTTTTTTAAACAAATGCAGCTCAGAATTAAAAATTTGTTTACAAAAATACCTAGGTTGTAGCAAAAGAGCCAAAGACAGAACTCGCATTAGTAAAACGAAGCACAGCGGTTATTGGCGGACTCTGAGCGGTGGATGTCGCGTGGTTCCCGTTGAAGGCCTAATCCTGAGAGGTACTGTGCACCTTCAACTTTCCATGGTAGCTGAACGAGTGTTTAAACACCTGGCAGGATGGGCACTCTCAGCGAGCGACCTGAGGTACTGGTTCTACTCCCTCTCTTTGCTTTCACTTGAATGCTTCTGCTGGGAAGCACGGGCGTGCATGGCCAGAGCAGAATGCCCTCATTCTAGGAATTTAGCGAAGCCTCTTGCCTCAGGGAAATGTTTATTCGGTGGAAATTCTGTGGGATATTTTTTTTTCTTTACATGCTCTAATGAATGAGTGAATGGTATTGAGCAGAGTCGCAGCAAGGCAGAACCACGCAAAGCCCTGACAGCTGATGGGGAGCCGGGAGTCTGGCCCCTGCCTCGACAAGGCACCTTGCAACCCTTCTGTGACAGCGTGGGGACGCGGGGCTCCCCGGGCACGCACTTAGCATGGCAGCTCCTTTGGGGTGTAGGAGCTGCAGTTACTACCATTATATTTTTGTGTGGGTGTTGGGACTGCCTTGCTGAAGGTGATGGGGTATGAAAATTGTTAATCTTGTACAGAACAACTGAATAAATTGTTTCAAAGTTTCCAAAATGTTTTTTTTTTAATCTCCTTCATGATTTTGTTTCCAAGAGTAGCTTTAGCTTGGATGATCATTATCTGTTTCTTCAGTGATTAATAAGTTAGTTAGCATTTTAACTAAAGTCTGCTAAATGGTAAGTGAATTAATAGCCCTGTTTATAGACTCTGGTTGTAAAATTGCATATTCTTACTCAATGGACGTGCTCCTGTGGACTTTTGAAGTTTCATCAGCTGGAAAAAAGCATCTGAGGTTCAGAACTGGGAGTAATGAAGGTAATTTCTGTGTATTCTTTTAATTCACAAAGATAAAAACTATGTTGTTGATGTCTAAAAGCGAGATGGATATGCAGGGAGTGCTTATGGGTGTTTTTGTTGATAGCAGAGTTTACTGGAATCGGGGCATTTTGCTCTGCAGAGGTGTATTAGAAGCAAGTGTGATGCATAGGGGACACGGATTGTAATGTGAGCGCAGGCCAATGGGAGCACTGTTAAAAGGCAACCCTGCCCTGCCTGCCCTTTCATTCATAAGTAGGTTAAATAATGTGAAAAGACCCCAGGTTGTAAGTCTCGAGTGTGTGCTAAAATTGGTGGTGGTGAGGTGCTCTTTGCTCTGGTAACGTAGAAGCTGAAGAAAAAAAGAGAAATGAGTCTGCTCTAAACTTGGAAGCCCCTGGGAGCGTTCCAGCAAATCTCCCTCTTTTCCAGTAGCTTTAGTGCCATTTGCTTGTGCGTTTCAGACCATCTGATGCAGCTAATTAGTCCCAGCTAGTACTGGTCTAGCAATTTTCCTCTTGGAAAATGGAGTCAAGGTCTGAAATGAACAGTCTAGTTTTTTTCAACTTTGATTCTGAAGTTTTTTCTTCCTTTAAAACCAAAGATCAAAGTCACAATTAAAAGAGAAAAACACACCTCTGATTGGAACCACTGCATTTTTATTTTGTACTATAAATAGAATTTCCCTCTATTTCCCATTCCCTTACACAAGTAAATGAAACGTGTAACTGCATGTAACTATTCAGTAAAATACCACCACAAATGGCTTTAACCATGAGGTAAGCTAACTGTGTTTAGAAGGCACTCTGCATTTGGTTACAGTTGCATGCTTTACACTAGCATCTTGTGTTTGGCAATATTGCCATCTCTTTACATACTTTCTGGTGAACCCTACGATACGTGGAGGCTTCTCCTCAAACTGGGGCTGACACCATCAAGTTACCAAGCTTTGCTTCACTCTTCCCCAGCAGCATAGGCACACAGGTGAGCAAAACGATGGTGTTTGGATAGTAATGTGGTGATGCTGAATAATGATGTTTCTTGCACCTTTTGTCTACAGAGCTGGTTTTCTCAGAAGAAGATCCCATCATTTAGTCATCTGTCCACAATGAAACTGTCTCGCTTAACAACTTGCAGTTGACGTAACCAGCTTCTGCTGGCCATTTTGGAGTCGTCTTGACCTTCAATCTCTCTGCCTGCTGCATACTGGTTTTTATGCGAGTATATGTTGAAGAAGCTGGAGGTTCCGCTGAATCTTCAGACTTAGATACTTCACTGGTTTAAGGCTTTTTGTCATTTTTGTTTGTTTTTTGTTGTTTTTCTTTTTGGGGGGGAAGTTAGGTTTAGTGATTAAGACTGAAGAAGGGGATGAAGTTTTAATGTGGTCTTGATGAATGTTTTCTACTATTGATGGTGCTTTTCTGCAATGTATCACAGCAAGCAGTGTGGCTTCATAGCATGCTGGTGATGGCTGGGGCAGTGGCTCTAGCATTTTGGAAGATGCAAAGGAGGGCGAGATTTGCAGTGATCTGGTAGTCTAACAACTGGTGCAGCTCGGACTAGCTGCTTTTGAGGAAAGTTTCTAAAGTGGAGGGAGCGCTGTGTAATTACTTCCAGATACCAAGACTGCCAACTCCTGGATTGACATCTCCTTGTTGAGGTAACTGTCATACTGAGCCATGGTTAGCCTGCCGCTCTTCAAGGCATCCTCAATTGAGAACTCTCTACCAGACTTCCTGTCAAGTATCACAGATGATTCCCCATTGGGACCCTTTATTGAGATCTCTTCCCAGTCACATTCCTGACTCTTCAGTTTGACAAACAGGCTCCATTCAATGAGGCCAAGTCTATGAGCTTCCTCTGGAGACATCTCCTTGCCTGTGTCGGGGTCAATGACCACAATAGAGCGCCTCAGGTGGTTTTCTCTTTGTTCCCTCTTGATAGCCACTGTCTTGAGACGATTCTGGAGTTGCTCAATCTCTGCGTCCTTTTCTCTGGATAACTGCTTCAGGTCATCTAACTCCCTTTCCAAAGCTTGGAATCTGGAGTCGAGGTTGATTCCACTGTCCACATGGGCCATGTTTCTCAGATCCCGCGCTTCTGTTGTTGTGAGTTCAATCTCTGACTGCAGTCTCCTTGTTTCCATCAACAGGTTCTGTTTTTCAAGGTGTAGTTTGTGGTTTTCCTCTCTTAACAAGTCTAACTCCTTTGATGACTTAGAGTTATTGAATTCCACCTCAGACAATCTTGTTTCAAGACGGTTGATGTCTGCGTCCAGCTCCCTCTTACGCCTACTCTCCTCCTCCAGATTGCTCTTCAGCTTTTGAATCTCATACTCTGTGTCTCCTTTGTCCACTTGGACACTCTCTGAAAAGACCACTTTTTCTTTGACTTCCATCTTCTCCAAAGAAAGAAGCTTCTTTCTCAGGGCTTCCAGTTCAGTTTGCAAGACTTGTCTCCGGTGCTTCTCTTCTTCCAGCTCCAGTTTGAGGAGGGAGTGTTCCTTCTCCTGCTGGGGATCTTGCTGCAGGATCACTTTCTGTTTCACAGTGACTCTTTCTGTTGTTTCCCTTTCTTGTTCTTCTAACTCATTCAACCTAATCCTAAGCCTCTGCACCTCCAGTTCAGCCTCTCTCCGTGCCTGTCTTTCTTTCTCGAGTTCTTCCAGCTGACGTTCTAACTCAGATCGTCTCCTCTGCAGTTTACGGAGTTCTTCACGGAGGCAGTCAATTTGCTTCAGTTCGCTCTCAATGCTCTGAGAGAAGGAGTTGACTTCAGCTTTCAAGGCAGGATCCTGCTCATACTTCACTACTTCCTGTTGCACCACCTTCTCCTTCACCTGGGAAAGCTCCTCTTCCTTCTGTCTAATTTTTTCCTCTTGGAATAGCCGCTCCCTCTCTAGGTCAATGTGTTTCATCTGTTCCTCTGCTAGCTGAATTCTCAGAGACTCTACCTCCTCTCTGGTCTTAGGGTCTTCCCGAAACTGCAGAATTTCTTGAACAACCTCCTTCATATGCACTTGAGGCTTGGTGTCTTTCAAGGCTTGTATCTCTTGTTTCAGCTGATAGATCTCCAGGTCAGCTCTTTCAATCGCTCCTGTCCTATCTATGATTTCTTCCCGAAGTCGCTGTAGTTCCTTTTCAGTTTCTGGGTCATTCTTGTACTTAATGACCTCCTTAATGACTTCTTTGACTTCTACCAGTGGCCCTCTGTTCTTCAGAGCAGCCAGCTCAGCCTGGCAGGTCTTCAGTTGTTCATCACCACCCCGGCATCTTCTCTCCTGCTCTACCAGCTCCAAACGAAGGTTGGCAACTTCATTTTCAGCCATAGGATCTGGGCGCACAATCTCGCGCACTTTCTCCTGGACAACCACCTTGGCATTCTCTTCCTCTAGCAGCTGGATCTTCCTGAGCAGCTCAGCCTTTTCCCGTTCATTGGAACGGCTCTTGGATTTCTCATCTTCATACTGGCGCCGAAGCTCATTCACCTCTCTCTCAATTGCTAAGTCTTTCTCCACCTTTAGCACCTCCTTGACAGTAATTTTGCCCTCAGCAATGGCCCGTTCCTTTTCAAGACGTTTGAGCTTGTCCTGGAGGAATCTGAGCTCCTCCTCTTGCTTCTGTCTAAGGGCACTCTCCCTCTGCTTGGTCTCTTGCAATATCTGGAATTCTATCTCCAACTGAGGATCATTTTGCAGCTTCAGCACCTCCTTCTCCGTTACCTTCTCCTGCTCTTTGTTCTTCTCACTGGACAGCACAGCAATCTGTTGGCGTAGAACAACAACTTCGTTCTCTCTAGTGCCTTCCTGCCTCCTAAGCTCTTCTAGCTCTTCCTTGAGCTTCAGGATTTCATCAGCTTGAGCCTTATCTTGCTCAATACGTAGCACCTCTTTCACAATATACTCCTGTCCTCCTTCCCTCTTCTCGTGCTCCAAAACACGCAGCCTAAGTTTCAGGGCCTCCAGCTCATCTTGGAGCACCTGGTTTTTGCGCTGCTCTTCTGCTAGATTTTGCTGCATTTTGTGGAAGCTCTCATCCAGTTGAGGGTCAGGCACTCTTTTCAGCAGTTCTTTCTTAACTACAGTTTCTTGGGGCTTCTGGTTTTGCAGGTGGACAATGTTGTTCTGAATGGCTTTGATCTCTGCTTCTAGTTGCTGCCGACGCTGGGTCTCATCCTCAAGCTCTTTCTTCAGCTTCCAGACTTCTTCCAGAGGTCTTAGAGATTTTTTGGTCTGGACAAAGTCGTGAATCACTTGAACGTCTGGCTGCTGTTGTTGAAAAAGAGCATGCAGTTAAAATAATAAAGGATTTCATTTGATGCTTATTTCAGTGCCTCCAGTGACAAACACCACACAAGAATGTGGATCTTGGCTAATGGAGGCTGCCTGCTGCAAACACTGAATAGGGTTTATTTGCAAACAGGCTTCTTCTGCACTCGTCTGTGGATTTCCAGCCTTTCTGTGTGATATCTGTGGCTTCCAGAACAAGGGATACAAATATTCCTTGCAGGAGGTCGGTCTGTCTGATTTTTGGCAGTTTATTTAATGTAGGTTTCCGCAGATTAATGATTCGTAGGGCATAAAATACTGAAATGTTTCCAGTTCAACTTGTAATAGCAAAGGCACATGTGGATATTGCTTACATAAATACTCTTTCTAAATAGCATTGCCTCAGCCTAACGAAGGTAACAGGCAGAGATCTGAACTCTTAGCCAAACTGCTGCAATGGAGCTGAAGCCCCTCTCCCTCCCCAGGCCCCAGGAGCAAGGGCTTTAGGGGCAGGTATATGTGGTAAGGCTGAGCCCGTGCTCGCTCTTGCTAAGCCAGCCCTGGATAGCGAGGGGTTTGTTACCTGCCGCAGGAGGTTCTGAGCAAATTCTAGATTCTGCAGCCTCTGTTTATTAACAGCATTTACTTCGGTGAACTTGGCTGCCAGAACAGCTTCCTAGGAAACAAAAATGCATTCAGAAAAGGTAGGGAAACCTGAATGTTTGTTCAAGATTTGCTGAATAGAAACCACGGGCTAGACCCAAAAGAAGTAGCCCTGGTGCTTTTCCAAAACCTTCTATAAGAGCGATCCCATTAGCTTTGGGAAAACAGCAGTGATGCCTGTGTGTGCACACCGATACCACCTGCACTGTGGTCTCACTTTGGCCTTTCCCTGTATGTTCCTACTTAAGACTTGCAAGAAAAGATGCAATCACGGAAGAAGCAGGTACACAGCTTTGTACTTAAGACTTGCAAGAAAAGATGCAACCAGAGAAGAACCAGGTATACAGCTTCATTTGCCTGCCTCAATATATAGGATGAGTTTGAGGCAGGGAGCAAGCGGATCCTGCATAGATAAATAGTTTGCACCTGCTCTCTCCCTAAATATGTGTATCCAGCATTCCATTTTTGGCAGTGAAACATCACTCTCTGTATGAATGTCTTGAGAGGGAAAAGCTTTTTCTGGGTTTTGGGTGCCCCCAAAATGGACAGACTAAAGATGCTGAAAAATTCCTTCCTCAGCCACTTATGCAGGTGATTTCTGAGGCTGAAGCCACTGACAATAAAATAACTGTTCTCAAAATCCTCCTTGGTCCCACAAGCTGCAATCTGCTTTAGTTCCCTATGGGTTGCCACTTATTTACCTCCTCTTTTACTTTAGCAGCTGGAGATTGGAGCCTGGGCTTCTTGCTTGTGTACCCATTCCGACCATTCTCCAGGTCAAGGATGGACCGTAGCTTCTCGGCTTCTAACTCATAGTCCTGCAGGATCAAATTCCCAGAAAAAGGTGAGATTACTGGGTTCTCTTCACACACAGATCTCTCCTGGACCCCAACTTTAATGACTTCTTCCCTTGAACTGTGTTTTCCCTTAGGCAAGTCCCTGAGGATGGTGGGACCCAGAGTTTTAGTGGTGGAATGTCCCCTCAAGTTGTGAGTCAGGTCTTGCACAGGTGTTGCACAGCCCTGCTGATATATTGCATACGTGTGCTCAAAACTTCCAAGTTACATCACCAAAGTGAGCTTTGGACCCTCCTTTTACAGAGAGGAGAACTGAGGCAGTCCCACGGCATCTGCCTGGCTAACGGCTACAAATGGAGTCAGTGTCAGAGCAGACATAGCCCAGTTTTAGTACCTCAGTGTTTAAGTGTACCAGGCTGTACAGGGTTTCTCTGGGCAGCTCTTCGTAGGATGTTAAAAATTCTCCCAGGGGTAGAATCACAGTCCTTACCTTCACTGCCTGCTGGTATTGCTGTGCCGTGGTGGAGACTTTCTGCACCTCCTGCTCCTTGCTTGCAATGTCACTCAGAAGTGCCTAATGTGCACAGAGACACACATCAAAGGGAGCACAAAACCCCAACACTTCAGCCTTTTTCAGGTTTGTAATTAGAGTTATGATACTGAGAATTATTATTAGTGTATATACTTCACGTGTAAACAAGTCACAGATGGGAAGGTGGGCCTTACAGTGTAAAAATAAATCTAGTTAGTACATATATATGTATATATATGTTTGGGAGCTATCTTAATTCCCCTAAGTATTTTGCTTTTCCTCTCCCCCTTGGAGCCCAGGACTTCTCTAAAGGAATTACCACTTGGTTCTTCAGCTTCACTTCAACTTGCTGAATGTTATCCGTCTCCTGAGGCTCATAGTTAGGTATGTTGCAAAGGAACTGGTTGATCTTGTCATAGTTTGTGCGGTAGTTGGAATAGGCACTTCTTGCTTTCTGCAGGGTTTGAGTTCTGTAGGAAGAAAGCTCAGCTTCAGTCCTGTCAAATCTGTTGTGTCTTCTGCAGACACCTCTTAACTGGACCTCACTTTCCCTTCCCCAATTTCCTAAAGACACAATTTGTTTGCTTCCCGTCCCTTTTTCTCTCTGAGAGAGAGTCTTCTGCAGGAATTGATGGCTCCTTGGCAGTACAAATACAGGCAAAAATGAGAGGAGAAAGGACCCATGGGGCAACTGCAGGGAGAATCCCAGTGAATACAGGTCTTAAAATCCCAGTGTCCAGAAAGAGGGAGATTTGAGAGGGTATGGTGGATGGTGCACTCTTAACTTACCCACATGGCAGCCAGTGCATGCACTCCTACCAAAGCTCACATTTCTTAATCCTAGAGGCTGTCCACATCTACGCAGCCAGTACATGCCAAGAACCTCTCTCTCTTCTTTCTTAGCCCTCTTTGAGGCCATTCTGCAACTACTTATTCTTGTGACAGTGTTAGGCTTCTCCCACATTCAGTGCGGCTCCATCTTCTACTGTAAATATCCCAGCTCTCCAGGCTGGTCCAGTTCTAGCTAGATCCTGTCCTAGAGACTCACCTGAGGTCAATTTGCTTGCTGAGGTTGTTGAAGCGCTGGTTGAGTTTGTAGAGCTCGGCTTCCTGCCGCTCGATGTCAGGGCAGTGCTCTTGGAACTTGCTAGCCAGGGTGTTGGAGCAGGTCTTTGTTTTTAGCAAGTTCTGCTCTGCTTCGCTGAGCAAGAACCTTTTGGATTGCAGCTCGGAACCCATGGCCTGCAAAGGAATCAGGAGAGAAAGGATCTCTGGGGTTCTGCGTGTGCCAGACAGGCCAACTCCAGCATCTGCGCTGGAGCTGCAGGTGATGTTAAGGAACAGCTGAACTACAATAATGCTGTGAATTCTGCAGAAAAGCAAGTTAGAGGCGTGTTTTGTAAACACAGCTGTCAAGTAAATGTGTTGGAGAAAGCAGAGAGCTCTATTCCCTTCTTTACCTGTTGTCTTTAAAAATAAGCATACTGTGTGAAAGATGTTTAGTACTTCTCATGCAGATCTTAGGTCCTTTTCCTGCTAGTGCAGCAACTCCAGAAGGAGCAATGAAAGCTTTTGCCTCCTATGCTGAACCTGTGGACTTGTTCCAAAGCTGAAGAAAGATGTGAAACTCTGGCTTAAGCAGTTCTTGGCCTTTGCAGCAGAAGGATCACCAATTCTGCTCAGTGGATTTTCCCAGAGGTAAATGTTCTCACAACCCTGATAGGTCTATCTCTTTTATTTATCAGGCCTCTGCACTGCTTTTCCCAGACCATTTTATCTTATTCTTTACATTAATCCTCAGTCAAATCAGAACTACGCAACTGGCATTTACGTTCTGGCTTGAGGATGGGAACAGTTTGGTCATTTATGGTCTTTTCAGAAGTTTTCCACCTCTTACCATCCCCCCAAGCACTTTCTGAGGTACACGCTGCAGGAAAGTTGAGAGAAGACCGCCTCTCCTCAGGTATGTGGGGACCACTGGACTTACTACAAGGCATGTGTCACATCTCCAGCTGGGATAGATCATCTCTCTACCAACTGATACAAATTTGTCACTTCAAAAGTAATTACTTTTGGAAAGTGTTTCTGTATACGGAGCATGTTGATAGGGTCAAAATTGTTTGAGAAAACACTCACCAACAGCTCTTCTTTCTTACAATCTACAACCCGCAAGTCCTCTGGTACAGTATCATCTATGACCAGTTTGTTCTCGTATGTGGACAGCAGGTCTCGGCCTTGTTGGAGGCTCCTCTCGAGGTGTGTGGCCACCTCAACTCTGTAGGACACAAGGAGAAAAATGTTGAAGTATCCCCCAATCTGCCCCCTACAAGATCCTACATTATACCTGGCTTGTTATGACTTACTTTTCTTGGGCAGCATTGAGCAGCTGGACTACACGGTCATACTTGTTGTTGGTGTCCTCCACCTTCTTCTTGACCAAGGTGGCACTGCCAGTGTTTGGCACAGATTCAATGAAGACCTCACACTCCTGGATCTTCCTTATTTTGTCTGGTTCGATGCGGCGGACCTCATTGGTGATGTTCTGCAGTAAGCACAAAATCTTTATAGAGACTGAATTACACCTTGCATTTATAAGACAACGAAGATGAACCTTGGCTGTCTGGTATGAGAGAGGAGGTCGGGTTGAGGTCCTGTGTTTGATGGCAGGTGTCTTTCAGGATATGTTCCACTGACTCATACCTAGCACTGCTCTGGCACAAAATAGCTAGCTCTTAGCAAGGAAACCCTGGATGAGAAGGGACTGGTTCACAACAGCTCTAGTTTGTCTAAAAATGTGGTCCCCTAGGCTCCAATGTTAAGGATGCATTTTTGACACTGCTTGAGCAGAGGTGTTTGGTTGGATGATATCTAAAGGTCCCCTCCAACCCTAGCTGTTCTGTACTTTTCTGAATTCTTGCCTGGACATCAAAGCACTGCAGACAGCTGGAGCAACTTGCTTTCACTTGTGGTGGCATTCGGATTTTGACACAGCCCTGGGCAGGTGATGTAACCAAGGAGCTGAATTTCCTCCCAAAACAAGGGAGGTTTGTGGCAAGGAGCCTGGTTTAATTAGGGGTCTGATGGAGAGGAAGGAAGCCATAAGTTACCAGGGCAAGAGCCTAGTGGAGTAAGTGCTGAAATATGCCTGGAGAAGCAGTGCCTGGGAACACAGGTATTTTCTTGCTTCTCCTTTCTTGGCTGGGGCGGGCAGTGGCAGAGTTAGTATAACTGCTGTGCTCCCGGGATGAGGGCAGGAAAGGCAGGATCTTTAGGGTTCCCCTCTTCTTCCTTTCCCTTGGGAGTGCAGCCCCGCTCTAGCAGGGACTGTGCTCTACGCTGCACTGCAGTGCCGCACCTTGAGCTCCTTGGAGCGCTCCGTGCTGTCCTGCACAGCCCGGCTCTGCTCCAGCGGCGGACGGAGATTCGCCGTTATCGCTTTCTCCTGCTTGTCCAGGTCACTATTCACTTTCTCCAGCCCTGCCAGAAGCTGACGGCCCTGAATCGATGCCGCATCTGGACAAAGAGAAGGAACCAGGTTAGAATGGGAGAGAAGCTGGGGCTACCTTTTGCCCTGATGCTGAGGAGTAGCCAGAGAGCAGCATGCGAGAGCAGCATCCGCTTCCATTCCCCGAGCCCAGCCCGTGCTGATCCACTGCGCATCCGGAGCCATCCCCGGTCTCCCTGGGACCATGGCTAGGCTGGAAGCTGCCAGCGACTGCCCCCGCTGCAAGTGTTCAACAGATACCCAACTCTGCGGCAGAAGCTGCCCTGCCAGAGCCTCACCTCCAATGCTGTCTGCCTTCAGCCCCTCGTAGCGCTGCTGGAGGACGTTCTTGCAGCTGGTTGTCTTCTCCTTCACATGCACATACTGGTTGGCAATGCTGCAAAGCAGGACAGCAAGGATGAAAGGCTAAGCTGCAGCCCTTGGGCCCTCTATCCCACTGCTACCTTTATGGGGATCTGCTCTAGGAATGAGGAGCAGCTCCGGAGGAACTGGGCCTCCCACTGCAGCCATGAGATGAGTCGAAGAGGGGCCTAACTGGGGTCAGGATCCTGGGCCTGCATGCCATGTGGGCAAAGGGGCAGTGTCTTCACATGAGGGGTGTTTGAGAGCAGGACAGGCAGCCCAGGCTCTGCTTGCGACCCCTCTAACAAACCCCCCCGGGCAGAGAGGCAGGCAGGGCCTCTCCCTCCCTAACTGTGCTTCCTTTCTCAGTGCCAGGCCCGGGGCTGGCGGGATCAGCGATGCTCCCCAGGGCTCACAAAGGCTGCGGCGGCAGCAGGAGGGCCCGGCACGGCCCCGCTGCAGCACCTACGTGTCAGCAAGCGCTACCGCCTCGGGGTCAGCGGGCGGGATCATGAAGCAGACTCCCGGGGCGCTGATTGTGTGTCCCGCGCTGTCTGTCACGTCCCAAGTGTCCCCACTGTTCTTCTGCAGGGTGTAGCGGCCTCCACGGCTTATCTGGCCCTGGGGAACAGACACCAGTTATTGCAGCAGGTCAGGAGAGCTGCGTCCCGCTCTGCTCCACACGGACAGCCCTGGGCCAACGCTACAGTCCCTCCTCTTGGCACCTTCTCAAACTTCCAAGTATCTGCAACTTGCAGAAACCTTCTGTGCCAGCTGTTCCCTTAGCCCCCCAGGGATGAAGCTCCTCTTGTCACAGCTACCGCAAGCAGTTCCCACTAGGGCAGAGACAAGGAGGCGTCTCCGAGTCTGTGGGTTTCCTCTCCTAAGAAACAGCTGACTCAGACAGAGCTGCTCTCCCCTCCCCGGGTCCCTGCTCTTCCCAGGTTGTCTCTCAGCTTTGCTGCCACGTACTTCATTCAGCCATGTAATCCTGTACAAATGTGATACTGCACCGCTGCTGTGACAGCGCGGGCGGGGGGGATGCAAATGTGTCTGCTGGGACAACAGTGCTGTTGGTGGCTTTAGTATCTCTGGCCAGAAACATGCCTGGACATTGCTAGCATGCCAGCCCCAGTTGCAGGAGCTGTGGGAATGTGACAGAACTGGGCTGTCGTAATTCCGACATGGGTGTGATAGGCACGATGTCTGCAGGAGGAACAGGACTGCACCTCCCTGGACCTGTTCTCAACTGCCCTTCCTAAGCTGCAAGAGCTGCTTTCACATCGCTGCTGAGAGAGACGTAGCTGCTTGGACGCTGGCAGGACCTCCCGTTGACCGGCTTTCTCGTCCGTTCCTACTGTGCTCAACCAGGCTGTGGCAGCAGGGCCCTCCGGGGAGAAGGGGACTCTACCTGCTCGCCCTCGTACTCGCAGAGAGCCTCCACGGGCAGGGGCTGCGGCGGGGCCTCCCGCCGGTACCGCAGCGGGAGGATGTGCTGGCTGCGCTCCTGCAGGGACCTCACCACGGCGTCGTACTTGTCCAAGGCCTTCTCCTGGTCCTAGCGCAGGGGGACAACCAAACACAGTGTAAGGGTGTGGGAAGAACGAAGCAGAGGGCTGCAGAGCTCCTGGGCTTTCCCAGCTGCCGAGAGCCTGGGGAAGAGCTTGCACCAGTGCTGCTGGAACAACCACCTCAGAAAGGTCTCCTGGGTCCCACCATCCTGCTGTGCTCTTGCACTGAGCCCTCTCCCCTGCTCTTGTGCCTCTGCAACCAGACTGGGATTCGGGACTTCGGAATGACGACCCATGGTGATTTTGCATTGCTGCAGAGCTAGGCCTGGGCGGAGCTCATGCCTTGACCCTACAGGCAGCAGTCGGTGTTTCCTGCTCTGCAACCTGCATCTGTGCAGCTGCGTATTGCTGTAATAATGGTGAGAGCTCTTGGCTCGGGAGCCTCTTCCAGCAGCTCTCGATCCGCTGCTCTGCCTCTACATGGGCCCGTGGTATCCCCCTGGGTTTTTCTGAGATGGAGCACACACGAGGAAAGGGATGGCTCTTGGAAGAGCTCTCAGCTGTCCCAGAGATGTGGGGCCTGCTGGGACATGCCTGGGCCGCGCCGCACAGCCCTTCCCAAGTGGGCGCTCGCGCCGCCAGCTCGGCTCGCTGCAGCACAGCGAGTTCCACAACCTCCTCTGACAGCAGGTCTAATTATGCTCCCACCCCTTGCGAGCACTAACTGAATGAGAGAACAAATAAAAACCAGCTCAGTGAGCAATTACGTTGCCATGGGAGAGGCAATCTCTAGCTGGAGGGGAAGGAAGAGTCAGGGGAAGGCCGGGCGCAGGGAGGCAGCAGTGTGGGGCCCTGGTGTAGCCACGCTGAGAGCCAACCTGAGCTGCCCCCACGGCCTGGGATGGGCCTTCTGTGGGTGCTGTGAGAACCCTGGGGTGCCCCACTGCTACCACCCTGCTGGCTTCCCCTGATGGGCCTGGCTGCATCCCTACTCACATCCAGCTCCCGGAGGAGAGACTCCAGCTGATATCTGTCCTTGAACTCTGGGCTGAATTTTTGGTCCAAGTCTGTATCTACCCTCTTCAAGAGCTCCTGGGCATCCTTGATGTCTTTCTGGAACTGCAAAAAAAGTAAAATCTCTTGTGAGTGAAGACCCTGCTGAAAAACGGACCAGGTTCTATGGCCCAGCATCATCCCCGTCCTCACACTACCCCAAGCAGAGAGAGCTAATGGGAGAGATGACAGAGATGTGAAAACTCAGAAATGCAGGGAGAAGGAGAATGAGGAATCACTGCTTGCCATGTTCACAGCCCCATAGCTAAGGCAAAGATGACCAGTGAAATGGGGGGCAGGTTATTGCATGCTCCCTTCCTGCAATGTTGCTAAACCCTGCTTCTGACCCATCCTCCCCGCCTTTAATTCTGTCTCACTAGAACAATGTCATGACCAGGACGCCTTTCTGCATTGTGCAGAGCTGAGCCCTTCCACACACCAACCATCCCATGGGGCAGTTATTCTAGCAGCTACTAAAGAGGCACCTACAAAAGGCACGGCCTGGGCTGGGCGCTACAGCTCAACTTTGGCAAAAGATTCATCAGGTCCTGAACACACCCAGGTTGTGGGAGAGGAATCCTGCCCAACCTGCTCTCCTGCAGAGCCTCCCCGGGTGTCAGATGCAATTTATCAAGCAGACATCTGTCTGCAGAGCTCAGCTGGAGCGCTGAGCCCTTCGCAGGGCTCCCTGTGCAAACGCAGCCGTGTGCTTTGCGCAGGTTGAATTCCCTCCTCAGACCTGTTCTACTGCCCCAAGGAACATGCAAGGCTGCCCCACGGCCTGGCTTGGGGTAAGGTAGCACAAGGCTGCTAGAGCCTTGCTGTAAGCCCAGACAGAGGGAAATTCCTCTGCCATGCTGCATGCAGAGGGGCTGACACTGGGCAGCGACTCTTGGACCTTGGCAACAGCACTGGAGACTTTCTGGAAGTTTTGCTTCCAGAACCAAATTATTGCGCTCAGGGTTTCAGCAATTATGACTTGCATTATATCAGGTCAAGGCTGAGGACCTAGTAATTCCCCTAGCTTAAAAGCGCCTTAGACTAAAGGACTAAATCTCTTCTGCCCTGTTTCCAGGGTGCTGGGGTTTGCTCACGTGTTAGCATCACTCGTGGCCCAGCATCCACCCTCTGGGCTGCACGGAGCAGATATCCATGCCTTGCTAGCCCCAAGGATCGGTACCTTGTGGAAGTCCTCCATGAACTTCAGATGGCTCTCCTCGCAGATGAGGAAGTTGAGGTACTCCTTCCAGTCTGCGTGGACGGCCTCGATGTGAGCCTGTAACAAAACCCATTTCCATTTTGAACAACCAAATCCTTGGCTGCCTATGAAACAAGCCAGGAGCTCTTGTTAGAGCTGGCATGGGGATGCAACAGAGCTGGCCCAAAACTGGGATGCTTTGAGGGCACTGTGGGGATGGTGGAAGACAGCGGCAAATTCTGTGACAGCATGTCCATTTTCCCATCAAACGTGGAATGTGATAATGTAATTTATCCTTTGTGGAGAGGTCCAGGATAACCACCACAGGAATAATGACAGTGGTGATTATAAGAGCTACTTAGGTTTATCTCTGCTTCTTTGATTCTGTTTATATGCTTGCGAGCAAAGGATGCTCTTCCCATTTGGCATCCCAGGAAGTAATTAATGTGTTGCAATATCATGAGGCCCCATGTGGGATGATGTCTACGCACGTTCCCTCGGAGCCGGCGGAGAAGCCAGAGCTCACCTCGATGGCGTTCTTCCCAGGGTGATTCTGGGCAAGCAGCTCATCTCCATCTGCGTGCAGCTTGTTGATGGCCTCCTCTTTCTCTTCTAGTTTCCGGTGGATGAAGTTCTGTGATGAGAGAGGACCTTGGCTTAGTCCAGTGTTGTAGCTACTTCAGGCTAAAAGGGTATGAAGAGCTCCACAAGACTGGTGGCCTACTGTTCCCCAGCTTGCAGATCTCTGGGTTTGATTATTACCAAGCTAATGCTGAGCTAAGGAAAGAGAGAACTAGGAACCTGATGACTCTCCTCTTTGCTTAGGTGCCCAGCACCCTTATTTCTGGCAGGAGGTAAGGATTAACATTGCTCTTCATATTCTATCTGTAAATCTCCAAGTGCTGCCTAATGGAATAGGGAAACTGAGGCACGGGGAAGGGATATTTCCTGCCTCTGTCCAAGCTCCAGGCTGGCTCCGTGCCTGTGTGTTGCTGCGATGCCTGCACCTGGGCAGCTGGCACGAGGACGGGCAGCACACGAGGACGGGCACAAACCTCGTATTGGCGGCGCCGGCTCGGGTAGTCCAGGTTGTGGTCGCTCCAGTCATAATGTGTCCTGTCCTTCGCCTGCTGATCCAGCCAGTAGAGCTTGTTTGTGCAGCGCTGCATGTAGTCCTGCAGCGAGTTCAGGTCCTGCTGCCGCTGCTGGGAGCCAGCCTGGTAGGGAAGGGAGAGAGCGCTCAGCCCCACATCCCTTCTCTCCTCCACGGGGCAGAGCCGTCAGCCAAGGGTGCTGTGTCCCTGCAGAGGTCCCTTCCCACCCCAGCCTCACCCTGCTGCCTCCCAGCCTTTCTCCAAGGCCCCAGTGGGGGTCTCTTACCAGCAGTTTCTGATATTTGGCTTGGAGGTCACCCGTGAAGTCCTGGTAACAGAAGAAATGCAAGCGTTAAGAGCATGTCCCCAACGAGCAAAAGTCCAAAGCAGCTTGCATGAGGGAGTGGGATGTGGATTTTACAGGATTTTCACCATTGTAAAGCTAGGGTCAGTGTGCCATGCTCTGCTTGGAGCCTAGGAGTGGATCTGGGCACCCACACAAGCCTGCCCAGGCCTTGACAGCTCAGGAGGTGCCTGTGGTCCCACCTGGGCAAGCGGCCTCGTTGCTCTCACTTTGCCAGCAGCACGGGCCTCCTGAGCCCAGGGCTGGCCCCGAGGCACAGGGACAGAGCTCACCTTGCTGCCTTCCTTGGCGATGTGTGGGCCGATGGCCATCACCTCGTTGTGGAAGATGTTGTGCTCTTCTACTTGGCTGTTGACCAGTGGCAGGTCAGTTCCAAAGCCTTTGCCGCTCAGCGTGTCCTGCATCAAGCAAAATTTAGGGTTAATGATGGGAGAAAAGAGGCTCAGCAGATTGGGGCTGGGTGCCATCTGCTGAGCATGCAGCACATGCCACGGGCAGAGCTCTCCAGCCCCCCAGCTCCTCATGCCTACAGGGAGGTTATGGGGACGATCGAGCCAGGCTCCTTACAGGGCTGCATGACAGCAGCCGTGAGGAGGTACAAGAGACAATGGGCATGACCAAGGCAGGAGATGCAGGCTAGATCTAAGAAAGCCTTTTCACTCTGGGACAGTTGAGTGTGTTGCCCTGGGAGGGAAGGGACTTGCCTGTGCTCAACAGCAGGGCAGGAGCTGGCCAAGCCCAGGACCCGGAGGGGATGTTCCCACTGAGCCCCAAGTTCCACCAAATCATGAGGTAGGAGACCTGTCTTCTGCTGGGCACTGTGCTGGGCAGGGGTCACTGGTGCCATCCCAGGCCCCCTCGGTACCTGTTTCTCCTCAATCACTGTTGACCAGTTGACCTGGGGCTCGATGTGCTGCTGGGGGAAGCTGTAGATCTGGTCATGTTTCACACGCAGGTTTGCAACTCGTTCCTTCAGCTGCCGGATGCTGCATGAAGGGAGACACGGGTGGATGCAGCACGTAGGGGACAGCCAGCCATGGCCTAACTTCAGGCTATCCCTGCCAGGGACAGGCAGTGCCCAAGCAGGCTGCCCCAGGAGACCCTGGAATGTAGCCCTGGCAGGCAGGGCAATTCGCTCCACGTTGTGCAACCAAGCTCCTGCACCCTGACCCTCTGCCAAGGGCTGCTCAGCAAAACGTCCTGTTCAGGGCAGGCTGTGGCAGAGCAGAGCAGGACCTGCCTCCCCGGCGGGCACATAGAGCCACGAGGACCATGCGGCCACAGGCAGAGGGCAACTGCCCCTGTCCCCTGCACACACGTGTCCCAGGATGGCTGCAGGTCAGGAGCAGCAGGCAAATCTCCACACTGGGAGGTGAAGGAGCTCCCAGGGCCCTCCCAGGTCCAGACGGAAGCTGAGCAGACCCTGGAGAAGAGGCTTTCACACCCCATGGGACTTTAGGAACCAATTTCCTTCCGTAGTACTCACTCTTCAGCAATCATTTCACCCTGGGGGTGCTTCATGTGCTTGGCAATTGCCGCATCCCCGTCCAGCACGTAGAGCAGCTTGTCTGACTCGGTGAGTTTCTGAGCCGTGAGCTCCTTGTACTGAGCCAGCTGGCCGGCCTTGATCTTGTGCAAGTCCTGGGGAGGCAATGAGGAGAGAACTGGGAGTGGAGCAAAGAATCACAAGGAAAAACCTGCAGCACCCACACACTGCAGAGCTGGCCTGGGCCCACGCTGTGCGCAGGGTGAGAGCACACGGCTGAGCCAGGCCTCCCCATGCTGCTCCTGGAAGCTGGTAAGGTTCCTTGGCTACCTCAAGACAGTCCCATTTTTTACACCTAACATTGTATTTTTCTCCTCATATGTGCTAGCCCTAAGAGCTGCGGTTGGTGAAGGCTCTATTGCCTTCAGCAGCACCAAGGCATCATTTGAGAAAACGAAGCTGTTTCAGGCCCCTTCACCTCCATCCCAGCTGCCTCCTTGCTGCAGATCCCTGCTCTGTGCAGCACTGTCCTGTCCTGCATGGAGACGACTCCCAGGGCCACAACATCTCACACGGACTTCCAGCTTCTCCCTGTATCCCTGAGGGACCTGTGCCTCCCTCTGCTACAGAAGGGCCATCCCAGCCAGGTGCCGCCTCCAGCCAGGGTGAGCACATGGATACGGGCCGGGTGTGAGGAGCAGGGCTGGCTGCTCCTGGGGCTGCAGAACGATGCAGGACCCCGCGGCGTGTCCGGAGGAGGGCAAGGAGCCCCTCGCGGGCGCGAGCGCGCTGCGTACTCACGCTCTGCATGCGGGAGTCCGTCTCCACAATGTTTTTCTCCACCTGGTCGGCATTTTTCTGCAGGCGTTCGATGAGCTCGGTCAGCTCTTTGCTGGAGATGCTGGGGAAAAGGAGGGTTGGGGAGAGAGGCCTGTCACACCGGGGAGCGCGCGGAGGGGCCCGTCCCCCGCCGCGTGCGCGGGGCCTGCCAGGCGCTGCAGCTGCGCGTGACTCACTGCTGCCTGCCTGACACTTTCCAAAACACTCGGCCACGCTGCCAGGACGGGGGCGGAGGATGGGGACTTTCTATCTCCCACACCATGGAAATAGGAGTCCTCATCTTAGCCCACCTGGCCCTCGCTCGGCCTCGATGCGAGCAAGGATGAGAGCTGCTTGCTCCGGCAGAGAGGAGCGCAAACCCCTCTGTCTGCCAGAAAATAGCACCCCAAGCTCCGTGCGTCCAGGCAATAGGACAATCCTGGGCCGCTGCTTCTCCCGGCCCCGGCTGCATCCGTTCCCAGCTGGGCTTGGGGCTCCCGTGCTGCCCTGCATGGCCAGCACTGGCCTGCAGCAGCCCCAGCTCCTTCGAGAGATGGCACCTGCTCTGCAAGGTCGTAGCCATAACTTAAGTCAAATAAAAAGGGAACAAGACAGCACCCATTCTTCCTACTCTCAGGCAGCCTGTCTCTTCCTAGGCGATAGTTCTCATCCCCTCGTATGCATGGCTGGGATGATGGTGCTGTTCAAGCCCCTCTCCATGCATGAAGCAGCACTGATGGGCATAAAGAGACCTTCCCTTTGCTCCGTGCTAGTGGGAGATTGCTTGGGGTCAGCCAGATAGGCACAGTCCTATTGTGGAGTGATATAGCAGCCTGAGCTAGAGCAAATTCCTCCACGAGTGCACAAAACAACCCGTGACAGCTTCTGCATAGCTATGATTATTTTAAACATTTCATCCTCCCTGTTAGCTTTGCTGCAAGGGGAGCAGACGAAGCGCAGTGTGCCAGCTCCATTCCCGAACGACAAGAACATTCCCAGCAATGGGCCGGGCAGTGTCCACATCTCTCCGGCCGTGTAGGCTCGACACAGAAACCACTTTGCGCAGAGATGAATCACAGCAGCTCTCCCAGCAGCAACACCTCTGCACAGCAGCTCCGAGCAGGAAACGCAGGACGCGACGCCCACCCGCAGCTCCCCGGGTAGCTCCTCCAGAAAGGTGTAATTAGCTGTTCTGGCACCCGCCCAGGCCACCAGCTGCTTTTGAAAGGCCATGGGCTCCCGAATGGTCCCAGCAATTTCGCAGAGCCAAATCTGTGCCAGACAGCCGGGAAGGCTGGGGTTCGTGGCCCGTCTGTGATTCCCGTTTTCCACGTGGGCTTAAGCCATCTTTTAAGTGCTGGCTAGCTCCAATTTCAACCATCTATAGAGTGGGGATAATAAGCCTTAATGACTTTGTTATGTGGTGGTAGAATTAATTTTTATATGGTGCTTAAAAACGTTAATTGTTTTTATAGCTGCCAGTAGACAAGACGTGTATCACCTGCAAACGCCGGCTCCCCGGAAAGCTGAGGGGCAGCGAGACGGGCTGGGGTCTGCCCAGAGCAGCTGCCCGGAGGAGCGGCCGCATCCAGCCTGGCTCCCTCGCAGCACGGAGGGCGCCCGGGGCTGCCCCGCATCCCTGCACTGACAACCCCATGTTGGCAGCTCCTCCAGTGCCATCCTGAGCCCGGCAGCAGGTGAATCCCTCATGGAGCAGGATCCCAACACGTAAAGCTTGGTCGAGGAAGTGGAGCGTGACCCGTGTCCTCCCTCCTTGCACAGAGAGCTGCCGAAAGCTGGGAATGAACCTGTCAGATGGCAGTGGTCACGGCAGTCCTCTGGGCCAGCATCTTCCCGAGCGCGTGCCCTGCTCAACCCTCAGCAGAGTAGGAGCAGAGGTGGCTGTGGTGGCTCCTGTGCAGCACGGGGCCTCCGGCAGCAGCATTCCCACCCTTTCAGCATGGACACTGCTGGGAAGAGGCAGCCTCCCTTCCTGGCACCGCTGCTGCTCCTGCCAGCTCCGTGTGGGCATCTCCTGCAGGCCAACGGGAACAAACCCAGCCCATGCCTGCTGCTCCAAGCTGGAGCTCGCTGCACGAGTCTGTTGCTTCTGCTCGGCCCAGCTGTGGCCTGGGCAGGATTTACGGTGTTTTTATAGAGGCTGCATCACTAGAATGTCCCTCTGCGTGCCTGGTGGTTGGTGTCTGCTACCACTCTGAGTGCTGCTTGGCACCTTCTGATCAACAACAACAAAAGCACTTCCAGAACTGCAGGCCTCTTGCATCAGCAGAAACGAAAGCAATTCCAGAGCAGAGGTTTTGTTTGCCCCTCCGGGAGGCAAAGGCCCGTCTGCCCCGTAAGCCGGCCCAGAGCAAGGTCTGCAGCAAAGCTCCCCATGCAGCCAGCCCGCGGGCAAGGCGGCAGCGACCTGCACGCAACTGCTGCAGCTGGATGCGCGCACAGCCACGACGTGCCGGGAGCTGTGTGCGATCTGCTAAGGTGAGGGCAGCTTTCCATGGGTAAACAATCACATTTGGAGCGTGTAGGTGTGCACTGGGAGTGCACTTGCCTGAGTCCTGCTAAAACAGCAGGGGAAAAAGCTATTGAAAATTGATTTTAGAGTTTCTTCTAATCCACTCTCAGTAAGCTCCAGTTTACATTCAAATAGGTGGAGGATTATGAGGCCCCATGGTCCTAGTAAGGCAGAGCAGTGCTCTCCCTGAGCAAATCCAAGCAGCCCAGTTTAACTGGATGTATGGGGCACTCAAAAAGCAACTGAGGGTGGAGATTAGATGGTTCCTTCATTGCACTGGGCTCCTGTCCACGGACGGCAGCCAGTCTGCCTTTCAAATGACTCTTTGGGAGCAGTGCTGGAAGCCCTGGGGAAACACTGGGGCTAAGGATGGGCTCCAGCTGCTGCTGCTAAGGGCATCGGTCATATCATTGACACCCTCTCAATAAGGGGACTCTCTTGTTCTATGCCAAGAGCTACAAGGACGGGACCTGATCGTCCCATGTAAAATGGCAAATGAAATCAGTGGAGTGAAAGTGTTGGGAAGCCAGATGACTAAAAAGACATTATATGCTCGTGTGTGCATTCCTGTGTGGCCACATGATGGTTATTGCTCACAGATGTGTGAGTCACAGATGAGAGCTGGCCCCGCGCTGCTGCATCGCCAGCCAGGCAACAAGGCCAAGAAATCCTCCCGGCCACAGAGGGGCATTTCTCACCTCTCACTCGTGAACTGGAGGCCAAACTACACTTTGAGGGTGGGACAAGCTCCTTTTCCAGATGTAGTTTGGAATTTAAAGCATTAAGCTGAACTGGCACTGACCAGGGGCTCAGGAAAAGCTGGTAGGGCTTGCCACTTGCCTGTATTTGCCAGCTTGGTCTCTGCGTCTTCTAACAAGCCCAGGGATGAATCCTCATGATTTAATTGGATCTGTGGCGGATTTTTCTTTTTCCTTTTTTTTTTTTTAACTGCAACAAAGAAGCTTCAAAAATGTATGGGGGAAATAAAATGAAGCAAGGACACAACCGGGACTCATGCCCTGCATCTCCTGCATGGCTTTCGGCACCACTGCGGCCGAGCTGCTCTTGCAGGAGCCCCGTGCTCACTCCGAGAAACACGTCTCATCTGCCAAAACTGATCCCCGGTGCCGGGAAGTGGAAATCCTGCAACACCCAGGCCGTGACCCTCGGCTCAGGTATGGGCTTTGCCAAGAGTTTCCTGCCTGGAAACGGGATTTCCTCACTGCATCCGAGAGGAGCATGGCAGCACTGTGGAAGCTGCGGCGCCTGCGGGAGCCCTGCGGGAGCCGGCGGAGCGAGGGCAGCGCGGACGCTGCGCAGAGCACGCGCAGACCCGCTCCGTGGCAGCCCCACATCGCTCTGCTCTTCGTGCCCTGCCGCACGCCACGGGAGACGTTGCCACCTCCACCTCTGCAGCTACACGAGGGACCAGATCTTGGGCACCAGCAGAACTGTGGCTGCCACCAGCTGAGGTCTGCGGTCAAGAAGACCTAATCAAGACCTCCCGGGTAACCTGGCTCCCTCTTCGTGCCCAGTGTTGCAAGGACCACATGGTGGGACAGCAATGGCAAAGGCTCCTGCCTGCTCCAGCTCAACCCCTGCTGTCACTCCAGTTGTCTCAAGATTTCTGATTATTCCTATGCCACCTAATCCACAAGTGTAACCAGGACAGTAACAATCTGAGAAGATACAAACTATGTTGGAAAACAGCATTACTTCTATTTCAGAGATGGTTTGAGTAGCCTTAGCTTTGCCTCACTGGTGGGTGAAGGACTTGGGATTATTCACATGGGGAAGGGAATGGTTTTATTCTGGTTTCTCCCAGTTGAGGGGCTGGGGAGGAGGCTCTGTGGTAGACCAGCGGAGATGAAAGCTTTGGAGTCACTGTGTTGCTCTTCAGAAATAGGAAATTTCTTATTTAGCGGGATTGAGGTAATTCCAGCTTCGCTGAAAGTTGCCTATTTCTTTTCAGAGCATCCAACTGAACGAATGCTGCCCATCACCCGGGAAGAGGTCCAGAGATCTCACCAATTCTATCTGGATGTGTGAGCAGTGCAGACTGCCTTAGATCATCAATAGAACAAGGAAAATACCCTTTCCTCCCCATTTCCCTTCCCCTTCTCTGGAGATTAACATGGAGATTAACATGGACTGCAGCAACGTGGTTGTATTCAGGTACTTCTTCTCACTTCTTCAAGTATCCCAATCCACTTTTCAGGGTGCTGTTACATCTTGTTCCTTTGAGAGATTCATGATGGACAGACTAGGTGATGACTTCTGTAATATAAAAACTTTGCTGCTAAACCTGGACTTTTCTCCAGGTCTAACTGCACTGAGGAGAACTGATTTCTACCCATAAGCTTCTAGCCCAGATGATCAGTCCCCTCTAGAGCAGCAGTCTTCTTGCCAACACTGTAGTATCTCGCTGCCAGTCAGCATGGCAAGCCATGCATTTTTCATGCAATTTCATGCCAATTGCATGAAATGCAATTTGACTGCTCACCCTGTGGTCTTGCAAAATGGTGCACTGATTCCTAGCGGCTTTGAGAGGGCACGGTGTTTGCTTGGCAAACATTCCCAGGCGATGGACTGAGCTGCTCCCAAGCAAAAGACGCGGCACAAACACCGGGCTCTGTGTTTTGTACCTCTCTTCCCTTGCAATGATGAGATCCTTAGTATTTTTTTAATTTCTTCCTCATAGGTTGCGCCCTCGCTGATAAGAACACTTTTTGGAGCTCACTTCCTTGGTTGTGACAGAGGCCTGAAGGCCACAGTAAGCATTTCTGGAATGTTTGTATGTTCACACCCTGGCTTTACACTTGCTGGCAGGTGGTAGGAAATCCCTTCAGGGGCTTTGACTTCTCTGATTGTTTCCTTTTTCAATCAAGGGGGATATTTCACTAATATCTTAAATGAGGGTGCTGAAATAGGCGCTCCTGGAATTCTGACTGCTCCAGCTGGATGAAGTCCCTGTGCCAGCTCCCACTCACACTGACAGCTTGTCTGCACCTCAGATGATACTATTTTGCTGAGGAGATACAGCAGTTTTATGGAAATGACTCCGTATTGCTCTGATGGCTCTGGGATTGCTGCTGCAGCACAGTGGGCACCTGCCTGTGAGACACCAAAGAGAAGCTCTTCATCAGGACAAGCGACCAGCTTCAGAACAGGGTCTCTGTGCTCCTCACTCAGAAAAAAAAAGGCCACAACAGAGGAGTAACTACCTTTTGAAACACCCCGAGCTTCAAATGCCAGTGCACAATATTCCCTTGTTAGCTCCTCTGAGTTACAACTCTGAGCAGTGACACTGCGGCGGCGCAGGGGACAGAAGGGCTGGGCTTACAGCCTGTGCAATTCAGGTTTGGTGGAGATTAAGATCTGGCTCAAAACTTTGGAGAAGGGTGCCGTCAAGCTGCACACACCAGGGCGTAGCTGGACAGCTGGATTACTATGCTCAGGCCAGCTTGTTTCAATTATATTTATCTTCCCTCGTATTAATGGTGATACATTATTGTAATGTGCATGGAAATTAAAGCAAAAACAGGCCAGGTGATGGTGAGGATTGCTCCACTATAAATACAGAGCAACTCCCCTGACTCACTTGTTGTTTATTCATTACTGCTGACTCTATTCCTGCAAAACAGCCTCTAGAAATCAGTGTCAGCCAGAGCCATTGCAGGATGTTCCCAGCTTGGATCCAAGGTGCATAAATTGCCTTTTTGATAGGGAAGTGGCTGAGCCACACTGACAGGGTACCAGCTCTCCAGGCACCGTTAAGGGTCTGCAGGGCTGGGAGCTTCCTGAGCCCAGGGGGAGCCGGGGAGAGGGCTGAACTTCACAAACATTTTGGCAATGACTTCTGACTAGGCTCTGGTCCTTATTTTCTAACTCTTGAGCCTGGACTAAGAAAAGGAGAAAAACAACCTCATGTTTTCTCAATGCAACTAGTGTTTGGTAAAGATGAGGGAGAGGAGCTAGATACTGTTCAGCTGCTGCTCACATACTGCGTACGGGCTGAGAAGCCTGCGAGATTTCCCCTTCCCTCCTAGACCGCTCCGCTCTCCCTGGTTGAGCACCGGGCTCTCCTGAACCTCCCTAGTGCTGCCTGCCGGCACTAAGGCTCTTTCTAAAAATGATGTCCGAATACCATGGTTGTCATTCCCAGATGAATCCTAGCGCTTTGTGCTACCGGGATGTGATGAACAAGAAGAGTACAGAGCGGCCGAGATGAGGAGACAGAAGAAACACCCTCACGGTCTCTGCTCCCCGGCCAGCATGCCGAGGGGCCCGAGTGCTCGTGGCCAGGTCCAGGGCCAGGCAGGATGCCTGTGGAGCTTGAGGACGTGCAGTCCCAGGCCTGAGCTCACCCCTACACCCAACGTCCTGTCCCTCGCTACGCACCATGCACAAGCGACTGGGATCCTTTGCAAGGATCTCACACAATGGCATCCTTGCCTGCTTCCCTCCTTGGCAGAAAGGAGAGCAGGTAGGAATATTGCTGAGGAGCTAAGGAGACAACTGGGCCTAATCTTGCTAATTTGTGCATCAGAAGAAGGAAAAACCCTGGAGAACATTTGTGGCAGAGGATCATCTACAAACTGGCACTGAAGTACCTGCTGGCGGTTGGGACGAAGGGGACAACCGGTCCCCAGGGCGCTGTGCTCAGTGCACGGCTGACGAGCTGCAAGGCTCAGCTGGGGCTGCCAAGGACAGACAAGCCGGAGCAGGCCCGAGGCTTGAAGCACCAAGTTGTGCTTCAGTCATCGCCGCTTTGCCGGATCTCATGCCATTTCTGTTCCTTCCAGGCCGTTGCCCCGTTAGGACTTCAAAGCGGCGCGACTTCCTCCCTCGCTAGCGCCGGCTGCAGCCTCGTCCCGCCGGCTGGCTCCGCCGCGGGCGCAGGGCCGAGCATCGCAGCCCTGCGCACGGGGCCTCGCTCTCTGCTCACAGCCAGCTCCACGTCCCACCTCACTGCTGGGGACGTGCACAGCCTGCACACGGGACTGGGGGTGGTGGGGCTTGCTTGAAGCCTGTACCTTTCAAGGCGCTCTGGATTGGAGCCTGAAGGGCTAATTTGGGGTTGGAGACGGGCGTCTGCCTGTACTCTGGGTTCCTGGGCAGATTATAGAGCCTGGCCCAGCCTGCAGAGACTGCAGCTCCTGCCCGCCCTGCTCCAAGCTCCGGGGCTCACGAGTGCGGCCGTGGTCCTGGCGTAGGCGGCCTGGGGTCTGCATGGCAACAGCAATCTGTCCCAGGGCTTCCCACGGGAGCCCCCGAGCCCAAGCCGTGAAGCAGCTCTGGCTCAAAGCACCTCCGGCCTGGGAAGGCCCCTCCTTGGCATCCCCTGACTGCACCAACTGAGACCGTCCCTTTGTACCTGCAGGAAACGTCCCGGCATGACTGATCCCTTGCCAAACCAATGCACAGTTATTTGCTCTGAGGGCTCCAACCCCAGGTACACCCCAAGCCAACACACAGCCCTCCAGCCACCCTCTCCCCACTGCAAAAGTCCCTGCAAGGAGGGGGCTGAGGCTGCGCAGGACCAAGCCCCTGTTCCTGGTTTCCATGGAGGGCAGATGACTTTAGCAGTGCTGGTTTTAGCTGCGTTGCTCTGTCTTTCCAGCAGCACAACCGGGCGGGAGCTGGTCTGACTCCAGCAGTGCCCTGAGCGCCGTTCCCGAGAGACGCGGATGTTTGTAAACTCCAGCGCAGGAATTAACAAATCGGGTGGAATGAGCACGGCCTTCCCCGCCGCTGCGCGGGGCTGGGCGGCCAGGGCTCCGGGTGCTGCAGGAGGGTGCCCTGCGCCGCCCCGCGCACTGCTGCCTGCACAAGCCACCCGTGAAGAACGCGATTTCCTCCTGCTCTGTGGCCGCGGTGGCAGCACCCGGGGCTTGTCGCCAGCGCCCTGCATCCTCCCGAGCCCCCGTGCACCTGCGCGCAGGGGCCCATCTACTGCCCTCAGCTGTCACCCCAGCCAGGGCATTTCTTATTCCTGATTCTCCTCTGACAGCCCCCAAGTCTAGGACCATAACCTGCTTCCCACATCCCTGTTCGAGGCTGGAATAGCTCCCCCAGCCCTCACTGCCCTCCTGGGGCGACACTAGCACCAGAACCAGTGTGAGGTGGAGAGGGGGCACTGAGCTCCCTTGGATGGAGCCTCAGCCCCCCGGCACCCTCGGACCCCCTCTCCAAGGGCTGGTTTCAGGAAGAGCAGCCTCCCGGCACCCCTCTCCCCGCAGCAGGCAGCAGTGCTGCCGAGCACCACGGGGAAAGAGCTGGAGGTTGGCACAGTGGCACGAGGGAGCCCCATGCACCTGGGCATGCGGCACGAGTCTTGCCACTGTCACCGGTGGCTGCAGGACCGAGCGCCACGGAGCCTCCCAGGCCTCCCCAGAAGTGCTGCTTTTCTCCTGCATCGAGCCAAACATTCAACTTCTGTTGCAAGAAGGACCCCTGTGACCCAGGGCAGGGATCTGGCCGCCCTCCAGTTCCCCTCCATGCCGCGCGCAGCCTGGCACGGGGACGCTCCTTGTCCACTGGGCATTCCTCCATCTCTTCCCATTCTGCATCACTCTTTCGGGGGCTCGTTTCGCCCCGCGCTCTCTGCAGCCTGGCACGACGTGTGACCGCCCCAGAGTCCCCCCGCATCAGGAGGAGCGCAGAAAGAGGAGGAAAGTGTCGCGTTGGGTCGCAGGAAGGCAGAGCCCGCGGTGCCCGCGCCGGGCCGGGCCGTGGGGCGCTTCACTCACCTCTTCTTCTGCACCGAGGGGCTGTACTTGCCCCGGTTGCGCTTCCTGAAGAGCGAGTGCATCGCGGCGGCGGCTGCTTCCCCCC
>NW_010580947.1:62462-85904 GCF_000705375.1 Tinamus guttatus | reverse complement strand
ATTTTTAATGGATTTCCCAAGTGTGCCTTTGGCTTGAAGGATTTCAAGTTCCGAGATATTTGGTTAGCAAGGTTCCTCCATAAATTATGTAGTGAAAATGAAAATAACAGTGCTGCGGAATAGAGTTATCAATTGTGTGCTCTTTCATAATTCCATAATTTTAATTTCTCCTTCTCTGTGTTGCAGAAAGTGTTTGCCTCTCGAAAGGAGCTTCTGGAATATGATCTGCAACAGAGAGAGGCCGCAACGAAGTCCTCACGAACCACCGTCCAACCCACATTTACTGCCAGCCAGTATCGTGCCTTGTCTGTTTTAGGCTGTGGTCACACGTCTTCAACTAAATGCTACGGCTGTGCCTCAGCTGTCACTGAGCACTGCATAACGCTGCTTCGGGCCTTGGCCACCAACTCGGCCATCAGGCACATCCTTGTGTCCCAGGGCCTCATCCGAGAATTGTTTGACTACAACTTGCGCCGCGGCGCGGCCGCCATGCGGGAAGAGGTCCGGCAGCTCATGTGCCTTCTGACCAGGTTAGCTCTGATTCCGGGTTTGAATCCAGGGAAATCTGGAGAGCCACGTGCTTATATGGTGGATGTCTGGCATTCGCTGTATGCACTTGTATAGTTTTCCTCATTTAAGCTGAAATCACAGGAGCTTTGAGTGTCTAGTACGTATAATGCTAACTACAAAGCTTAATAATATTGTCTTTTGAAATTAGGGACAATCCAGAGGCCACACAGCAGATGAATGACTTGATCATTGGGAAGGTTTCTGCAGCTCTGAAAGGACACTGGGCCAACCCAGACTTGGTGAGAAACTGCAGTATTCTCCTATCTCTTTCTACTGGCCTCCTGAACTGCTGGTGTGCTGTAATTATTACATCTGCTCTATTATCAGGACCTGTTTGTAATATGGATGGCATTTCTGTTTTGGTGGGAATTAAGATATGCATCAGAGCAAAGCACAAAATGATAGACACAAGTTTCCTCAGGCAGTTCTGCCTGTTGCAGCAGTGTCTTGCTGCTTACCTTGCAGGCTTCTCGCAGGTTACTAATTATCTCAGAGAGGCATGGGATTATATTTATTGGAGTGTCTGTATTTTTATATCAAAATGGACTTTTAAATATCAAAAAGCAAAAATGACTGCTGCATCACCACTACTTCCTAAGGGTTTGAATATGTGTCTGTATTGCAGGCTAGCAGCCTCCAGTATGAAATGTTGCTGCTAACAGACTCCATCTCGCGGGAAGACAGCTGCTGGGAGCTCCGACTACGTTGTGGTGGGTTCAGATGACCAATGTGAAATCTTTATTTTAAAACTTTATGACTAGATCCATGCACAAAACAAAGATTTTTAAAGAAGGGAAGTGATCCTGGCTTGTGATTTGGGTTAAAAGTGCAGTTAGCACCAGGTAGCTTCATCTCTGGATATTCAGTGAGTGCTGAGAAACAAAAACGTTGGAGGAGTAAAACTGGAAGGAAAGGATGGCAAGGTTCTAATCTGTAATAAAAAAATATATTTTTTTTATGTTTAATTCCATGACACTGTGATACTTTTGGCCAAGTACGTGAGCTCTTACCTTATTCTAAGCACTCCTGATGTGCTGTACACCTGCAGATCCTATATATGAACCCTTATATCCTCCTTTCAGCTCTCAGCCTCTTTCTGATGGCGGTGAACATTAAGACCCCCGTGGTTGTGGAAAACATCACCCTCATGTGCCTGCGCATTCTTCAAAAGCTGATCAAACCACCTGCTCCAACCAGCAAGAAAAATAAGGTACTGCCTTGTACAGATGCTGAGCACAGCATGTGAAAGCGAGCTGACTGAAGCCTGGCACACCAGCCTTTAAAAAGGAACGGCTTTGTGAGGATGCTAGAGATATTTTCGGCAAACTCTTGGTTCTTTCACCACTTCATAGAATCAAATTCCTTTGGCTCTGGTTTTTAAATATACAGCTGCAGTTCTGATGTGATATCGGTTGGCTGCTCTTCTCTTTGAAGCTGGGGTAACATTTGCAAAGGGAGGGCATGTGTCTCCTCTGGCCGAGCTATGTGATAATCACACACTGGTGTCAAGGATGAGTGTACTGCTATTTCAGTAGTATTGGTGTCTCTTTTAGACTGAGGTATCTCTCTCAGTTCATTGTACTCAGAAGTGGGAAAGGAGAGTCCTTGACTTACAGCAAAATTGGAAATAACTACACTCTAGGGGTAATGAGTGTGTATGTACTGCTATTAGGCAAGAGCTGCCTTCACCTATTCACTGAGGCAGCGCAGCTAGTGGTTACCTGTACAGGAGTAACTCTTCCCAGGGCAGAACGTGACTTCCCCAAATCTTTTTTTTGCTTGTTAGGATGTGCCTGTGGATGCACTCACCACTGTGAAGCCTTACAGCAATGAAATCCATGCGCAAGCTCAACTGTGGCTCAAGAGGGACCCCAAAGCATCATATGAAGCATGGAAGAAGTGTCTCCCTGCCAGAGGTAATCTTGTGCTTTCACCTTGGGGTAGTTTAGCTCACTTTGTGATAGAATATGCATGTCCTTCAGGTTTAATAAGAAATGTATATTTGTAGATGTGTCAGCTTCTGTCCTGTGGCATTGGATGCCATTTTAACTGTAGTCCTTGCAGCACGGATATCTCTTGGCTATGAGGCTCAGCCTCTGAGCAGAAAATGTGCTGTGCTTGAAGAATATCAGGGGATAATCAAAAATGAAACTTACTTTTTACTGAAAATTAAACCAGCCAACTAAAATGTAGAACTGAATTCACTGAGAAGCTGCCATGGACTGAGAAGCTGAGGGATTTGCATATGGACTAGAGGTGAAAGATCCCAACTGGAAGTGAAAATGGCAGCCAAAAGAAATGAGAAGCTTCTCAAAACTCCTGCTGGAGTTGGAGGTGGTCCAGCATGCAAAATAAAATGCAGTAGCGTTAATAATTACCAACTGTTGACAGTTCTCTTAAGCTGTTTTCGATTTTGCAGGTATAGATGCCAATGGGAAAGCTCCCAGCAAAGCTGAGCTTCACCAGCTCTACTTGTCGGAAAAATACGTCTGGAAATGGAAACAGTTTATGAGTCGCCGTGGGAAGAGAACTTGCCCACTGGATCTCAAGCTGGGACACAACAATTGGCTGCGTCAGGTAAGTGCTAGTGAAAACTTGGCTGGGATGCACCAGCCTACGCAACAGCTTAGGACAGAGTTAACCATTAGTTTTTATGTGCGCATCGAACAATATCTTTTTTTTTTTATGCTCTACCCTTAGGTGCTGTTTACTCCTGCTACCCAAGCTGCAAGGCAGGCTGCGTGCACTATTGTGGAAGCTCTGGCTACCATCCCCAGCCGTAAACAGCAGGTCCTTGATCTCCTTACAAGGTATTTCTTGGGATGCCACACCCGGCAGCTCCAAGATGATGTTTCTCTGATTCCCAAGAGAACTTTTCTCACTAAAAATAGGGAGTTTTCTGGATAAGTTTCTGGATTTTTTGAACTATTTTCCATGTTATCCTTAATCGAATATTGTGAATATGTTCACAATAACGCCACAAAGCAGTTGCCAACCAGTGTTTGCTCTTCTCTAAGCTACCTGGACGAGCTGAGCGTTGCTGGCGAGTGTGCTGCTGAGTACCTAGCCCTGTACCAGAAACTCATCAAACCTGCCCACTGGAAGGTCTACCTGGCTGCGAGAGGGGTCTTGCCCTACATCGGCAGTCTCATCACTAAGGTATGGATCTCTGTGGAGGAGCTATAGAGCAGCAGGAAGCTTGTCCCTGCCTTGGCAGCCAGCTCGTTTAGCGCCTTGTCATCTACATCTCTTTACTCAGAGATGTTGATAGCCCATGCCTGGTTTAGGAGGTTTGTCACTTTGCACTGTCTGTCACCTCTAAGCACAGAATAAACCCAGCTGGATTCAGCCTCAGTGCAAACTGGCCAGTTCATATCAGGTAACTTTTCTCTGGGCAGCTTTGCTAAGGGGTGTAAATACTGCTGCTGTGACTTGGCACTGAGTCCAGGCTGGAAGCAGTCTTAGCTGCCAGCCTGGACTCCAAAAGCCCTTAATGCCAACGGAGGATTAGGTGTGCTACCATTCCTCCTGTGCAAATTACAGCCTGTTGAAGGAAGAGCACATTTAAGTTGCCATCCTCAGATAGTTGGGCTTAGCAGTTTGCTGGTGAGAAAAACTCAGTTCTGATGCAGATAATGCCGTCTGCTTTAACAGTGACCCTAAGTCCAGTGCATGAGGAGCACAGCGAGCAGAGCCTGGCGCTGGGAGCTGGTCTCGTGGGTCCCTCGAGTGAATGGGTGGGAATAGTCATGGGATTCATAGAGGGAGAAGATCAGGAGAAAATTTGGGTCAGTTTTTCTTCCCTGCTACTTCAACGCTGCAGTTCTCATTTCTCTGTGGTTGGCTCTGTTTCTTTGCTATGCTCCTTTGCCCCCTGTGCTCACACACAGGTCAGTTGGTTTTCACTGTGCTGGACGCTGGCCAGCTAGTCATTATTGTCACTGTCGTTTATCCTAATGGGCATGTTAATTATTTTCAGGAAATAGCTCGTTTACTTGCCTTGGAGGAAGCAACACTCAGCACTGATTTGCAGCAGGGATATGCCTTGAAGAGTCTCACAGGTATTTGCTGGCATCCACACAAGTCATACTGTAGGATTAGAGACAGGGTGACTGTTATTTCAGAACAGCATGTAGCAGAGTTTTGAACAGATGTGGTACAATGTTTTGCAATCATCAGCATTGGATTTTTACCCATCAGTTTATCTCTGATAGATTGGGAAAACAGATTTTCCCATAGGTCATTCTGAACAGGTTTAGTTTTTAGTGCCTTGAACTAATTTTGTGTCATGAGCAAATTTTGTCATAGCACTGTTCTTCTGCGTGTCTTGATTACATTTATTGAACAGTATAGTTCCCAGCACCATTGTAACGCTGCTAATTTATTCCTCCCTGTTGTGCCTTAGTTATCAATGTTTTAGCACCTTGTCCTTTTATTCTATAATGGCAGTTTTTGTTTTTTGCCTTCTATGGTAGACTTTTTTCAAAAACTTGTCTGAAATGAGATTACATTGTGTCAGTTCAGTCACTCTTTTTCGTATTCCATTCTATGATATAATTTCATATTTGCTGGCCACAGAAAACTTGAAGGTAACAAAATGAAGCTCTTTCCTCCATCCTGTATGTCTCATTCCTGCCCAGGTCTTCTCTCTTCCTTCGTGGAGGTAGAGTCTATCAAACGACACTTCAAAAGCCGCCTGGTGGGTACAGTCCTCAATGGTTACCTGTGTTTGAGGAAGTTAGTGGTGCAGAGAACAAAGCTGATCGATGAAACCCAGGACATGCTGCTGGAGATGCTGGAGGACATGACGACAGGTAAAACCACGGGAGTGCCAGAAACCCAGACTAGCTATTGGGATTTTTTTGTTGTTTTGTTTTTATTTGTTTTAATGGCTTGGGCCTTCTAATACTTCCTTGTGGCACTGGAAAGGTCAGTGATGTTCCTGGAATCATCTCTTCTTTCCCAGGGCTTTAAGCCTCCTCCTTACCAGACTGTTTTACTGCAGCCCAAGCATGCAAAGTAGTTTTCTAGTGACTGTACCAATAAACAGCCTCTTTACTAGGTAGCTTGTCCTTGGAAGAAGAGGGCGCCGAATTGGTATTTACTGCATGGGGATTTGTTGTCCGTATTGAGCTAAAACGGAGCCCTTGGGAGCTGGTGTGTGTGTGTCTCAATTTTTCCTTGTCTTGGCAGGCACAGAATCCGAAACAAAGGCGTTTATGGCAGTGTGTATAGAGACAGCAAAACGTTACAGCCTTGATGACTACAGGACACCCGTGTTCATCTTCGAGAGACTTTGCAGTATTATCTATCCTGTGAGTATATCCATGGCTGTAACTTCTCTTATAAAATCAGACTTCTTAAATAAAGTTTACATTTCAGCAAAACAAAATAGTAGCCTAGACAATAAGGGTTTAATACTAGCCAGCGTAGAACTGTAGTAATGTGCCATCCAGTTTTGAAGTTTTAGTATTCAGATTCCTTACTGTAGCCTGTTCTGCGCAAGGACAACCAGTAGCAAAGTCACTCTGTGCTGTAGAATGTGAGTACTAAAGTCTGCGTGAGGCCACGTAGAGCAGGATACACCAGCAGTGAAAGGGCTTGGGGCTGAGGGACACCCTGCAAATCACTAACATGCGAGTGCGGGAAATGGAGCGTGTTTAGGGTGGAAAAAAAACAAGTCACTCGGCCTCTGCTCTTGTTCTTTAGGAGGAGAATGAAGTGACTGAGTTCTTTGTAACGCTGGAGAAAGATCCCCAGCAGGAAGACTTCTTGCAGGGCAGAATGCCAGGCAATCCCTACAGCAGTAATGAGCCTGGCATCGGGCCGCTCATGAGGGACATCAAGAACAAAATCTGCCAGGACTGTGACCTGGTAGCTCTGCTGGAGGATGACAGCGGAATGGAGGTGAGGATGCTGAAGTGTGGATTTCTTGCCCTGACAAAGGCGGACTCATTTCTAAGCAGCTTTAGTTGCTAACATACTTTGAACCTGTTCTAGAACGCTGCTTCTTTTCCTTTCAGCTTTTGGTGAACAATAAGATCATCAGTTTGGACTTGCCTGTAGCCGAGGTCTATAAGAAGGTGTGGTGTCCCACGAACGAGGTATGTGTCTGTCCGTTTTCAATGGAAATCACAGGAATCAGGATTTATTCCATGACATATAATTTCCTAGCTACAATTGCTCAGCACCTTTTTTTCCCTTTTTTGGGGTGCTCTATTGGATACATTGTTGCTCAATTCTGCAACAAAAATGATTTAAAAGGGCATAGTAGTGGCTCAGGTACTCAGCCCATTGAATTTGCTATTAGTAGCGGGTATGGCCTGTTCTCCAGATGAAGAAGTGGACACAGAGGTCTTGAGGGACTGGCCCAACAGTGTCACAACAAGCTCATTCCAGGGACGGATGCAGAGCCCAGAACAAGCCGTTCTCTTTGTAATCTTACCCATTCCAAATATGTTCTCTAGACTTATTGCTAGTATAAGCAATAATGGAGATTATAAAAGATGACTGATTTACCTAACAGTTCTTGTTCTTTCCCCTGTTTGTTGGTCGTGCACATAGGAAGAAATCAGATGTAAAGCCCGTTTTGGTGAATTGTGACACAGGGGATTCTCAGATCTGATCCGAGCCCGAACTGTGTTACCCAAAGGGAACAACAACAACTCGTGGGCGCTGCAGAGCCGCTCCGAGCGCGGCCGTTCCCGGACTGCTGGCGCTGGAGCCGCCGTGCTCCGCTCCCAGGGGCGGCAGCGGCCGGGAAGGGCACAGTCTGCTCCGGCTTTCATCCTGCTTCCTTTGTGCACGCTGCGGCACCGCGCTCCTGGAGCGCCGCTCGCGTTCCCTAGGAAATAGGCTCACGAGAAGCCAGCCTCGGGACCCTTTTTGTTCCCCTTGTCTCTCCGTGGCTTTTTTTTTTTTTTCCTTGTTCATCTGCCGTTTTACCAGGGCCCCTGCGGTGTTAATTGCTGGTCTCTAGCGCGGCCTTTGAGCAGATCTTCCCCCCGGGGCTTTCCCGATGCTTATGTATTTGCTGTGACATTAAGCACTGCTTATTCCACATTAGGCTTAGTGCGCTTTCTGACAGGTTTTTCTCTCACAAGGTCTCTTGCTCCCAAATCTGGGATTTTTTTTCTTTTCTGCTTTTTATTTAGACCTGTGGATTAAAATGGAAAGTTTAGTGATAGGCAGTCAGTATTTCCAGCTGGAAACACATCTAGAAAGCCACCCCCTTTCCATGGTAAAAGTGCAATCCTTTCCCATTTTAGGCTCTCTCCTTGCAATAATAACACACCATCTTAGCAAAAGCTCATTAAATTGCCTTTTACTCCTCCTGTTTCATTTTCCATCGCTGCACATTTTTCTGTATTTGAAAGCAGTGCTTCAATTAGCCTCCTCCGCTGCATTTATTGGGCTGTGCCTTATCTGACTATATCACAGGTATATAAGATGCCTCCACTGGAAAGAGAAGGCTGATGCATTTCCCTATGGATGCCTATGGATGAGGGCGCGTTGTGCTTGGATAGTTCCTTGGTGCTAAGGGAGGGGGCAAGACTGCTTATTACTGTGTTATCCCTCTGATAGACAATGTGAGGCATAACAGGACAGAGCAACTGATGATTTATTGAACATTTTTGCAGGTCCTGGCTTTGCAGTTGTTTTTAATTCATCACAACCAAGGGAGGAGGAGGGAGTGAAAAATGTCTTGGTGTCATCTCCTGTGAAAAGAGCACAGAAGAGAAGGACACTTAAGTGTTTTACATGCCCTAAAGAAAACCACACCTGTGTATGTGTGTCTGTATAGGGCGAGTTAATGTAACAGTCTTCTGTCTCGCAGGGGGAGCCCATGAGGATCATTTACCGCATGCGGGGGTTACTAGGAGATGCCACGGAGGAATTCATCGAGTCCCTAGACTCCACTACTGGTAATGCACTTGTCTCCTGAAAGCTGGGATTAGATTTGAAATCTGAGGTTTGCTGTAGAGCAATGACACTCTTATCCTTGCAGCAGCAGGCTTAAAGTTGATTGACGTTTCTTTTGCTGCAGTTACCTGCTTCCCCTACAGTGGATGTTGATTTTAAGAGTTTAATGTCTGGGCTTTCAAGCTGAATGCTTGTATGGCATGGGACCGTTCACTGTGGCCCTCCTTCATATTCCTGCTCATCCCCTTTTTTTTTTTTTTTTTTTTTTTTTTTTTTTTTTTTTTGACAATTTGACACAGCTGGTATAACTTCAGCTGCCTGTAAACATGGCCTTCTGTGTTGTGCCTTGTCTTTGTGGCTTCTTCCTTTCTTCATAACCTGTGTCTGTCCTGTAGATGAGGAGGAGGATGAGGAAGAAGTGTACAAGATGGCTGGGGTGATGGCCCAGTGTGGTGGCCTGGAGTGCATGCTGAACAGATTGACAGGAATTAAGGACTTCAAACAAGGCCGGCACCTCTTGACGGTGAGTCTGAGCTGCTCTGCTTTGGGCTTCGGAGATACACGGCAGAAAATACAACAGGCATGAGTGAAATTTCCACTTTTGCTGTCTTAGGTTTCAGTTCAAGTGTTGGAGCAGAGGTTGCACTTCACTCATTTGTTAAAACCTGAGGAGTTTTCTTTCTCCCTCCCAATCTCTTTAGTTAGCAGTTTTATACAAAAAAAAAAAAAAGATGGAGAAGTCAAATTGTTGATAGGACTGAAACCTACCTTACTGGAGTGATTGTTTTCTGCCTTGGTTATAATGACAAAACAAAGCTGTCCAAGGTTAATATTAGCATAAAATCCTGACTTGTTATTTACCCCCCAAGTTTGAAAAGTAGCTCTGTGATCAGGTGCTTTTAATTTCAGTAATATTTTGATACTCATTTGGAGTACAGTGGAGAATCCATTCTCTGTATTTTGTAGGTGCTGTTAAAACTGTTCAGTTACTGCGTGAAGGTGAAAATCAATCGTCAACAGCTGGTCAAGCCTGAGATGAACACTTTGAATGTCATGCTGGGAACCCTTAACTTGGTAAGGATAACAGGGGCATTGAGCCTTTTATTAAGCAGGAGGAATTTGGTAATGTTGGCTGAACGGTGGTTTGGTTAAGTGATTTTCAAAACTGTTGTTGTTCGATGGCCTCACAGACATGGATGCTGGGTTAATGTACTGCTCAGAAGTGCAGCAGGGTCTTGGGTGATCTGCTGGTCTTTGCACTGTGAATTTCTAGATAACTGGGTTTTATTTCTACCTGTGTTGCTGAAATTCTTGGTTATTTAATGAAAGGGGTCCTATTCAACAAGGGAGCTTGGACTTCCTTAAAGTACTTGCCATGGACTCGAGTACCTCAGATTGTCCTGCTTCCTTACGACAACTGTGAAAGATCTTAAATATTGCTGGATGAACCCAGCACATTTTCTGTTGGGCATTCCCTATCTACAAGTAATGGGAATCAAGTGGCTCAGTTAAATCTTTTCCTGTTGATGCTGTGAGTACTGTTACCTTCTTCAGGCTCTCGTGGCTGAGCAGGAAAGCAAGGACAGTGGAGGAGCAGCTGTGGCAGAGCAAGTGCTCAGTATAATGGAGATCATACTGGATGAATCCAACGCGGAACCTCTGAGCGAGGACAAGGTGAGGGGCTGAACGGGAGTGTAGCCTGGGATTTAAAGCTGATACCTCTGCTATTATAGGGATTCAGAGCTTCAGGAGTTGTAGAGCTGTGTTGAATGGAAGTCTCACATATGCCAGCAAGGTCTTAGCAGGCCTTGGAGGTAGTGCCCTCAACCAAAAGCCCTCCTTTGGGGCTAAAATCAACTAGAGAATTCTTTAACAAGAGATGAAAGAAGACAAGTGTCCACTAGACTAGATGATAACAGCCATTTCTCTGGACACTTGAAGTTTTTATTCTTTATCAGCCTGTTTGATCAGGGTCAAGAGCTCTGTTTCATCAAGACCAGAGTACCAGCTACTGGAAAGCAAGTGTTTCCTTGGATGATGTAGATCTATCCCCAAACGTAAGCCATGCTCTTTGTTTGCAGGGTAACCTTCTCCTGACTGGTGACAAGGATCAGCTGGTGATGCTGCTCGATCAGATCAACAGCACTTTCGTCCGCTCCAATCTCAGCGTCTTGCAAGGCCTGTTACGCATCATTCCTTACCTGTCCTTCGGGGAAATGGAGAAAATGCAGATTCTTGTTGACCGATTCAAACCCTACTGTAGCTTTGATAAGTAAGTTGGCAGGTCTCAACTAAAATCACGCAAAATGGGGTGGATGGAGAAGTTCATACCTTTTCTCATTGATGCTCGTTTCAGTGTAATGCAGAGTTTCAGGATTCCAAAGTTTCAGCTTATTTTTTCACTTCTAAGCCATTTCTAGGAGAAATATATGACTGTAGCTCAGGAAATATGGCTTTGAAGTATATTCTGCAATGATGGGCCTGAGTGGCAGGATTGGGTGTTCTGAGGCTATGAGGTGGTAGAGCATGTTTGTGCATTCAGTGGTAATAAAATAAGAATCATTATACAGGCAGATCTTTGAGGAACCTCCAAGTGACTGTTTCTCCTCCTAACTCAGGTATGATGAGGAGCACAGCGGAGATGACAAAGTTTTCCTAGACTGCTTCTGTAAAATAGCAGCTGGGATAAAGAATAACAGCAACGGCCATCAGCTGAAAGATCTGATCCTCCAGAAGGGGATCACGCAGAATGCCCTTGACTACATGAAAAAGCACATTCCTAGTGCAAAAAAGTGAGTTGCTTCCTCGTGTGTGTGGTAATCCTGAGCATCCCTGTCTCATTTGAACACCATCCAATAAAGCTCACTTCCAGGAAAGCTGTTAACAAGGCCACATTCAGAAGCTGTACTTGGTACAGCTGTGATACAGAGGGTCTAGGATGCTGCTGCTATTGGGATGGGATAAGAGTCCAGGACCCTCTGACATCCTTCTGGGCTGGTTTCCTGGATGCTGTGATCTGTGTGTTTCTTTCACTACCCTCTGTATACTGTATCAGAGCTTCTGATGGTGATGACCAGCCCATAAATCCAGAACAAATCCCAAGGCACAGCGCAGTTGGCACTGTGGCTGTTAGTGTGCACGCCATGGAAGTGGGTGTGTGAATGTCACTCCGTTAATTGGCGGAGGAGGGATGTGGGAAGGGGGATGCTTGGCTGTGCCTGCAGCCTGTGTCCTGCCACCGTGCTGCTGGCTGCCAGTGCCTTCCCAGAGCAGCCGACTGTCCTTCAACTGCCACCTCTTGCTCCCTGCGCAGCTTGGATGCAGACATCTGGAAGAAATTCCTATCTCGCCCTGCGCTGCCTTTTATCCTCCGCCTGCTCCGAGGACTTGCCACGCAGCACCCTGCCACGCAGGTAAGGAGGCCCTCTTAGGAGCAGAGCAGGACAGGACTGGCTTGTTGCTGTGTTTTTTTCTGGTCGTAGCTAGGCGGATATTTCAGTAGTAGTTAATTCTCAGATGCTTTGGTTGGGCTTGGAGAGAGATACTGGCTTCAGATGTAGTCTGCTAGGCAGGTAAAGACTGAGATTTTGCCTTAAGTATACTTCATGCTGGGTGGTGTGAGGTGGTAACATGGGTATTCTGTGAAGAGAAGGCCCAACATCCAGTGTAGAAGCAAGTTGCCACCCTCTTGTATGCAGGGTCCAGGGTCCGTAGTGTGGGAGTGCTGGAGAAGAGTAAACCACTGCAGTACTTTGAGGCAGCTGCTGTGAGTGGGTTTAGAGGGAAACGAATACTGTCGTGTACATCCCTTTTTCTTTCTCTTTTGAAAAAGGTGCTGTGTTTCCTTCTTTCCTAGGTGCTAATAGGTACAGACTCCATCACAAACCTGCACAAGCTGGAGCAGGTGTCTAGCGACGAAGGGATTGGGACACTAGCGGAGAATCTTCTGGAAGCACTGAGGGAACATCCAGAGGTGAATAAGAAGATCGACGCTGCCCGGAAGGAGACACGTGCGGAGAAGAAGCGCATGGCTATGGCGATGAGGCAGAAGGCCTTGGGCACTCTGGGCATGACGGTAATGTCTGTTTGCACCGACGGCAGACTCGTGATCTCATGACCTTTTCACTGCCCTCTCGCTAAAGCTGCCACATGAGGAATTGTATAAAATGATTTATTGACAAATACTGGAGAGCTGGAGCCTGTGACGTGCCTGGCACCCCTGGGAGAGTAAATATGGTTGCTACTAGCAGTCTGGGAAGTGGATTGGGCATTCCCGTGACAGTGGTGGGGACGGTGCTCTTCATTATGGTCTTTTCAACCTTCTTGACTTGTTCTCCTTTTCAGACGAATGAGAAGGGTCAGGTAGTGACCAAGACCGCACTGCTTAAACAGATGGAGGAGCTCATAGAAGAACCAGGTCTGACTTGCTGCATCTGCCGGGAAGGCTACAAGTTTCAGGTAAAGTGAGATAGGTCTGTGAAGCCCTCTAATCCAGGGAGGCAACTTGCCAAGAGCTGGGCAAGCCTTGGTGCTTTGGCCCTGGGAGAGCAGGAATTAGCAGGTTTGGTATATATGTTTATTAAAGCTTCATCTTTTAGGGCTTCATCAGTGTGTATTGAACCCTGTTATATGTTGTCCCATGGCTCTGGACAAGACGTTTGAAGTGGTTTCTGCACCAGCTGAACTTTGTAGAGCTCTTTCAGCACCCCTCAGCCCTAGAATGCAATCAGAGCAATTCTAGGATGCTAGAAGCATCAGAGAAGCTTTGCTATTTCTTTTTGTAGTTTATTATAGCCAGGTCATTCTGACATGTTTGCTTGTTCTTAACTGCAGGTATTGCCTTTGGGGCTAGTGTTATGTTCAGAGGCTCATTTGAGTTCTTTGGTGCCCCCCTTGAAACTAACAGTGTTTTACTCATTCCTTCTGGAAAAAAAAAAAATGGCTGGTGTCAGGTTGAAGTAGGAAGGTTGTTGGCTCAGTGGCCTGAATAGACCATTGAAGAGTCAGTCAAACCAGTATAAAGCGTGAACGGTGCAGAGATGTGAATAAACTCTAACACAGCTGTTGTTATTGCAGCCAACAAAGGTCCTGGGTATTTATACGTTCACCAAGCGCGTTGCACTGGAGGAGTTTGAGAACAAGCCCCGAAAACAGCAGGGCTACAGCACAGTCTCTCATTTCAACATCGTCCATTACGACTGTCACCTTGCAGCTGTGAGGTAGGCTCCGATTGCAGGCGAGGAGTAGTGCTTGAGGCTACATTTCAAGGTGTTTGGGGGGCTTGGGACTCAGCCTTGTCACTCAAAACAGATTTGCCCATGAGCTGGTCACTTGGTAGCTTGGAGACAGCCACCGCCTTCTCTGTTGTAGTTTGTTAATACCACACTCAGAAGCCAGGCCTGGCCACCAAAAAGTCAAATCTGTTATCATTAGAAATAACTGCTGCATAGGTTAAAGAAGTTCTGGAATTGCCAAATTCCCGATGGCTTCTTTGGCCAAATTTTGCCTCCTGGTAAGCTGTGAGGTGTTGCTTTCTTTCTACGTGCAGGCTGGCTCGTGGCCGTGATGTGTGGGAGAGCGCAGCCCTGCAAAATGCCAACACCAAGTGCAACGGGCTCCTGCCAGTCTGGGGGCCTCATGTGCCAGAGTCTGCCTTTGCTACATGCTTGGCAAGGTGGGTAGAGCCAGTTACTTCTCCAACTGTTTTGTGTTGGGGTAGGTGAGACAGTATGTTATCATAGTGGCATGGAAGTTGCTTGAAAAACTGTTATTTATAGTGCAGAAGAAGAAATTTAATCAGCATTTTTAAATGGTACTTAATAAAGTAACGCTTTCTGCTGTTTTTCAGACACAACACGTACCTCCAGGAGTGCACGGGGCAGCGGGAACCCACCTACCAGCTCAATGTCCATGACATTAAGCTGCTATTTCTCCGCTTCGCAATGGAGCAATCATTCAGCGTAGACACTGGAGGAGGAGGAAGGGAGAGCAACATACACCTCATTCCATACATAATCCACACGGTGCTCTACGTCCTCAACACGTCAGTATCTCGCTCCTACCACCAGCCTGTCCTTCCCTCACGTGGCCTCAAAGCAGGTGCCATCTGCACTTGCACATGCATGTGGCCAGGAAAGTGGGAAACCTCCCAGGCTTCAGATGGAACCAAACTGCGTGTTTTAAGCAGAATGTTATGGGCTTAAATTGGTCACAGTGAAACATTTGTGGCCCGTGAACGTGCAGGATAACAGGGAACCTACTGAACAGAAGCAGATTGGAAGGTGTCTCCTTTTTCAGTTGTACATGTTACCTCTGGGTTGAGCAATGAGATTATTAGATTAAAGGAACATTATCAGTTTAGTTTCTTCTGGAAAAGCAGAAGAAAGACTTCTCTGAAGTAATCACTGTTGGTTGATATTATTACCCAAGATGAGAATAACCCAGTCAGCCTCAAGTTTTGACTTACTACATTTCTCCTGTAGTGTTCAGGTTCTTAAGACTCCGATTTTTAAGTTTGTTTTTACTAAGAAACAGCAGCATAGCAACACTTCCCTTGAATTGTTTGTGTAAGAACTTATTTATACAAAGCATAAATATCTGTGACACCTTGGCTTCACACTATGTGTAAGTGCACAAATGCATAGATGCCTGAATAGTTTTGAATACCTGAGCAAGTTCTCATAATGCAGCATCCTATGCAAAAACAAGTGCCCATTAACCTTTTATGTACACAGTGGGATAAAATAATATTAATTAAATCAACATATAGTGTGTGAAAATGTATGTCTCTTAAACCATCATCCCTCCAGATGGAATTAAATAAATCTCAGCTCACTTTCCATCCTGGAACTAATCAGCATTTTGGCTCTTACACAATTTGTGTGTTGTTTTTAGTATCTGTCTCCAGATCCCTGCGCTATTGTTTACTGATTCCCTTGAGGGACAAATGAATGAAACTATTCATCTAATTTCATAAGTCTGCTTGGTGGCACTAGAGAGCCCAGAACCTACTTGATCACTGTTGTGTGAAAATGCATTACGTAGTTTCCAGAATTTCTTTGTTTGATATTAAATGTAGAGGACGAAGAGCTGTTAGTTATGCTACCAGCTGCATAACTTAGCAAATGAGAAGTTCCTGGAATGCTGGCTCATAGGCAGAGCTGTATTTGCTAGAGATATACTGCTTTATGCATTTCTGATAGGGAGGGCAGACCTGACTTCAAAATTGAGGGATTTACCTAGGTTTGTATGTCTCACCGTGAACAAATGATGGCCAGTGCATGGACTGGGGGAAACTGGCAGTGCAAAGTGAGCGCCACTCTATTTCCTAGGTAAAACTGCTCTATTGCAATGCTTCAAAGCTGCTGCAAAGTAACAAATGACCTGTAGGAGCCCCTGGGTCAGAACAGCTGCTGATGCTTCTGTTTCATTTCAGAACTCGAGCAACCTCGAGGGAGGAGAAAAACCTCCAGAGCTTCATGGAACATCCCAAAGAGAAGTGGGTAGAGAGCGCCTACGAGGTGGACGGGCCCCACTACTACACGGTGCTGGCGCTGCACATCTCGTCGCCCGAGAAGTGGAGGGCCATGCGCGTGGAGATCCTCAAGAGGCTCCTGGTCACCTCCCACGCGCGCCTGGTGTCACCAGGCGGTGCCAGCAGGTCAGGTGGCCCCGCGCCGTGCAGCTGCGGACCCTGCGTGCGTTAGAGCAGCCACTAACCCGTGCTTAACCCCTGAGCTTGGCACGCAGCTTTGCAGCGTTACGAGCAGGAGAAGCCAATTCAGGGTCCTTTCTGGAGTGGACGTATCAGGAGATCAGCGCTTCTTTATTTATCTATCTATTTCTTCTGTTTTAGCAGGCTCTGTGCTTGCCTTGACTAACAAGAGTGTTTCTTTGCTCTTTGTGATCAGCGCAACAGCTTCCTTAAATAGAAAAAGAAATAGAAATAGAAATCAAATGCTGTTGCTTTTCAAAAAAAAAGAGAAAGGAAAAATCAATAGCAGCTGTCAAGCACTTGAGAAGTACAAGAATAAGCAACTGCCTGACAAAAGGAAATATTTCCAGGGAAGGAAGGGGAATTCCAGTTTATGAAAGGATGATTTTAAAGAGCTGTCATAATTAGGAATAGGTTCATTATTACTCTAAGTCGCCTTAAAGGGCATTCTTCGTGTGGTGGCATAATTACATGTTTGATAAAGTCATTACGTTGTGGCAGCACAGCACGCAGCAGGCCTCGCTGCTGTGAGAGCATCACGAGCACGAGAGCTTCCCTGCCCTTACGGGGGCCGCCGTATCGATCCCGGCGCGGCTCTGGGAGGGCCGGCGCGGGAGATGCGATCCCGGATGGCTGCTTTTCCAGGCGCAAGGACAGGCCGTCTTTCACGGGCCTGAAAGAGAGCCTGGCGAAGGAGAGGCCCTGGGGGGGTGGCTATGGGCTTTGGGTGTTTTTTGGAAAACCCTTCTGCAAATAATTTCGGTTTCTTTCCCGAGTTATCTCTAAACATGTGGAGCAATAAAAGCATATCGGAAGTGAAATAGCCAGAAACTTCCCGCTAGCTGCCTCATCTAGGGGATTTCAGGGGAAAACACTGCGAAATAGTTATGCCAAGGTTTATCTGAGGGCTTTCTTTAACCCTGTAGACTATGAGAACACGCAGCCTTTGCTGATTATGCCTTTCAGAAATAGAAATATGGGAATTCTTGATTCTCTTAGCTTATTTACTCTTGCAGTAAAGCAGGAAGAGGGAGATGGATGCTGAAGCGCTCTGCAGATAAATACCAACACCTTGAACTTGTAGGCTAAGCCACATCCAGCAACATCTGCAAATACTGAGCAACATCTGTAACGCTGGAGTGATGCACCTGCATACAAAAGATGAAATTTAGCCTTCTGCATTAGATGCAGTGCAGCCATACAGAGCACATCAGGGTGGTGTGCGCTGAAGGTTACAGAGATACAAGGATTCACTCCCACTTTTACCAGGGAAGCTGGAGAGAAGTTGCTATAGCAACTATCGCTGTATTGGGAAACAGCTGAGGATCAACTCGTGGTCCTAAAAACGGGCTGGAAGCCTTGCTGGAGAAGATGCAGTGTGACACCACGGCCTGTAGCAAAGGAGTAGGATGCGCTGCCGGAGCCTGCCCCAGCGCTGGTCCCTCTCCAGGATCCTGGCCCTGCATTGCAGCTGTTGCCAGTTGTGCACAAGATCCAAGTGTTTTTAGGAACAACTCCTATTGAAACCCGACGGCGAAGCCACCAGTGTGGACAGGGCCTGATTTGGTGTGTTTTAATGTCTCCAAATGCCACCTACAAACACCAAAGAAAAGGGTCACTTTACTGCTTATCTGCTTGTCGTGGCTACCACAGGAGTTCAGGCTCGAACCGCCTCGCAGGCCGTGTGCGGTGTAGCTGCTTCATGGAGTCTGAGGAGACGATGTCCTCTTGATTTTTTTTTTTCTTTCTTTTTTTCTTTTCTCCTGTCTGACCTTCCTAAAATATTCATGAGAGCAGCGAGCCTTCCCAGATGTTAACATCTAACTTTCAGTTGGAAATCCAGGCACAGCAGAAGCAGTCAGACCAGCTTACATTAATGAAAAGGCAGCAGCTATTCTACAATGAAGCTGCTGGATTCAGTGGCCATGTCGACCTAACCCACAAGGGCCTTTGGGTTTTCAATTAAAGCAATAGAGTCCAATTAGCTCAAAAAAAAAAAAAAGCTTGCATGAAAAGGAATCCCATCTTTCAGCAGTTGGGAGGCTGGAATTAGCCCTGCTCTAAGTTACTCTTCTTCCCGTGGAAATTTAGTCACCTTTACTAATTGGTTTTCCTTTAAATAATTAAGCCCGGCTGCCGAGCTGGCTGCCACCTACCAAGCCGGCTGCTTTAAGGGAAGGGAAGAGCTCGGAGTCGCACAGAGCTGCTCCGAGTAAGAGCAGCAAAGCATCAGCTTGGCAAAACGCAGGTGTGTGGTCAGGCTGAGCATGGTTAGCTGATGCCCGTCTGTCTTGTGGGCTTGAGTCTGCAGCTGCAGAACTAGCTCTAGATCTATTAAAAAAAAAAAAAAAAAAAAGCTGCTTTTTCCCAAAGCCTTTGAATCCCAGACAGGAGGCAGCATGTGCTAAAGCCTGATGTACCTGCTGAATAAAGGCAAGAAAATTCCTAAGCCATTAGACTCGCTGGCAGGAGGTTCCACCTTGCCAGAACCTGTTGGTGATTAATCCTGTAACCTTCAGCAAATTGTGGGAACTGTTATCCCAGCCCAGCTCAGCACCTTTTATAGCATTTCTCCAACTAGGCGGTGGACTTTGAAAAGCCCTTACATGGCAATAGAAAAAAATGAGCAGAAATTGCATTGAAATTCCTCCATTTGTCCAACTATTGAGGGGAACCAAGACAAAGCTCACTTAGACCTATATCCTGGTGTGAATTATCGTAGGTTTTGGGGCCATTTCAGCTTTCACGCTTTTCATCAATGAATGACAAAAGCAGTGATAACTTAAAGATGGATTTAATTGTTTTCCTAGGCTGGCGGATAAGGCAGTGAAGGAATATGCAACCTACCGCTCTGGCCTTCTCTTCTGGGCCCTAGTAGATCTCATTTACAACATGTTCAAGGTAAGGAAACGTTAGCGTTAATCTCCGTCAGCTTTCCAATCTGAGAACGGGTGCATGTGCTTTTAATAACGGCAGTGTCTGAAACGCCATCTTGCAAACTTGAAATTTTACCTGCTCATACGGACAGAAAAGCTGCATGAGGCAGTTGGTGGGTTAAATCATTAGGATGAGGAAATGCCCACAACGTTTTTATGTACTCTATGGGGAAACATGAAGAAGCTGTAGAGGAGGTAGCCAAGAGAAGTTGGGAGCTGTTGTTCCCAATTTCTGTGGGCCAGTTTGCACTAACCTGTGCCATTTCCACCCTCCAGAAGGTGCCTACCAGTAACACGGAGGGAGGCTGGTCCTACTCTCTGGCCGAATTCATACGACACAACGACATGCCAATACACGAAGCTGCAGACAAGGCCCTGAAAACCTTCCAGGAGGAGTTTATGCCAGTCGAAACATTTTCCGAGTTTCTGGACGTGGCTGGTAAGCATTTGCTTTTACCTTTTATAGGCCGCCTTATGCAACTCGTGACTGCCAGTGGCTTGAGACAAGAGCATTCCAGGCACCATCGCGGCGCTTTGTTTGTGTGAGACGGAGGAAGGAGGAGTCCTCGGGGCTTGTGCTGCTGCCCAAGCTCCTGCAATAACAGCTGGCAGGCTTGCTTGAGCATCCCCAGACGGGGCCATTTCTCTCAGCTGCTCCTGCAAAACCCTCCAGCTTGCATCGTGCCCTGGGTGTTTGGGGAACGCGTGACCTCAAGGCCACCGTGGTGTGGATTGGGAACATGGCCAGGTGCTGCAGACCACGGTTTGGTCCCGCTGGAGGAAATTTGCTATCCCCAAAACAGAGATGCTGAGAACTCACCTGCAGAGAGGTCACTTCCACTGCTCAGAGTCAGTAGTGCCCTGGGCAGCCCCTCGGCGAGCAGCGTCCTGCCCTAGTGCTCTTGCACGAGGATCGGTGTCGCGTGCGTTTAATCCCCACGCGCCTTGGGGCCTTCTGCGCGCGTCCAGCGAGGGGTTATCTTTGTCTTGTCCCTACCTAAAATAACATTGCAGCTGTCATTAACAACTCAGGGTACGGTGGCCCTCGCGCAGATTCCTCCTATGGGCAGGGGAAACGGCTTTGGGGCGCTAACGAGTCCGTATCGTCTTTTTCTTGTTGTTCAAAGGCCTCTTATCTGAGATCAATGACGCCGAGAGCTTTCTCAAGGACCTTCTGAACTCTATCCCCTGAGCTGCGGGCACAGAGAGGCCAAGGGCGAGGACGACGCTAGCTTGCCTTCCATCCCTTCGTGTTCCTCCTTGTGCAGTCTGTCCCTTCCCGAGGAGTGCTGCAGTTTGTTCGTTTTTTTTTTTATTATTTTATTTTATACTTTTTTTTTTCTCGGAGTGATTTGGAATTAGATTTGTTTTATCCCATGTTTCAGCGCTTCTAACTGTAAAGCTTTGTGTATTCAAGCTGGTTGAAAGAACTTGTACAGAGAGGAATCCAAACCAAGAAAATCTTAATGCTTTAGCGTGCACATCTTTGAAGTTAAATAAATCGAACGAATGGGTCCGATGGATTCGACCAGTGTTTTAACAACTCAGTAGCCTAAAGGCCAGGATCTTTTCCCGTCTTTTCTTCCAGAACTGCTTGTCTTAGGGCTGAGAGCAGCCGCAGACAAGGAGCACGGGGGAGGTGAGACTCGCAGGGAGCAGGAGAGCGGGTTTGACCCTGTTTCCTCGCGGGGGACGGATGCCTGAGACCTTCGTGGCTCTCAAGGGCCACGTTTCCATCCCTGCCTTCCATAACCCACCCAGGGGAGCTGTCCCCTCTGCAGACCGTCGTCGTGGCTCTTGGAGGCTCCCTGTGTCTCACGGTGGCTTCGCTGACTTTATTCCCGCCGTGGTTACAACAAGCCCGCGAGCGCCGCGGTAGCGCACCGACGGCAGCGTCACCCCGAGAGGGGCAGAGGGATGCTGCTCACCGCTCGTCTTCCTTTATGCAGTGTAAATCACCTTGGCTTCAGCAAAGCGCATGGAGAACGGAGAGCGTGTGCCTGGGGCATGGAAGCTCCCCCGGCTCCAGGCCGCGGAGCTTCTCCGCGCATCGCCCGCGTTCCAGTAAAGCCTTCGCTGTCTTCCTCCCCTCCATTTGAACTCCCGTTTCCGCAATCCTCACACAGCCCCATTCATCAACCCCCTAACTAGTAATTAGCAGCGCGGCTGAATAACCCGGCCGCCTGTTTGATGCCTCCTGCACGCGCCGTGACCTGGTGATGAGCAGGTGGGCGACGGCGCGCGAGGTTTTCCCCTCCCGCCTCTGTGGCTGCTGATTTCACCCCTGTGCAACGTATTTAGGGGTGGATGTACAACACCCAACACTGCTAAAATTCTTCTTCCAAAAGTCAAGGACCTTTTGACTCAGTAATTGTATACTTGTGCGTGTACTGTATATGTGTAGCTCCACTTCCCCATACCCAGAGTGCAGACTGAAACCCCACTGCCCTTCCACTGCGTCATTTTGCTGAGATTATCGTGCAGATGCAATTCCAGGAATCACCCTGTGGATGCTGGCACGGGCCTTTGGCCAAAGCAGCTTGTGCTGTTACTGCTAGCAGTTTATAGCAGCAAAAGCATCCCTTGTTGCATCGTTTCACCACCCGTGCACTTGCATCGACGCATCCTTAAGCACGTGGGGATTTGAGCCAGGCTTCTCTTTCGCTCCGTGACACTTTTACAGCCCCGAGAAATCAAGATCTCCAAAGGGGGCCAGTGTCCTATAAATCGCTTTCCCTAAGGGTGGTTGGCACGAAGCCTCTCAAAACCACTGCAAGGGTTTTGCAAACGTCTACACGTGTATTCTGGAAACGGAGGAAGCCCTCGTGTGTGCTGCTCTGCCAGAGACTGTTAACTTCCTAGTGTTTAATCAGCTTTTTTGCAGGGAGATAGTGCTGTGTTCGGCATGGGACCTACGGCTGAGCGCTGCTAGGATTGAGCAGGGGGGCTTTAACCTCCCAAATTTCCCTGGGTAGCAGAAAAGCCACTGTTGAGCCCTGGGATCAATTTTGCCGCCTGTTCTGAGGGCGAATCCCTCCGGCAGGGCGAGGGGAGCTGGCGCTGCCTCCTTCCCAACCCACGCGGCTGATGCAGAGCTCTGGCCTTGCAACAGCCTCCTGGTACCCTGGAGCAATTCCAGCTGTTTTCCCCACTTGTATTAAAAAAAATGCAAAAAAAAAAAAAAAGACAAAAAAAAAAGAAAAAGAGCAGAGGCTCCTTTAGGAGCTTCATGGGAGCATTTTGCCCTCTCCATTGATGTTTAAGGTCTTAAGTGACACATAGATGAGCAGCTAGTGGGGTGAAACTGTCCTGTCTGCCCTTGGCACGCTGAGGAGGTTGTTTTTTTCTTCCTTTTCCCCCTATTCTTGCTCTTTCCCAAAGCCCCCTTGTAATCTTATTTTTTAATGAACCCAGTGAGTCCTCTAATTGTTGCTAATATTCAAGGCCCAATATCAGGCTTAAAGACCTAGTGGGAGCATCTAAGTCCTGAATATTCCCCTGCTCTTAAGCTGACCTTAAGGGTTTTCCGGGCTTCGAAAAGAAGAAAAATCCACCCACAGAGAAAAATGTTCCCGAAGTTGGTAATTAAAATTAATCCATGGCAGTGTTTGACCAGGTATCCAGGGATCTCTCTGTGGATGGGATGGAAACCCAAAGTTACGCACAAATGTAGTAATGCAGTTTCCACTCAGCTCAGTTTTGATGGAAAAAACGCTGCTTTTGGGCCAAGCGACTTGTCTCTGCGGTGAAGATGAAGATTAAAGCAGGGAACAGGGGGTTATTATGAAATCCCACTGGTGGAAAGTCTTGCCTTGTCCCAAGCGGAAAAGCTGGGAAACGAATGGCCTGAGATGACTCGGAGTTCTCCGATGGGAAAAGCGTCTCCGCGTTGCCCAACAGCAGCAGTTGGTTACCCAGGCAGGTATTAAAGGCGTTTTCCTGCATTTTCAGCTTTAATGGGGCGCCTCCGCCCAGGGCGCTGCCGCCCCAGAGCAAGCTTGGTGCTGAGGTAGCACCTGCGCCCAGGTGCCCGTCACCACGTGTCACCCTCGCTCGTTTAGTCCCGTCGGGTGGGGACACAAAAGCATGAGCCAGTTTTAATGATTTTTTCCTCACTTTTTAATGACTTTTTCAATATGATTATTTATCCGATATTCGACTATTCCTAAAAAAAAAAAAAAAAGTTGCTCCTGCCGGCCTGCCGGGCAGCTTAAATTTGTCATTTTTAAATTTTATCCCAATTTATTCTCATTTTTGGCACACGCTCCAGCCGAGCGGCAGGGGCGCGTGGAGCTGCCG
>NW_010580947.1:42528-61811 GCF_000705375.1 Tinamus guttatus | reverse complement strand
GGCGGCGCCCTGGAGACCCTGCAGGGCCCCGGCGTCTCCTGGCTCCACCCGGACGGCGTCGGCGTCCAGATCGACACCATCACGCCGGAGATCCGCGCGCTCTACAACGTGCTCGCCAAAGTGAAGCGGGAGCGCGACGAGTACAAGAGAAAGTGAGTGGGGCCCTGGGAGGAGAAAGCCGCATCCCCCTCCCCAGCCAAAGCTGGGGTTCCCCCCTCCCCCCGGGGGTGTTCGCCCCCTTCCCCCGCTTTTTGGGGATCCCCCAAGGGGCTCAGGGCACCCCCTGCTCGGGGAGCGGGGCCAGCAGCTTCCCCGGGAGCCCCCCGGGCCTGCGCGGCCGCGCTGCCCGCTCGCCTTGAGAACATCTAAAACACTGAAAATACTAAATACTCCCTTTCGGCAGAAGAGAGTTAATCTGTTAATATTGCACTAAATTTAGCTCGTTCTCCGTTTTTTTTGCTGCTCCCCTCCCTGAGCTGATGGCTCTGGTAGCCGCTCTGGTTGCCAGCGCTCCTGAATTAGCTCAGTGCTGCAATATTTGGGTTGCAAATACTGCAGGGGGAAGGTTCGCCTTCCAGGAGGTTTCCTTGCGTTTATGAGATCAAAAAACCCAAACAAGAACGCAAGCAAAACCCAGCCCACCCCCAGAACAGTAATTTCTGCAAACCTCGTTAACCTTGTGTTTCTTTCTCAGCTTATTGTGTAGCCCCGGGTGGATTTTCCCCCTTTCTGCTGCTCTTGCCCTAGCGGTTGCTGAGGCTCCGCTCGGGCCGACATGGCTGTGATGGAGATGGTGGCTGCGGGAGACGGGAGCTTCGCTCCCGCATTGCCCGTGGCGTCTCCGGGTTTTATCCCCCTCTTCCTAAAGCACCGTTCCTCGTTTATTGTTCTCCAGAAAAAAATATTAATTAATGCGCCTATTTTTCCCCCTCTTCTTGGAGGCAGCCTTTGCTTCTTGGCCGTGCGGCCTGTGAAGCGCGTCTTGATTCTCCTGCCCGGCGTCACGGGGCTGCAGTGTGTTCCCTGCATCTGCAGCTTCTAACTTGTGAATTCACCTGGCTTAGGCAAGTTTTCTGCACAGACTTGTGCTGTACGAGTAGCGTTTTTCCAGTGTATTTATTCACCAGTCAGGTACTGCTTCCAGCGCATCGTCTTCAAGCCTGGATGCCCTCATTTCCAGGCTTAGGACTGTGCCTGGACGTGGGGGTGAAAGGGAGGGTGTTTTACATCCAGGAAACACCAAGGTGGTGTTTTTGTAGCAGTACCAAGGAGACGGGCGTAGTGGTATCAAAAGCATCACCAAGAGCAATTTCCTCTGGTGAAGATGTGGCCTGCGTGCGAGCTTTGGTGCTAGAAGCTAGTGACACTTCTCTCTTTTGTAGGGTTTTTCTCTCTTTTTTTTTTCCTCCTTACATAAGAGGCAGCAAAGGGGTGGTCTGAGGTCAGGTTTTTCTACTCGCGTGTGGTTAATGCTGTTTTGTGTACAGCAAACCCTGTGTCTCGCATCCTTATTCAGCTGTAGCTGCTTGCACAGTTATGGTTGTGGGTATTGTATAACCCAAACAGATTTACTGGGCGGTGGGGGATGTCTATAAGTGACTACAAAAGCTTGTTGTCAAAGCCCTTCCTTTTCCAAGAAAAAGGTTTTCTCCTAGTGCTTGGAGATAAGACTTGGTTAACGTATAATAACGCTTATCACGCCAGGGCTGTATCCGCGGTGTCTCTTTGCTAAATCAGCGGTATCTTTTATGTTCATTACCACGTAACTGGAGCGACGGTTCCCCCTTCGCCGATGACGCAGAGGCCCCAGGTTGGGCTCCGTGTCCGCGCGGGGCCTCGGGCGCTCCGCACGCTGCCGCGGCAGGGCCCGCCCGCGCGGGCGGGGCCACCGCGGGTCTCGCAGCCTGCAAAACCCCAGGTGGCCCCTGGGTTCCCCGCCTGCGCTCGGGCTCGTGGATGGACGTGCGGGTGCCTCGGGTGGCCATGACACGTGGGCCCGTGAGCGGCTGCGTCCCACGGGGACGCCGGCTCCGCCGCGGCGCGCGGGAAGCGGCCGCGGCGCTCGCGAGGGGTGACGTGACGTTTCTGCAGGCGACTTTGCTGCTGCTTTTAGCAAGTGAGAGCTGGGGGGTCGTCACCAATATTCTTTCTTTCCCAAAAATCTGCGCTTGGGTTAAAGCCATTTTTGTGCTTATAAATGGCTTCTCTGTTAGGAAAACATGTTCAGCTTCTTTGTTCTGTCCTCGCAAATTGTTTTTCCCAGACTTGGATCATATTTTAACCACATTCTGCTTGCGTCTGAAGTGTAGATGAGAAAAGGCCTCCCTAAGAGCCTAGCAGCAGTTTTAAACAAAACTTAGTCTTAAAAAAAATCCATATTAATTTAGAAAAATGGTGTATAACCTCGACTCCTTTTCCTACTTGATGTCTTGCTTGTGCAGTTGTGCTGCCTGTGGTTGCTTCTGGTTTTCCAATGTGGTTGCAGCCGTCCCCGCAATGAGCTGGGCGCGCGACGGTGTCAAAACTCTGCTCAGTTGCTCCGGATCCTCTGTCTGCCAGATGTTGGGCACCTTTTTTTCCATTGGGGTCTTAACTCTTACTAACGGTTGAACTGGAAATAATTGTGTTACCTCGGGATGGGATTTCATTTGGAAGATTAATAAAGTCCTCTGGAAAAAGAGATTATCTTAAATTTGCTGCAGCTGGACGGGACAAAGATTGTCATTGTCAGAGGCGACGCGCGTCAAAACTAACCGGCCCTCGGTTTTTAAAGAGGGGACTTAATAAAAATGTGCTTAAGACAAACCCTGGAGGAATGTCTGAAAACGGTTAAAGCTAAAATATCAGTGCTAACTAGATGCAAATGTTGCCCGCAGACCCACTAAAAAACAACTTTTCTAGGCGCGGAGAGGAATGTAATCAGCGTGCTAGCCTGCCGTCCACGTTTCAATTGGTTACAGAGTTGGTAAGAATGCGCTCTCTGTGTATGCTCATATACTTTTAATTCTGCTATTTCTACTTTTTGCCTCCTAAAGTCATAGTTATGCTTCAATGTGGCTTTTCCCCAGGCTTGTTTAGTAGTCCTGTTCCCAAAGCGGTCACACATCCCGACACCGGAGCTCCTGGCTGCCCCTTATGGGATGCAAAGTCTGATGTTAAATGTTGGCTCTCTTGAAACGGGATATTCAGTGTTGAGCGGATATTTACTTGTAGTTTCTTTGTGAAGAATGAAGAAAATTGCCTAGTGTGAAAAAAACTTGTCCATATAATAAAAACAAATCTTTATAGTTGGATAGTTGAATCCCATGGAGCTGTGAAAATTAAGCACCTGAAGAATATGTAGGTGTTGGCCACCTTTTTTGCTTAAATCATGCAACCTTTCTCTCTTCAAAAAAGATGCTGTCTTGCATGTCAATAAATCTTTGACCCTTTTTAAAAATTTTTGGTCTCAATAGTAGTAGATTTCTGGGATTTCTGGAATGTAGTAAAGGAGGAAAACTTTTGGAAAGAGAGGAACTTGCTTCCCTTTGATCCCGCTTTTTAATAGCGCTGCACGTTCTCAATGGGATTGGCGCTGTGCTTAGTTAAATATTGAAGCAGATAAAACTCGGCGGGTGCTTTGCTTAACCTGCCTTGTGATGGGAGCGACTGGAGAGGGCAAAGATGCCAAGTCTGATTTGGGGCTGTTTCCTGAACTACTTATGCTGAACTTTATCTTTGCTGCTAAATCAACATTTTCATTAAAATAATGAATCCACGGACAAACTAAAATGGCTCTGGTGGGGTAAAAGATCTGGAATCTCCCCCTTGATTCCAGCTGTGGCTCACGGAGGGGAAGAAAAAAAGCCAACTTGGAAAGTGGAGCTTAAGAAGCGAGCGGGTCCGTGGGAGAGGAACAGAATCCCCAAATACTTCTGATCTGAAGGCCAAATAATCTCTGGAGCTCCTTGCAATTTAAGGCCGAGGGGAGGACAAACCTGGGAACAGAAGGTTTCGGGCTCCTCCTCGTGCGCAGGGGCTCGCGGCCGCGCTGGGGACCGGGCCCGTGCGCCCCTCGGCAGCCGCTTTCCTGGGCTTGAGGTCCCTGGCGATTCCCTGGCTTCCTGCATGTTTATTTTCTGCAATTTTATTTTTTTTTAAATATTTTAAACAGAGAGTATTCCCAGCGTGAAAATCTTTCAAGCCCTTTGTGGCTTAAGTCATCATCCTTGTTTATGTCCAGCCTCTGTTTAACCAGGGGGAGGACTTCTGTGCGCGGATGTTGCTACAAGAAGAGAAGACATTTCTTGCTATTGGGTGGGAAAAACTGTTCAAAACCCTCCCCATGGGTATTCCCCGTTGCACTTATGTAAAGCTCTTTTGCAGCCTGCTCTCTAGTTCATAATAAAAGATTATGTAGCTCCCAGACCCCTGAACTGATTGCGGTAATAAACAGAACAAGAAGGATTTGGCTTAGTGCACCAGGCACAGGTATCCACGCGGTGCTTTTAGATCAATTCTGGAGCCTTTTTTTGGCTGTATCCCCCAAAAACATGCATAAGGTAGAAAGAAAGCATAATGTCTAGGTAGCTGAGGTGGGATTTCAATGTCGGCTGGTGGGGTTTGCACTCTAGCATGTATTGCACTGGATAAACGTTCCTTATTTCTTTATTTATTCATTTATTTTGTGGATTCTGTCCTGGAAACTTCCAGTGCGCCTTGCTGAAGGGAATGCACTTTAGATGCATGTGCTTTAACGCATGGCTCACATTGCTGCTGTTTGTCATGGGGTTCCAGGTTTAATCTTCAATCTGATGTTAATTTCAGCGGATTTACTCCGAATTTGCACAAAAACACAGTTGAAAGCAAAATCTGGCATTTCCATCTCATCCTAAATTCCACCTAACTTCACAAATCCCTTGATGCCATAGATAAGCTAAATATTTGGATTTCCCCAAATTAAATTGTCACATATCTGAATCGAAACGGGGAAGCTTTTGCAAAGAGAGAAACTTAACTGTCATTTGGGCAATGAGCAACTTCAGACTATCAGTAGCGGGCGCGCCACAACATTGCAAATTTGTTTTTGTGTGTGCATTGTGAAAATTAAGAGTTGATGAAAGACATTACAGCTTGCATTAACAAGAGGAATGCTAGCCAGGAGGAACTGAAGGTGATTGCTAATATATATGTTCTTCCCAACTCATTGTTGTACATTTGATGTGCAGAGAAGATGATACAGAGAAGAACTAACTTGCAAATTTGTTAATTTGTAGCAGATTATCACAAGTGTTCTTTAACACAGAGAATCCAGATGTGGAAGGAAAGGGGGGTGATTCTATGGGATTCCCTTTTACCCTTGAACGCAGTGGATGTTTTCAGTCCATGCAGTGACTGAGGCATGAAGGAGAGCAAAGGGATCCTGGTATTCATTCCAAATCCGTGGTTTCCATGGAAAATGCCTTCCTGTCTCTGGATTTTTACAGCTCAAATTGGGCTACCTGGCTCTGAGGAGGAAAATAGATTGGGGTCACTCTTCTGGAAGAAAAAAGAAACAAAAACGTTTGTATGACAGGAAGAACAGACTTCAAATTTAGCAGGCTCGTTCCTTTTCAATCCAAGAAGTTGTTTCCTGACCAGTAAAATCTAGTTAATAAAAATACGAGGTGGTGATGTAATTTTTACATAATTCTGCAGAATAGCATGGATTTGTTAATACTGTGTTGTAATTGGAATATCTCAAGGGTTCAAATAGCTGCTGTTACTAAAACCAGTGCAGAAGGGGGAAAAAAAAGTCCCAAAATCCTACTTGCAAGTATATAAACCCGCTAAAATCTCCTTATTTCCTCTCTAACGTTTTGAATAAAGCCTTGGCTGTTTGGTAGCATTGGGCAATTTGGGCTTTCTGCTCCTAATTCTTTACTGAATTTCTTCCCAAGTGAACAATGCCAAGTTCTATGTTCCTTTCATCCCTGCGATTGGGAAAAACACTTGTTTAAAGAAAGGGAGAAAAAGGAGTGTAAAGTGCTTAAAAGTGCTTTAATTACCCAGGAAAGCGCTTTTTCCCCTTAACCCGCGTTCTTAGCCGCAGTGGAGGGCTTCCCGTTGTCGGTGGGAGCTGGGCGCAGGCCCCGGCCCGGCAGGACCCTGGCAGAGGTGCTGTGGGCTCCGCGTTTGCGGGTGCCGGCGGTTGGGCTCCGGCGCGCGGAGCAGCCGGGATCCTCCAGGCCCTCCCGCCGAACGGGCTCCGACTTGGTGGCGTTTGGGCGCGTGACTCAGCCTGGTTCTTGTGAAACTGCCTGGAGCCCCGAGACAGGGCAGCGAGGTCACGGCCTCAGTCATCTGCTCCTTTGGCCTGGCCTCTTGCATGAAAACCAAGGCTGGCTGCGGTGCTTCCGATGGCCGGTTTCCCTCACCTCCTTCCCAGCAAGTAGGTAACATCTCACTAAAACTAGGCAGAGATTTTCCATAACTTGCGTACTGAACTTGAGCTGCACGCGCACTTCAAGCATTTATTCTGCAGCAGGTCCATGACAGCAGCCTCTGGAGGACCAGTGGCTGGGCGGGATTGCTTCCACCTTCCAAAAGTTCCATAGGAACTTAAGGGAAAAATTTCTTAACAGTGAGGGTGCCAGAGCACTGGAACAGGCTGCCCAGAGAGGTTGTGGAGTCTCCTTCTCTGGAGATCTTCAAACCCGCTTGGACGCAGCCCTGTGCCACGTGCTCTAGGTGACCCTGCGTGTGCAGGGGGTTGGACTAGATGATCTCTAGAGGTGCCTTCCAACCTTGGGCATTCTGTGATTCTATGATTCCCTGCTGGTCCAGTGTCCCACCAAGGTTGCTCTGGAGTCTTCTGTTTCCAGATGTCAGAGCTTCGCTTTCATCCATGCAATGGAAGCTCTGTAAAAACTAGTCCCCACAATTAACTGGGAATACCCAACCTATTGATCACCCCATTGTGCTGGATGTGGTTAAAGCAGCTCGAACTCCGTGTTATTTCTTGGCGGGCTACGTAAGGAGCGCTATGTATTTCCTCACGTTTTGTATGAGTCTCTGGAGATCAGTTGATTTCCTCCCATCTCCTAATACTTCTGTTTTTTAACTATTTTTATTGTTTTTAGTAATATTACTTGTATGTATATCTGTATATTGAAATATACGTAACTTTTACTTTGTTTGTATCTCTAATACTGAATGTAGAAACTAGACTTAAGTATACTTTGTAAAGATAATCTGATTCTCAAAACATAGATAAGATATAAAAACAGATGCAGCAGAGCACTATTTTTTACACGCCAGCCGCTTATCTTAGCTGCCTTCCTCCCTCCTGAAGGGTGATCAACACTATCTCTTTTTGAAAAACAATCTCCTTAATCTTTATCCAAGCTGCTAAAGACATTCAGCATTGGGGCAGGGATTGAGGCAGGTTTCTGGCTCTTGGCTTTGAGGCTGCTTCCTGACGGATGTGGAAGAGGCCGAGGAGATAAAGGTGATGCTGGAGAAAGGGTAAGTGGAGCAGGGAGCTCTCTACTTCTTGGCATCCCTGCACACAGCGGGTTACAGGTTGCATTCCAGCGCTATCTCCGCTTCCTTTCCATGGAAGAGCAATCGCCCTCCGGTATCGGAGCGCACGTAGCCTGAGCTGATAACGGCACGGCGATTTCGGCGTGACCAGTGAAAGGGGAGACTTGAACACCTCGACCGTTACGAAGGAGGGTGTTAAAATATCCATGTCTTGAGGTTAGAGCAGGTTGCATTCTAGCTAGTTTTAGTTGGGTATTTCTTAACAGAAATGCCTCTGTTTTCTCAGAATGGGTGGGAATATTGCAAGTAGAGATGATGTTCATGTCTGTTTTGTGTTTTAGTACATTGCAGCAGGTCTGGAATAAAGCACTATCTCTGATGATGGTGACTTTTTTTAAGGTTCCCTACCAGCCAAGTGTCACACGTGCTGTTTACTCTGATGTCTTTCTGCAAGCAATCTTTTCTCTTGCTTTAATGGGATTCTTCTAGCTGTTGACTAGGAGTTGAGGCAGGAGGAGCTTTCATTCACTCTCCAGTGGACTATTGGGCTCCATGCAGTCTTTCTGTGTAAACCCCTCTTCAGGGATGTTGTACCTGGGAATCCATTTGATAGAATTGATTTTAAGCCCGCATTAAAGCCATGTTTTAAGGCCGATGAGTTTCACAGTGCCAGAAAATCCCCGCTCCTGGGTAGCAAGAGACCCAAATTGTAAATGCAGTCATCAAACCATCTAGGTAGCTTTTCCCCTTGGTAACAGATGGCCATGAAGTCATAAGGCAGTTCTGAAAAAGAAGAAATCCTCACCCTACATGGGAAAATTTCCTGTAGTCAGAGCCATGCTAGATGGCTTCTCTTGGAGCCATGGTCCGAGCCTGCCGTGTAGTCATGTGCATGGGCTGAGATAATGTGCTATTTTAACGTGGCAGCCTCCAAGCTGACATTCAGCAACACTTTCAGGAGGTGTTTATAGAAAAGAGAGAGGAAATTCATGCCACAGAAGTTTGCCTGTACTTTCCGACAGCTTAGTCTTAGACCTTATTATGGCATTAAATCTCTTCTGTAACTACTTGTCTCCTCGGCTGCCAGCTCTTGGCAAGGTGTCTGTGTTTTGCTCAAAGTCCTCAGCAGCACTAGGAGGCGAGAAATTACAAGCAAGATGTCCCGAGTACCATAAAAATGCAAATGTATTTTTAAAAATGTGATGGTGTGTTAGAACATGCTCCTGTGATGCCTTCAGAACGTTGCTATGATGGCCAGAACTAAACAGAAGGATACTCCTTAGTTGCAATAAGCATTTGTGCCTGAGTGGGTCTCAAATCGGCCCTATTGCATGCTCTATTTCCTTTCTTTTTCTTCCTATTTCTTCCTCTTTGGAAATGCTCTCCCCTGTACTAGTAGTTTTGTCAACTCTTCAAATGTCTCCTGCATTCTTGAGGATAAAAAGGAAAAAGGAAACAAGGATGAAAACTGGAGAAAAAAGAAAAAAATGAGCAGAAGGAGTTATCATGTGCAAGATGTGGACTCTCCTTGTGCTGTCAAACTGAAAACCGGCCGAAGCTCCTGCGCTGGGTTTATTTGGGGTAATGTGCAGGTCTTGGGATGTTTGGCTTCATAAACAAGTCATGCGACAGTGCGGCATAGTCAGCTGTGCTGGTAATGCTTTTACCAACCTGACGGCATGAATAATGCTGTTTTATACCCCCTCTAATGCTAGTGTTGGTATTAATGTTTTTTAAAGTGCTTTTATGTCTTCCAGCAGTACAAGCAAGTGATTTCTGTGAAGGTAATAACATATTCTGGTGCACTGGCTGTACCTGGCAGAACTGGGATCCCATACGGAGGAGTCTTTGGAGGTTTTGAGGGTCACTCTAGTTGTGCAAGTTTTCTACAGATCCTGAAATATTTACTGTTTAGTACCAGGAGCATTTGATTTTTAATGGTCATTGCTCCCGCTGGGACATGAGGAATGTGAGTCTGGGCCTTGTTTCCTTGGGAGACTTAAGTACTTAAGTCTGAGAGCTAAAGTTCAGGTAAAGGGTTAAGAGTTTAGTCGGTGCCCCAGGGGAAAGGGAAACAGGATGGGGCCCTCCTGCCTTCTGAAGCCCAGCGTGTCACATATAGGTCATTAGTTACATTTTAACGTAGGTAGGCCTTGAAAAAAATCATGGTTAATGATGGGCTGCAGATAGTTCTATTTGTTAGAAAAAATTGCCTTAACACAACCAAGGCTGCAGTTCACGACTGCTAGTGATTCATCCTAAAATACTGGTGCTGGTCGTCTTAGATCTTCAGAAAGGAGCTATTAAAATGCAGTGCAGGTTTAAGGCTGTTGATACACACAACCCATCAAAAGCAGTTTATTGCCTTTTATTTTTTTTTCTGCCAACACGGCTTCAGACTCTGGGCCGGGCATGCTGGTGCCTATCTTGTGCCATTGAAATGCGTTTGATTAAATTGAGAACATGAAGCAACTGCTAAGTTTCCCTAAACAGGGGCTGGATTTTCTGTGGTTACCCCATGAGTCAGTTATAATAACCCCTTTCCACCGTGCAGTTTCGCTGCTCAAAGCCTTGCAGGATTCTTGGTGACTCCCTTCTGAACACCCTCGCTTCCAAGCCACCTCGGTATTCCAGCGAGCAGGCTGGTTTCCTCGCTCCGTTCCATTCAGCTCCGGCCTCCCTCTCTTCCAGGAGGCTGCGGCTGTTGGAGAGGCGCGGTGGCCCGGCCTCGCCACGATCCTCCTGCATTAACACTTGTAGCAGACCACTCCCCTGTGTTAATTAAGCATCTTTTCAGCCTCTGCAATAATCACAGTGGAATTTTAAAATGTCAGCTGGGCTGCTGTTTTCCACCCTTCTCTTGCAGGTGTGGGGAAATGAACTGTTATAAGAGGTCCACCTTCTCCTCAGTCCAAGATCCTCATGTGCATCTATGCAGCTCCATGAATAAGGAAGCATTCTGCTGTTTTCCACCCTTCTCTTGCAGGATTGGGAAAAGGAGCTGTTATAAGAGGTCCACATTCTCCTCAGTCCAAGATCCAAATGTGCATCTATGCAGCCCCGTGAATAAGAAAGCATGAAAGCAACCTGCCCTGCCTCCGGCAAGTAAATAAGCAATAGCAGTTGCTCAGAAAGGGTAGAGGTAAAGGGGCAGCTTTTCTTGCCATTTGCAGGGACAGAGCTTAAAAGGTCAGATGGGGCTTGTCCAGGTTCTTGGTGACTCTTCTGTTTGTCCCTCGCATCAGTTTTATAGCAACTGTCACTCAGCAGCGTTTCCTTTGATGAGAATGACTGTTAGTCAGCAGCAGTGGTTACTTGGCTGAAGGTTCACAGTAATTTCCTATAAATGCCAGTGCCGAAGCAGCAGGACAGTGTTCCTGAGTGTTCGACATATCAAATACCCAAAAAAACAGCAGGTTGTTGATGGGCAGAGTTGTCAAATGTATTTATATAGGTGAGCAGTGGGCTTGGATTTGTGGAATTAGGATCTTTGCGAGAGGTTTATTTGCATGGGAATTCAGTATTTGGCAATTAACCTGTGGCTAGCAGCTGTGTGCAGTAATTGTAGTCTCATGCTTTTCAGATTACCAGAATGGTTACCTGTTTTGAAAGGAGTCAGAATAATTACTTTTCTTCCCCAGTTATGACTGCAGTTTTGGAGAAATGCAGTGTTCTTTGCCTTGGATGTCTTGTCAGCTGTGCTTGAAGTATATGGAGACATGCTTGTGTTTGTGAGTATGTATGTGTGTGGCATGTTTATACGTATGAACAAGTGGCTAGATCATCAAAAGGTGGAAAATATCTTAAAAATGGTCGTTAAAATGGAAGGAGAACTGAGAATTTGAGTACTGTCCAAGGAGTGCTTATATAACGCCTACATATGCTACAATAAAATATTTACAAGGATGACTTCACTCTGCTTAGCTAAGCTTAAATATATATTTTTTTAAAATAGCCAAAATGCAGTGCTCCAATCCTCATCTTGTCAAAAGCGTCATGCTGAATGGATGTGTCGACTGGGTGTTTTGGTGTAAGTGTTAGTAAATATTTGATATTTAGGCCTAATCACGCTTATGCCACTTGTGGGCTGTATCGCGCTCCTGAATTCAGTGCCGACCTGCACAGTAAACTGTCCAATTTCTGCCTTTCAGACAGAAAAGTTGCTGCAGGTCTCTTGGACACACGGGAAGGGCCTGGGCTAAGAAAAGTTGCTGCAGGTCTCTTGGACATGGAGAGAGACAGCATGGGAAGGGCCTGGGCTGCTGAATCCAGGAGGCAGCTGCAGTTCAGTGCAAGCCAGTTGTGGAAATGGAGTATCCCATTGGGATAGGAAGCAGTAGCTTCTACCTGGTGGCCAAGAGCAGCTTACAACAGGTTAATATCCTAGCCCATTTAATAGGGGCTTTGCCGCTCGTATGTCACGATATGTGGATGTTTTTGATAGCTTCACGGCTCTCTAAGATGACTAAGGACTGCTGTCTGCAACGGCAGACTCTCCCCTTTTGTGGTAAGGAACTTGTTATACGTAATTTTTTGAGCAGTTCCTCTTCTATATGTATTCCATGTCTCTACGCTCTAAGTCTTGGCCTCGTCTTGAGCTAGTGATACTATATTTTCTTTTACCCTTGGCAGCTTTACCCTCACCTTGCTCTCCTGACTTCTTTCCTGCACAGATTAAATGCTGAAGTTCCCCTCCTCCCCCAAATAAAGTGAGCCCACAGGCCAAACTCACGGGCCTTGAGCTTCCCCGAGCTGCTTTTCCACAAGGCCCTTTTGTTCGCAGATGAAAAGGGCTAATTCCAGTTACGGCTAAACTTCCTGGAAAAAGGCCGGCAGGAATCCCTGCTCTCATGTCGCTGCACAAACTCCCTCTCCCCTTCCCTGGGAGCTGTTTTTGTGCTTGTTGCTGCTGTTGGTAGGACAGGTTGGGTGCAGATCGGTAATACTGTCTTGTCCCACTGGCAAGCAGAGGAGGATATGCAGAGAAATGTTTAGTTTACCTTATGCATTATCGTGGATTATGCTTAATCTCTGTTCCTGGTGTGTGTGTGATGTTATCTTATCAGCCAGAGCAGTTTATAACTTATCAGGGATCTTTTCTGTTTGCAGTGGAAAAGGGTTGTATTCCTGTGAACAGGAAGTGGAACGCTAGTGTTGAGACATGCTTTTAATTATCATCTGATTCTAGAGTATGGAGACTTCATAAATAAATACTGAAATACTAAATACTGACAGGGGCCTTTTGTGGTTTTGCTCCTTGCAGTCCAAAAGCTGCTCCAAAGCGTTCTGCTTTCCGTCTGCCTGCCCTTACCCGGAGGAGCGGATCAGCCATGAGCAAATGCGAAAAGGAACTGGTCGGGTTCATTTCAGGAGGCTGTATATCGGCCATCCCATTTAAATTATATTTAAAATTATCTTTTTGCCGTAGAATAGTCTGGTCAGTGCTAAGCAGGTTTGGGGTGTGTTGTGCTGGGCCTGATCTTTCTCTTTAGGTGAATATGAGCTGTGTTTTAGAGGAGGCAGCAGCAGGCAGGACCCTGAGAATGAAGCTGTGCAAAAGCATTCTTTCCATTCTTTCACTTCCAAGAAGTGAATTTATAAATCTACTTAACACAAGTCCTGGATCCACCGTTGTGGAATGGTGTAAAATGAGGATTTTGACTATACCATAAGCATGAGGGAAATAAAACAATTCCTTGCATGGCATTTTACTTTTCCAGGTCAGAACTGAAACCCCCTTGTGTTTGGAGTGCAAGTTGAATCAAACTTTTGGAATTGGGAGCAGTTGAATAACGAAGTTAAGTAATAAAGTTGATTATCTGAACTTGGTTTTGCTCAACTTTAAAGATGTTAAGTAAAAGCTTTATTTTAGTCTTAACCAAGTCTTAATAGATCGTTTTTCCTATCCAATATTAGCTTTGCAGAAAATTGGATATAAGATTGCATTAAGAAATTAGCTTATTTGCAAATGCTACCTCTTAAGAGAGCATTTTTAAGACCCTGTTCTTCAGGAACTCTTCTAGTCTATCCCAAAGACAGATCATTCCGCTGTCACGTGCCCTAGCTTCTTATTGAAAGAAATTAAATGTTAGTTGATGGACTCCACGTAAAATGTATTAATTTAATGTGAACGCCTGGTTCCATTAAGGCCTGGCTCTAACACAGCAGCAGCAGCAGCGCTCTTGAATGAAGTCATCTGTTGCTTGCTGCGAGCTAGAAACATCCTCCTTGCAAAGTCCCAGGCTTTTTGCTAAGAGTCATCGTTGCGGCATCTGATTTCCCAAACTTAGGAGCATTTAGCACCCTTGAACCTTGGGCAACGGTCTGGATTATGCAGGTCACATAACACTGCTCAGGCTCGGGCTCTTCTTGCTCTTAAAACACAGGGTCTGTTACAAAGGCAAGTGGGATATTATCTTGTTCTAGAGCTGTGTCCTGCTTGTAACAGCACCCAGGCCTCTGAACAACAGCTATTCCTGGTGAAAAGAGCGACCGAAAGAACTCACGATGCTGGAAAATTGCATCAAGGTGCCTTGTGATGATGTTCACCTGGGAGGATGCTGGAGCCTGTTACTGGCACCACATTAAAAGATCACCTGCCTGTTGCTGTGTTTTGTTCCTGGCCACGCTGGCGTTGAAACAAAAGCTGCACCTAGTGTCACAGGAGTCTAACAACTTAAAAGCAACAGCCGTGGCGGCGTTCCTTTAGAGAGGGAACGCGGATACCTGACACATGAGGAGCATCCACGTGTAATTGTGCAATATTCATAACAACACTAAGCACGCTTTAAGCTCCAGCTAACCATAGTTACAAGTCCTAAATGTACTCTGGTAAACACCAAAGGGGAGAAATGAAAGATCAGTTTTATACCTGAGGCATCTTCTGATAATGTGCTTGGATAAGCTTTGGACCACTCCTTTTGTGCAAGTACAAACGCCCCTCACCAAAGATGCAGGGTACTTGCTGAAAGCTGGTCTGACTTGTGGTTGTTTTCATTTAATACATTTTCCTTACAGAAAAAGCACTGAAGAGATCGCCAGACTTTGAAAGGAGTTTGTATGGCGCAAGAAGGCAAACCTAAGCCCGGATAGGAAGATTTATTAAGCTAGGATTCCTAAAGCAGCAAGGATTCTGAGTTGTTGACGGACATTTTGGTTTAACAAAACACCAGGCACCTTCATAGAGCTGCGTGTTTTTGTTTTTTTAATGAAATCCATCCTGAGTGATGGGATTTTGTGGAGCTAATGAGAACCTGCAGACAGCTATTGCGGTTTGCAGCCAGGAATTGCCTCCTGGTATCTGGGACTGGTTAGTGAGATGGTACATGTAGATTTTCTCCTTAATTAAGAAACACCATTTGATATCAGGCAAACTGTTAGGGACTGACGCTGCAGTGGGGTTTTAATGTATTAAAAGTTTCTTCACATCTTTCCCAAAGTCTTGGATATGAGGTGGCCTCATCCCAACCTGCCCAAATATGTTCCTCTCGAACAAAATGCTCTGCCAGCATTTTGTCTTCTCTCAATTATGGGATTAGCTTGTGCTTTTTGTTTTTATTTATTAATTTTTCTATGGGAACGCAAACTCGGACTGCTGACAGGCCATTAAGCGAATTGGAATGAAATCGGCGTGTAATAAGCGGAGTTATAAACTGTAATGTTGATAGTTACCATCTAGGTGTTGGAGAGGGGATTAGTGGGCATGTCGCTACAGGCCGGCGGTGAGCGGCGGCACGAAACGGCGCTGAGTAACGTGCAGTGATTCAGCCAACTCGCGCCCGCGAAGGGTCGGATCTCCTGCCACGAGCTGCGCCTTGCTGCTTGGAGCCGGGTAAACACAGCACGGGCATCAAAGGAGCTGAGCGCACGCAGGAACAGGAGCGAGAGCCCAAAACCGCGGCTGCGACCCGCGGCTGCAGAGCGGATCCCTTTCGGGCACCACCTGAGCTGTAATTACTCGCCCTGCCACCCGCCGTGGTGCTTTTTCCAGCGCTGCCTTTGCAGGTGTGGTGCATCAAAGAGGAGGGCGCAGATGTTTCGCCTGAGAGCGCTGAGCAAGGCGAGGTGCGGCAGCGCCGGGAGGCGGCCGCGGTGCCCCTGGGAGGCGGCCGCGGTGTCCCAGCACGCGCGGAGCGGCGAGGCGCCCTCTCCGGAACGGCACGGCCCGGCACCCCCCGGCACCCCCGTACGTTAACATTTCGAGGCACCTTTAGTGGGTAGTGTTTTCACAAGCAGCTACAGTAATTGCTCAGGTCGACACTTCTGTTTCCTACCGTGGATTGAGGCACTTGGAGCTGTTGGGTTTTTCCCTTCTGTTGTCTCCTCACTGTCAACTGGGGGACAGAGGTACTAAGAGTAAGAAAACCAAGTGAAGAACTTCAACATTTTACTTGAGAGAAGAGCAAGGGGAAAAGCTTATTCCTGGGTAAAAACTTTATTTTTCTGCTTTCTGAAGGATCTCTGCTCCTTCTCTGGCGTGACTTCACTGAAAACTACTGGGAAACAGGGTCTTGCTTCTTAAAGAGTTTCTCATGGGAGAAAAAATCTCTTTTTTTTAATTCTTGAGAAATATTTGTCTATTTGAAGAATGATATTTCTAATGTAGAAAATAACCCTGCAGATGGTTATTGATGCCTGATACTAGTCCATTTGTGTCTGTCTGCTGTGATGGGGGGTGTTTAAAGTGCTAAGTCTATAGCTAGCCTAATTTGCAAGCTTAGGGCTTATTGCCTTAATACTGCCTTGAAGATAAAAACTCTGGATTTTTTTTTTCTTAAGAAAATTACCAAACAATTTCCTGAAAGGCAAACTTCTCTGAATAGTTTAGTCTAATAGTCAAAATAATTCATTTTCAAGGGATTTTATGAATCTGCTGCAATGGGCACTTCTCTTTGCTATCAGTTCTTCCATTTGCTCTGATGGTATATTGGGAGAGAAGAAAGGAAGATCTTCATGTTCATCCATTTAGGTACTCAGGGATTCTGAAAGTGCTTCAAACATTCATTATTTTGTCCACAATGCTCAACCTAAGCCCCTGGACTGCCTAGAAGTTTGGAGAGACTTTTTAAAGGCTCCTACCTATTACTCCAGGTCTTCATCCACTTTCTCTGGCTTGGCAAGAGATGTTGGAGCTGGTGATCTCATAGCTCCTGTTGCAATTTCAAAGGAAATGCAAAGTTTGTGGTGTGACTCAGTTGTACCAGGATTCTGCTTTAAGCAACGTTAATCCGAACTTGACTATTCATGTGTTTTGTTGGTCTAATAGCCTCGTAATGTAACTATTCCCTTTAAAGAAAGCAAGCAGCCTTTGTTCTCCCCTAAGCTATGTCAGACACTTACTCTTAATCACATGAGGGCAAACGCACTTTGGGGCCCAGAGCCGCAATGACTGAATGCCACAGGAATGTAGTGTGTCACATCTAGAAAAGGGGGAGTAGATCCATAATTTTTCAGCCTTAGACCAACCCTCGTGTTCAGTCAACTGTGACGCGGGCTGCTTTTATGGCTGTGGTTTTAGGGCTGTGGTTATAACTAAAAGACCCTTGGTCCATGGGAAAGATGGAGTGGGGGGAAAAAAGCTTAGGTTTGAAGTCGAGCTGAAGTCTTTTCTCCTCCTGGGGAAAAATAAAAGAAAGTAAAGAAAAGAATTAAAAACCCTGAAGTCTGGTGTGCTTTGACATCTGCCTTTCCAGGTCTGAGAAAGAAGTTTGGATACAGCTGGAAATCACAGCAGTCGATGCCTCTGCGAGCCAAGAAATAACTGTCCGCGCGACTCGCAGAAGCTGCTGCCGAGCTAATCCCCTGCGGCGGATACGGGAAGGCTGCTGGTTTTGTAGCCTACGGAAAATGCAACCGCTTCCCACCCCAGTGTGGGTGCCCCGCAGCCCCCGCGTGTCTGCGTCACCCGTGTCAGAGGAGCTGAACCTTTCCAGGCACCGGCGTCCCCACGGGGACACGCGGGCTCTGCCGCAGCCGCTGGAGCCGGTAGCAGCAGCAGCTGCCAAGGTCCCTTTTAAAGTCTTGTGTGTTAGAGCAAAATCCAGGCTGATCGTCTGAATGAGCAACCTTCCTGTGCTCTCACTCACTTGGAAGCTAAAGCCGGATTCATCTTCACCTTCATCGTCATCCCTTCCTTTCTGCTCCTCCTTTTTCCCTTCTCTTCACTACAAATGGTCTTTGAAGGTTTAAGTGGGAGGACAGAGTAAGATTGAGGGTCTTAGCTGTTAAGTGAGGTTAATCAGCTTGGTGGTGGGTAGGTGGGCATAATGCAGCCTGAGGTTTGAGGATGTGATGCTCAAGATGACCGGGACCCTTTTTATTGGTCCAACCTCTGTCACATGTCAACTTCTTGATTAAAAATGGCCTGATTGTTTTATTGTCCCCATAATTAAGAGAAACAGAGAAAATCAGTTTCTTCAAAGAAGAAGGTGTCCTTTCCCCGCTCTCACCAAGATCCCATGTCGAGTCTGACAGGAAGAAATTAAGGCTGTAAATCACCGCTCTGTGAAATTCGTTTTAACTGGCACGAGCAGAAGAAATGAAACTACTGAAATTCTTGCTGGATGAGGAAGGTTAGTCGCAGCAGACTCTGAGATGCAGGATTTTGGCGGCTGCCCAGAGCGGCTGAACTGCCGGGGAGGAATGCAAATCCATTTGCTAGCTTTCTGGCGTAGTCAGTACAAATATGCAGATGCGATGTCTTCCAAAAACACATCCCTCTGCAGAATGCCCAGCGCCCTGCAAGGGTGCAAAGAAAAGCAGGATGACCTGAGTGCCACCAGCGTGCCTCGTTTCAACAGCTAAAATCTTGAGAAGCCGCATATCAATTTTTGCAATGTCTGCTTTGACTTAAATCCATAAGCGACAGCCTGCTGCCAGGAAGACCAGAAGGAATGATTAAAGCCATGCAACACTCCTCCTGCAACAGAAGGAGACCATCTCACAGATTGCGAATATAATTGATGGCTTTAATTAATTTCACCTTCTTGGCTTCAATATTAAAGTCTGAGAAATGGAGTTACTATTTTTACAGGAACGCAAGGTAATTAGTAGGCAACATACAAACAGGCTATTGAAATTCAGGCTCGAACGTTTGATGACAAATGCAAATTTGAGCCCAAATATTTTACTCTGCTTGGCAGTAAATCATTGCTGGGAAAAAAAATGTTGAACGAGTCGCCCTGCATAAATCCCAATGCAGCTGTGGGGTGACAAATTCCTGTTCTGTGGCGCTGGCTGTTCCTGTGCTACAATAGCAGGAAAGAGCGGCTGGATCAGCGTGAGGATGTGGATCGCCCAGGTGCCTCCCCGGGAGGCAGCGCCCGTGCTCCCTGGCTTCCCTTTTTGGGGGATTTCATTTACACGTTGAATGTGGAGAGACCCTGAGGAGCACGAAGCTGATCGTGTATGTGAATGTGGCAATACCTCATAGTCTGGCCATCACCAGATTTCTGTGTAGTTTTGGAAATATGATGTAAATGCTGGTTTTGGCAGATTTAACCATGCATTTTCAAGAACGTTATGGTTTCATGCATTTCCAGACCCATATTTTGCCACTTCTGCTGAACAGAAACCTTCAATGCTTTACTAAGTCAGCAGAGCCTGGTTCCTTTGCACTGCAGGTGCCAAATTCAGGCTGCTGCTCAACTCTAGAAATATATGAGGGCCTTGTTGGGAGGATCCCTTATTGCTTGCTGAAGCTACTGTTTTGGGGTTTGTTTCTTGGTTGTCTGGTGTGTTAAATGCTTCAGGCAATGGTTTTGTTTGCTTTTTTGTTTTTC
>NW_010580947.1:27734-42518 GCF_000705375.1 Tinamus guttatus | reverse complement strand
GAAGAAACTGAGCAAGTCTCCCGTGGCACTACGGCCCCTTCAAACCCCCTGGCACACGCTTCACTTTCCGGCAGCGCCAAGACGCGCTCTGTGTGCGTACGAAGCGAGTCGTCGAAGCTCTCGAGTTAGTTTTGTCAAGTGCTGTTTTGTGCTCTTCAAAGACTCTCCGCGCACGAAAGGATGAGCTGCCAGCGACTCGTACACTTAATCCAATAATGAACGCCAACACAATAACGCTTTATTATGATGTTTAATTATACAGTTTTGGACTCGGGAACGCTTTGCAGTTTCGGTTCCGCGGGAGGCGGGAGCACCCCGCGTCCGGGAGCGCCTGTCTGAGCGCTCCGCTCGCAGCAGTGCTGGGAAACGGCCGGGCACGCGGGGGCCTGAGGGCTTAGACACGAGAGGCAGCTAGAGGTACGAATCGATCGGACCAAACGAGTCAATAGTGAGGCCTGGATATATCAGAACAGTAAGATTTGCAGACTTTACAACCCTCTGTTGTACCAAATGCCTCCCATTTGTGATTTGCAACCCTGTAATGCCCCAAAGAGCAGGAAGGGAGCTGATCCTTGATAGAGCTGATCTAGTTTCTCTACCAGACCCTTGTTACATGCTCGAGGATGGAGGAGCAAGGGAGGCCATCCGCTTGGCCTCTGAAACAGCTGTCATCATCCTGCAGCTGTGGCAGGACTGGTGACTGGAGAAATCTTTTCCTCCCTCTTCTTTCCCCCACGGTTAATGCTTTAATTGCAAATTTCCTCTTTCAGGTGGGAAGAGGAAGTGACTAGAAGGATGAGCCTGGAATCTTTGGTGGAAACCTTGCGGGAGGTAGGTTTGACCAGCATGTGGACCGTGTCTTTTGAGCCGGGGTGTTGGACGTCACGGATTTTCTGCTCTCACCTTTTAACATGCTGGTAGCCTTTGTAACAAAGCTTGTCATTTTGTGGCCCTTGCGGCAGCTGGATGCACTGCTGCGCGCTGGGGGACAGCGTTAACGCTCGCCAATCGGAGCGGGAAGGTGCTGAATTTCCTGACAAAGTGAAAGGGAGGGGGTGGTGACAGGCCCTATCAGCCGTTCTGAGCCAAGTGTCTGTCAGCCTGTCGCCTCTTAGCTCTCTCCCTGCTTTCTCTCGCAGGAGGCGCAGGAAGCGGAAGCGCTCCAGGAGGAGCTCAATGAAAAGATCGAGCGCCTGAAAGCCGAACTCGTCGTGTTTAAGGGTCTGATGAGTGATGTAAGTACACAGAGAGCAGAGAGGCCGGCTCCCGCCACCCCTGTGCGATGTATGCGTCATGCAGACGGCTTCATTCATGAGAAGGTTATGGTCTTAGTGAGCGCTGCTTGGTAGTTAGTTTTATGGCTGCCTTTCTGATCTAATGCATCAGACAGATCTCCCTTCCCCCTGCTTCCTGTGCGCTCTGTGCAGAGATGCATTAACTTGCTGCTTAGCCCATAACCTGGACTCTGCCCTCCCTCCCTGTTTGCCACAGCTGGCAGTGCTGGCCTTCACATCTGCAGCCATGGGAAAAGAAATATTGGAGACCCAGCACGTTAGGATAAAAGGCTTGGGCACCGTGCAGCCATTGGTACTTCTGATGGAGGGTTTGCTCTGAATTGCACAAGAAACTGATGTCAGAAAAAGAATTCGCAACTCTGAAAACTCTGAAGAATTGAACAAAGTGTCAGTAGTTCAGGCTCTGGCTTGGTTTCCAGGCCTGCTTCTGCCTTAAATAATAATAATAATAAAGAAAACAACAAACCCCTGTTTTCTTGGGAGTTCACTCATATCACATATCTCCTTTCCTTCAAAACTTGGGGATCTGTTACAATACGACAGGAGAACAGTCTTGTGCTTGAGCAAATCTGCTCAGGCAGATATATAGAAAAGGAAGCCAGGTGAGTGTTCAGGAAGGTGCCTTTCCCTGTAAGATGGAAGCACTGCTCCTGCCAGTTGTCTGATGAAGATCTTTTACTATGCTTATTTAGTCTGTGATTTTATTTTATTTAATCAGAGCTGTTTCCTTCTGTTTGATACCAGCTTGCAGAACGTGCACCCTGGTTTCCCATGCGGTCTCATGGGGCCGCTGGATCTGCTCGTGTAGAAACTGTCTCTTCCTTGGGTGTTTCAGAGCAGGCAGCTTGCTTGCTCGGAGGCAGCGTGCAAGGGAGAAACACGTCAGGGCTACAACCCTCATAGGTTTTTTTATTTCATTGAGGAAGAAATGTTATTTAGTGTGTACAAAAGGCGGGGTGGTGAATGCAAACGCCCTCCTCAACCTGAGAAAGTACTTTGGGTTTTGCAGACTCTGCAAGGTAGAAGGGCACCTACGGGAAGCAGTGATGATGCTTGTTCCTAATCCCACTGCCTAAATATTTAGGGTGGAGAAATGGCAAACGCTGGCACATGATTCCTTCCTCCCCGTTAATAATCGTTATTACCTAATCAGTCAATGAGATGGTGCTTCAGGGTTGGGATGAGTGTTTCAGTGGTTAGGAATGCCTTTTCCGCAGTGTCTGAAAGACAAAAATCCCCCAGACTTGTCCAAAGGTGCTTGACGTGAGCTGGAGAAGAACCCTGTCAAAAACTTAATAAAATAAAACAAACAAACAAAACCCCTTTTTCTTTCTTCATAAGAGGATTTGGTACTTAAAAGAATCCTCTGCTCTGCAGAGGGTTTTTCTGCTTTTTTTGTCAAAGTGGAAGCAGTGCCTAGTCATTGAGGTGGTGTTTCCTGAGGGAGCGTTTTTTTCTAGGCTGGAAAATATCCTTTTTACATGACAATGTTTATTTGTAAGGAGAACAGTACTGTCTGTGAGGGGGTAATATGTCTTATAATTAACGCTTATAATTGCTGCTCCGCGTGAAGCAGTACAAAGTATTTTTTGTGTAGTTCTTGTTTGTTTGATTGTTTTTTGCTAGGTTGGAAGGCAGTTTAATGTCAATACAAGTATTATTTTTTGTGCTATGGGCTTTCATGGACCTCTTTTGATTATACCTTGGTTTAACTTCCTTATGGCAACTACAAAGTAGTTACTGTGTACCCCGGATTCTGTTTTGAGAGCAGCTTCTCCTTGCAGGCACATCTTTTTCCTGCTTGGAATAGGGAAGCGATGAGTTTTCATCAGGTTTTTGGATTTAATTCTGTACTCGCTCAACAAGTTTGTTTGTTTGTTTTGTTCTGTTTTTCCTTAAATTTTAAAATTTTATTTTACTGACCTATAAAAGATCATTTTTATCAAATCCAGGAGTTTTTTGGGGGGTGAGTATAAGTTTTCCTGTGTCACATCATTCTCAGAATAGAAATTTCATTGGAGTCGGATGCAAGTGTTAATTCTCAACTGTCAAGTCTGCTTGTCAAGGCCGTCCATGTACTGCCTTTCCTGCAGAACAAGGTTTAATATTGGTTAAGAATGGTATAGCCTGGGGTTAGAGAGATACTGTGGGGTATCTCTTCTTTCCTGAACTGTATAATAATAGAAGATAATCACTACTGTCCTTCCTGCAGCCCATGACAGACCTGGACACAAAGATCCAAGAAAAGGCCATGAAGGTGGACATGGACATCTGTCGGCGAATCGATATCACAGCCAAGCTGTGCGATGTAGCGCAGCAGCGCAACTCGGAAGACGTTTCCAAGATATTCCAGGTGATTAGGCCGTGAATTTTCCCCAGGGTAGTACAAGTGTGAAGGGACAAGAGGGAGCAGCATTGAGGAAGGTGGTCCAGGTTGTTCACGACTTTCGGAGGTGTTTCTAAGTAGGTGTATTTGCTTCTTCAGTTCCCACGTGTAGCTCTGATCTGCAGGCGCTGCTGCAGCACTGAGATCTCAAAATTCAGAGAGAGTTTAAACTAAGCCTCAAGATGATCTTCGAGACGACTGATGCTAGTCTACAATGAGTGCAGGGGAAAAAAAATATATAAGGTTCTGTGTTTGTTTAAGTGGCTTCATCACATCTATTTTCTTCAGAGCCGAGAGGTTTTAAGCCTGTAGACCTGTCATCCAAAAGTTCTTATTTCTGGCTTGGGCTCCATGACCAGAAATAACGCTTCGGTGGTGGGGAACTGTGATTACTTTGTGAGACTACAATAAAGTCTCACAGTTGGCTTTCCTTTAGCTATTTTTGTTCCTTAGCGTTAGTTGGAGAAAGTCATATAATTTGCTCCAAAAGCAGCTCTATACAGAACAAACCTGTAACTCCTAATTCAGTGGCTGCTGTGTCCTGACTGCACTTTCAGTTGTGATTAACCCAGCTTCTTTCCACTTTGATCTGAATGTGTCTTGCTCAGTCTTTGAATAAGTCCGATTATTTTTTGTTTTTCTGTGTAACGGTGCCATGTAGGGTGTGTTGTGCTAAACACTGTACACAAAAGCACTGTAAATATGGTTGTGGTCTCTCTGCTGGTTGTGCTTTTTGGCTCTTGTGAAGTTACCTAAATGTTTCCTGGGTTTTATATCCAGAGATAGATCCAGATGTCATACTTGGAGAGACAATTATTTTTTCTTGCATGTTGAGCCACTGTGTTTTTCTAGCGGTTCTTTCTTCTCCTTGACTGGAATTGCTGTGTCTTTCTGCACAATGGTAACTGCAAAGCAAACTTTTGGTCAAGCATGCAGCGGTTAAAATGATTGTTGTGGAGTTTAATACCTATAAGGGATGGCTGACTTGCCAATTAATGAAAAACTAGAGTGGCTTTGGGAAGGGCTGTGTGTACGTGGCTCCATCTGTAAACCTCGGCGAATACTGTTACGTTTGCAACCCTCAGATGAAGGCACGAGCCTCTATGTTCTTTTCTGCAATATCACTTGAGTTCTCTCCACCCGTCTGTAAACCTGACTTCTTTGGGGCTGTCCAGGAACTCCCAAGGTTCAGTTTAACCCTTCTTCTCTCAAATAGAAGCCTAGCAGCCTATGCCTCTGGTTACGGGGTGGGAACGACCCTGCAGTGAAGACTGTCTAGAAAGGTTTCTTCTGTGCCCTTTGGTGGTGGCTGGACGGTGGAAGCATCGGGCTGGTGGTGCTGGCAGGAGGGGGAGAGTTCTGTCACCGCTCCCGAGCCTGCTGCCTGGGCACTCTCGCCAGCTTCTGCTTTTCCCTCTCTCATTCTAACCTCTGCATGTTCTCTGGGAGGTCACAGACTGTTGTCGATGACCGTACGAACACGCGGAGAGCGCTGGTAGCCTGCAGCTTGCTTTGCTCTTTGCCATTTTGAACGGCTTTCTCGTGCTCCCTGTTCACCACTCATTAACAGATGCAGTTCTGTCTTTAATACGTGCAATCATTGAACCACCTGGGAGCTGATGAGCAGTTACATGCACTGAGACTCCCCATCTTTCTTACCCTGCGCCTCAGCTGAACCTTCCAGTTATTGCCCTTCTCTCCAATTAAGGTGGCTTCCAAGAAGAAGGAGCGCAAGCTAACGTCTGACGACGACCTCTCCGAACAGGATGGGGAGAACAGCAGGTTCTCTGACGATGAGGTCAGCTGCTCTTTGAACATCACGGACGAAATGAAGCGTATGTTTAATCAGCTGTGAGTATCCTGGGCGACACGGGGGAAAACTTATTCTGAAATATAATTCCAGAACTCAAGCACTGAGATATTTCTATGGGCTTCCAATCTGGGTGTCTTTTTTCCTTCCACTCTGAGTTGAATCTGAACTGCCAGCCTTGTGCTTTTTCAGAGGTTTGCAGGAAATTCAAACAAGATTAACAAAACTTTTTTCCTTAAACTTAATTTATTTCTCCATTAAACAAGGAGGTGACTATAGAGAATGTAAGAGTATAGTCGGACACTTCTTTACATGTATATCCTTCCCCTTGTTACAGCTTGTACCAGTAGCAAGAGAAAGAAGCACGGGAAAAGTATGAAGCATTTGTCCGAGTGTTTGGCTTAATATGAGATCTCTAGAACTTCACAGCTGATTTGGGTGGATAGAAATTGAGAACATCGTCACTAAAAGCTCAGTTCAAAACGAAAACCAACTCCTATACTATTTCACCTGATTTCTTGGTTGAGTTGTATGAAAATAGTAGTGGTGGACGTGTCCAGAAGAACGATCACTTTAGCAGTAGACAACAATCTATAGATTCCGAGAGTATCAGTGCTGCAATTCCCAGATTGGAAGAATCCTGTTTGATTTTTCCTAAAATTTAAACCAAAATGAAGGCAACTCTGTGCCTTGGCGCTACTCAGAGCAGTTCAGGAAGCTGGTGGGCACATGGGAAAGCGGGACATTGTTTATTGCATCCAAGTAAATGAGATATTCTCTAAGGATCGCGAGCTCCCCTTCTGTTGTCAGCTGTTGCCAAAAGCTATTTTGAGGGTACGTGTGTCTTCCTTTCCTCCTCAGTTTCCTGTGTGGAGGAAGGCACTCTTTGCCCAAACGCCTCTTATTAGGACTCTGGTTTTAGGTGTTTTTAAGCACTTACTAATATTTCTTCCTCGGGCCAATTTCTCTTTTTCACAAGTCAGGCATCTGGATTTCAGTGTAGTAAATGTAGATTTTCCATCTCTTCCCTCCAATTCCAGATGACAACGAATAGTGGGTTCAATTTAGACAGGAAATCAAGAGGCTCCAGCTCAGTCCCTGGGTTAGTAACACACGTAGGTTTTAGTGTCGTTGTTAAACCTGGCCTCTGCTATTCAGGTTTTATTGATTTTATTGGTGAAATGTTTACGTCCCTGCCCTATCCTAGTTGGCCAATAATTATAGACCACATGAATATTTTACAACATCCCTAAACTTGCAATTTTTACTTGTGCTACAGATACACAGTTGCAATACCAGATGTCTTTTCAATGAGATAGGAGAGGCAACTTACCTTAAGTTGCCAATAAAATAACTCTGTTACTAAGACACGGACACTTTCATGTACTTCTTGATTGCAGCAAGAGGAAAAAAAAGTCTTGCAATGCCTCAGGAATCATCAGTGGATGTTCATGGCTTGCTGTAGATGGTACCTTCTGACGCAGGCTTGGGGACTTTGCATAGAAGGGAGGAATGTTCAGGCACTACTTGCCTCTAGCAGAAAATCAAAACAACTTTCTTGTTACCCAATGAAGAACTAAGAGTTTAGCAAAACTCGGTCAGAATGCAATCATTTTGGAACAATTTGCATGACCGAAGTAAACTGTCATTGAAACTGGGAGACCTTGTGCTCTCTGAGAGAGATAACTCTTGCAAAAAGAGGCTGATTTGAACAACTTGTGTTGCACAAGGTTGAATCACTCATGTCCAAGCATATTTGGGGGGTTTATTTGTTTGTTTCTGGTCAGATTGAGTGAAGTCACAGACTGCTGCTTTTGGGAAGCTCTTTAGTCTCCAAAAGACAGAGCTGTGCTCAGCTTCTGGCTTCAGATGTTATCTGCTCCAGCGGAAGTGAACTAAGGAAACAAAAATGCCTCGCTCTGGAATGCGCAGGCTGCTGTGTGAATGTTTGGAGGTTGCTGTGGGACCTCCTTAACGAGGACAAGAAGCGGCTACTGGGGCTTGGCTCCGCTTCTGCTGGAACCACAAGCGGATCCAGCGTCTCCAGAAACTTTCCTTAGTTGCACAACCCGCCTAACCTCCTAACGGTGCTACAGGCTGCTGCTGTCTGTGTTTGTTCTTAGCCTTAAGTGGCTTTACTAGTACCTTGTTGTTCAATTCAGCGATAAATATTTATGTTCTTTTGTGCATTGTTTTGGGGTTTTTTTGCATAGCTGCCTTGGAGGGAACTTTTATAAGTGCCGCGGGGACAACGTTGGCCACGTTTCAGCATGAAAACCAGCAGGGAGTCTTCCAGTGGCCGTTTCTTGTACAACTTCTCAAACTGCCTTTTGGTTCCTTTTCCCACACATAAAAAAAAGCATATTTTAAGTGACTTAGTTCTTTGTGTGTGGTTTTGCAAGGAGGGGAGCCTAACTTGCAGCACCATCTGGAGGAGGAAGCTGGGAGTGTGTCCATGGCCTGGGAATGTTCCCAAGGTCCCTTTATTGTGCAGGGCGGTGGCAGAGAGCCCAGGGGCTTTTAGGCAGCGGCACAGCCTGTCTTTAAAAACTTCCAAGGTTTTCCACAGTCCTGTTGTCTCCTTCGCTCGGTTCTCATAGCCTCTTGCTGTAGAAGATCATTGAAGCCTGGGGAGTTGTTTTTCCTAATTTTTTTCCCCCACTGTCATCTCAACAGACGTGAGACCTTTGATTTTGATGATGACTGCGATAGTTTAACATGGGAGGAGAACGAGGAAACACTGCTTCTCTGGGAAGACTTCACAAATTGCAATCCGTCCATCGACCTCCAGGGAGAGGTGAGTTTTCTTAGGCTCTTCTCCATAGGAGTGAATCCTCCAGCTGCTCTTTTAGCCGTTTCAGCCTTCGGGTATTTGGCTGGTGGTCTAGACTGCCAGGCAAACTTGCTTTGATTTCCAATCCTCTTAGTGCTTCCTCTCTATGGTTGCTTTGCAGTCTGTCCAATCAGTTTATTTGCTAAACTTCATTTCTTCTGCTGCCCTCTCAAAACGAGTTTTAAAATAACAAGCGACTGTCAAGGGATCCGGTATGTAGGAACTGTTGCAGAAGCAATCTGTCACCCCCACCATGTACATAGAGCCCTGTATCCTTTGCACAACATCTCGCTTTCCCTGTGGATTGTCATTCGCACCTTTACTGGTGCAGAAATGATGCACATAGGGCAGCACCATCCCACATGTTTTTTTTTTTAGTGGGGAGAAAAATAAATTCAGTCTCGTCCCTGAGTGATATTAAAATACAGCCTGTCAGAAACAAAGAAGCTGTTACTGCAGAAAAACTCAGGGACCTTCTGCACCCATGAATCCTGTGCTTCCATCTTCCCTGCCAGTAGGCATGTCTTGGCTTTGGTGGATAATAAACAGCCTCCTTTTAATCCCTAGGATCCCATGCGAAGTAAACTAAGGGCCACATGCAGTGACTCCCGAGCCTTTTTAAACAGTCCTAAAGAGAAATTTGAATGGCAAGATCTGGCTTTGTGCGGGCAATTTTAAACGTGATGTTATTATTTGATCACTGAGTAGCCTGACAGCAGCAGGTGAGAAATAATCCTGCCTCCTTCCACCGTGGCTGCAGCGCAAGGACGCGGAGGCAGCGAGCCCTGCGTGGGTGCACGTCGTGCCGTTGTTTATCGGCTGCCGCGGAGCGAAACTGCCGAGATTATTCGGAAGTGCCGGGAGAGCAGAGCGGTGCCTGAGCCGGGCGGAGGGATAACACGGAGCTCCGCGCCGGAATTAGTGACACATCCATTTGCATATACCCCTGTGTGCATGTATAAGCACCGCTATCAGAGGAATATTGCAGAATTCAGCCCTTCCCTGCAAAAACTCTAAAGGTTTTAAGAAGCTTAAATCCTTCTAAATGAAAATTATACAAGGAAAGGGTAGATTTGTCTTGTAGATGGAGATTCAGAATAAAGACTGCTCAGTCTGTGCCTGGTTTTTAACACAGTGCTTTACATGCTTGAGTCTTCTACTAGCTTTATTCCTTTCAAGTTCTTATTGCAAGTGCCCTAGCCACCTTCTTTTATGACCTTCTTCCTTAAAGCTCTTCTGCATATAAAAGGATAAGCGGAATGATTCTTGTTACCATAGGCTGGTTAGCCTGACGTTGATCCCAGGTAGGATCCTGATAAAGCTGCTACAGATGTGTCCAGAGGCTGGTGACATAATTAATGCTTGGCAGGGTGGTGGCATCAAACTGACGATAACATTTTTTTTTTCTGAAAAGAGTGAGGTAGGTAATAACATGAAAGGAAGAATTGTGACATTGTTAAACTAGAAAGCAGTTGATTCAGTCCGACTGTGTGAAACACTGCTGTATGCCTGACTTTTGTAGCACAGACTGCAAATTATATGCTTTGGATACAAAGGAACAACAGGAAATAATATTGCTAGAAAATAATACTGAAAGCTTGTGTTGTTGTGGGAAAAACGGCACAATCCCTGGGGAAAAAAGAAAAAAAAAAAAGATCATTTGTGTGATGCATGGGCCCTTTTGTGATTTCTCCCTAATTAGTCTGTATCCTTCTTTCTCTTGCAGGAGGAGAATCTGGGAAACTTGATCCACGAAACAGAGTCTTTCTTTAAAACAAGAGACAAAGAATACCAAGAAACAATAGGACAAATAGAGGTAAGGAAATGATTTGTGAGAAAATGCATATTGTTTTACATGGAAGAAAATCCTGTGAGGTTATTCAGGTTCACACGCGCACACAGTGGAGTGTGTGCATATATATGTAAAAAGGCAAAAGCGGTTTCCTCTTTCTTACCCTTGGGATTTTTTCTAAATACAACTCTTTCCATAGCACTATTAGTGAGTAAGCATAAATCTGTAACCTTCAGGACAAGGAACAAAAAATGCTCTAATCCTTTTTCCCCACTGACTTACCTATCCGGCATCTCACTGGAAAACACTTTTTAAGAAATGCCCAATGAGATTGCTAGAATAAACAGCTTTATTCTTCCTAGATTTTTCTTTCTTTGATTATTGAGCATCAATAAAAAAGATACCAGGTGGCAAACAGGTCAAGAGGTGTCTAAAAACAGTGTTGAGCTCCAAAAAGCCCTTCACTGCAGACTGCAGTGGGGTATTGGGGGGTTGCAGGTGTTTCTGGATTGGTTTCTGGGCAGTTTTAGCCTCTCCAGTTGTGAATCAGACCAGGAGAAGCACCAAGGAGCATTCTGAGGTTCCTCCCTCTCTCTTCTTTTGCACAGCTGGAACTGGCTACGGCAAAGAGTGACATGAATCGCCACCTTCACGAATACATGGAAATGTGCAGCATGAAACGGGGCCTGGATGTGCAAATGGAGACCTGCCGTAGACTTATCAAAGGCTCTGCGGACAGGTAGGATGCAGCTACTGTGCTTGCTCGTGTCGACATTGTCATTTTACAGAATCATTTTGCCTAAAGGTTTGCTATTTGGGTGATCTGGTCTTGCTCAGGGACAAGTGACAGTCTTAAAAGAAACTTTGTTCAACCAAGAGAGCCTTTTCTTTAAGGACTTCTTCTTTACTTCTTTGTTACTGGCATTTAGTTTTTCTGTCTCAGCCTCTCTCTGAATCTTCTCTACAGGAATTCCCCGTCTCCCAGCTCTGTAGCCAGCAGCGACTCAGGAAACACAGATGAAATTCAGGACGAGTTGGACAGAGAGGCGGATGTGGAACCCATGGTCAGCTGATACGGGGTAGACGCGTTCCAGCAAAAGGGAATAACGAAGAAAAGCTTAAAAAGTGACACATGGATGGAGGAAAAAAAGAAAAGAAAAAAAAAAACTTTTAAGCCCATGCACAGGGTTTCTGAGGACTCATTCCTACACGCATCCCCACCCCACCCAAGGATTGGTGCTGTAAATTTCTACTGTTATACAAATCATAACTGCAGAGTCCTGTAAGAAAACACGGTGTTTTAATTGTGCCTTTGCCCCAAGCTGAGCCACTTTGAGCTCCAGTGGAATATTATTAGCAGGTGTTTTTATATTAAAAAAAAATACTATAAAAAAAATCTGGCAGCAGCAGAGATTGGTGCTGCAAAGACTCTGGGTATTTCAATAAGCTTATGGTTTTATTGAATTGCTGCACTGATTGGCAAAAGGAGCACTGGCAGATTGAGAAGTGAATCCAGGACAATTCAGGTACAATTAAAAATGTCTGGCATTAAAATAAAGAAAAAGAGAATGCCTCCAAATTGAACCGTAAACACTTTAAAAAAAATAATAGTGGGTTTAGAGAGAGCTTTTAGGATTAAGCAGTTACAGAGTATTTAAAGGAATTTCTTCATTCCACCTTTCCGGGTGAAGGAGCTTTGGAGCCCTGCCCGAGCTCTCTGCTAAACTCGAGGACCCGACGCAGGTCTCAGCTCGGTGGCAAAGCGGGTGGCAGGAGGAGGGTTCGGCGGGGTGGGAGTATCTCTGAAAAACTACTATGCAAAACAAACAAAAAAGCTCGCCTTATTTATATGGAATGTTCGGTCCTTGCTGGGCTGCCGTTATCTCTTGGGGAAGGGAAGCTAAACCCACGTTTGCACATTTGTTCGTTACCTGCAGAGCTTCCTTGGAGGAGGAAGGGCTTGTTGCAACACCTTTGTTCCCAGCGACTGGATTAGGAAAGGAATCAGCCCTTCAGTTCCCCGCTGTCTTTCCTTATTTTTACTGTAGCGTTTGCTGATTTTACTTTGCTGACTGGGAGATAACTATGTTTGTTTGTTTGTTTTTTTCCCTGCTTTTAGGATGTCTAGATGGGATAGTGAGAGAATCAGGATAAACTGACATGCTGCAGGCTCAAGACAAGACGCAGGGAGAGGGCCAGGCCACTGCTATTCCATGAAGCTGAGCGTTGGAAAATACTGTAGTCCTTTCGAGGGCATAGGAAAACCAATCCCAAGCTGCTGCTGTTAAGAGTCAGGGAAGACGAATCCAGTGCTTTCTCTGTGAGAAGACCTAGGCATTATTTGCCAGTTTGGATACGTGGGAAAGCAGCATTGAAAGTCTGATTTCTTGGTAAGGAAGGAAGCTCTGGCATGATGGTTATTCAGGGGAGTTGTAGCACCTCAACCAGGTAAAAACAGGGTGTAAACCTAAGCCAATACACTTTATTTTAGGCAAGATTCAAAGTACGGTTAATACTGCCTAGAAGTTACTGTACAGCTAACTAGCACTTGCAAGATGTGAGTTGAAATACCAAATGTACCTTTTTCCTGCCAGAACACTTGGCAGCTGTCCCGGAGGAGCAGTGCTAAGGCTGGACAGGGCAACACCAGGGCAAGGCGCCTTCCCGGGGGTCAGTGAAGACGGCCAAGCTTTTAGCCTTCAGGTATTTGTTTGCAATCCTCTCCTATTGATCGGAAATCCATGGGATTGCTTTGCAAGCAAGCAGCCAGCCGCAGCGTTTCAGCAGACGCTGCATTTCTAGGTGCAATTCCTGCCAGAGGGTTTCTGCAGGCACAGAAAAGGTTTTGTTCGTTCCCTCATGGAGTTTCCATCTCTGCTTAGATCCATCCTCTGCTTGGACACAACGCTCGGCGCTTTTAGGCCGTGCTGATCAGGTGGGCTCCATTTGCTTGTTCGGAGCGAACCGCAATGATCCAGCCGGATCCATGGGGATCCACCAGTGATTTCCGTCCATATAAATATCCCAGGGGTATTCCTGGGGTTTCCTTGATGTTTGAAATAGCATAGGTATTTGTAGAGTAGCTAGTGATCCCTGGGTTCTTGTATTGTTAGTGGGTTAGTGGCTTTCTCAAAGCCTGTTTCATTGCATAGACATATATAATGTTTCTCTGAAAAAGAAACCTTATTCCAAAGTGCTCATTCCTATCATTTTTCTTATGGCCAAAGTGGTAAGCGTTGCATTCATTAAGGCTGCAAGTTTGGGGTGGGTGGGCAATGGGTGAGAAATAGGTGTTGAGATATTATCTTTTTCTCTGAGGGGACTGGAAAAAAAAAAAGCTTTTTTTTTTTCCTTCAATTTCTCCTAAGGTCCTCAAGCAGGTCTGAACTTCAGCTGCTAAACATGTGGTTTCTCCCAAGGCTGAGAAACCTTCTGCCAAAGCAGAGCATCTGTAAACGCTTCAGGGGCTTTTGGTGGAGGTTACGGATGAGCCTTCCTGAAACCAGGAGCTGCTACGGTGGGATAGGGAAGGAAAACCTCGGTCTGACAGCGCGAGCCAAAGGAGGAAGCGGCCGCTCAGCCGCGACCTGCGCTCGTCTCGTAGCCATAATTACGAGGAGCATCTGTAAGAGGGTCGTTCGTACGTATAGGGGGTGTAGGACTGTAGTCAGGAGTATAGAAATCAGGTGTATGAGGGCGACGTGTACGATAGTAGGTTTACCATGGTTGTTGGTGTCTCTATTTGTTATATCCATATGTAATCCACTTAAAGAGAAAAGCTTTTATACCTGGGATGGGGGGCTGTTATTTTCATGTAGGCTGTACAGGACTTCACAGCTGGTGGTCAATGAGGAGGATCGATCCTCAGGAGTTTCCTAGCAAGTTTCCAGTTAGTTGAGTTTCCAGTGATGCTGCTGATGGATCCGACAGCGATCCAGGTCTGTTTGTGTTCAGCTGTTCTGTAGCAACCAGATCAAAAGCTTGCCAGAAAAAAAAAATTGTGAAAAATGCTGGAAATTATTTTGATGACCTCTTTGATTTCTTTTTGTTTTTCCTTTGTAAAGCTGTAAATACTTTATTTTCGTTTTCTATTCTTAATGTGGTGTCACATTGACACTTTTTTAGACTTCAAATCAGAAAAATCCCTCTTCATTGTTTCTCATTTTTTAAAAGGGGGATTTCAAGGAAGCAAATTTTTTTGCTTGTTAGCAGTGTAATAATAGATCAAATTACTAAAATGGATTTGTACAAAAATGTTTTCAGTACACAAATGGCAATCGCTTTTGTGGATGCATGTTGTTCAAAACCGTCCAAAGAACCACATGATACAAACTTTTTTTTTTTCAAGGATTTAGTAATTATCACATTAGTTCAGACAGAAAAAAATCAAAATTGTTTTAAAAAGTTTGCGAGGGGGGGTGGGATGTAATGGAATTGAACTAAGCTAAATGTGTAATGTATTTATAAATACCACAGTATATATTCTATTTTTATTAGAGGTTTTTAAAGAGCAAATGGATTTCTGTTAGCAAATAGTTATTCCCTTGGAAAAACAGCTTCTGCTTTGAGGAGACTCCAGATTCATGAGCGGTTTTGAGCGACAGCACAAAAACAGCCGGCCAGGAGAAGCGATAACGAACATTAAATCACCGCTTAACTCTGCGACAC
>NW_010580946.1:11085-29570 GCF_000705375.1 Tinamus guttatus | reverse complement strand
CAGGGAGTGAGCGTACCCACAAGTACTGCTGAGGAGAAAAGTCTCCACCTCGAGTATTAAGTTTTTTGCAATAGGACTGTGTTATAGGTGACAATTCTCAAAGAATTACAGTCACTGATAAGTCATTTTATTTACTAACAGTTCCATTGTACACACAGTTTATCTTTTTAAGAATAGCTTGAAGGAAGACCTAGGAGCCTGTTAAAGAATGTACACTGCTTACAATTTTGATCCCCAGATGAGTGAACACACTTGATTCAGCAATGAACTTCAGTGCATGCTCAACTTGGAGACTGAAACTTTATCTCAGTTGCTTTGCGTGCTGCCCCAGTAAGTGATATTAGGACTACTTCAACCTTTAAAGTCATTTATGTATTGAACTGCTTTGCTGGATTTGAGTATTTGTATTTAGGTTATGATACTGAAAGCTGAAATCTAGGTTGCAAGGACAGAAAGACCAATTTATTTTATTTTATTTTATTTTATTTTATTTTTTTAGCAAGGAGGAAGGAAAAAATCTTCAAAAGCTACTCCTGGTAAGTCTATGTATGAAAAACATTTGTTCTTTATTTGGATGTCAGTAGAATTACATACTTAGTAAGTTATTACTAACTGTGTCAACAGTGGTTTTTGTGTTATGGACACCTGTCCTTAGGAATTGGACAGAGTATGTATATTTGGGTTATTGATGTAATGCCAAGTGAAATAAGCAGCATTTTCTCTGTAAAATAGGTGCATTATTTTGCAAATAGTTAAAGTGCTTAAAGCTAAACACGTCGCTTCTCTCTTTCGTTCAGTGTAGAATAGGAAAGTGTTCAGAGGTTGTGTTTTATTGAACTCTTAATAAACTAACTTAGTTAAATCAATAATTAACACACTATACAAAGAAATAGAATCAATACTTCATCATTTTAATTGTAATTAAGTTTTGATGTTAATGCTTTTACTCTGACATCTAATCTTGGTAAAGATACAAGGAACCCATTTTTGAACCATTAATTTGCATTTTTCTCATCCAAAATAAATGGAAAGGCAAATATTTGGCAGAAATCAATATGAGAGTGAGTTATGGGAAGTTTGAATCACTTGACATTATATCTATTTATAATTCTGTGCCCAGGCAGCCAGAAACTTTTTAGTAATGAGATATGTGAAAAGAAGAACATATGTGCTACAATAAAATCTTAACTGAGATTCATTTCCATTATAGCAGAGATCACAGCTGGTTAAAAAAAAAAGTAACTAGTAATTAATTTTAAAATCTAATGGAGCAAATAGGCCTGCACAGTAAATAAAAGGAGTAGCTATTAAAAACATTCCTGGGAGAGTATAGAAGGAAGTTTTTTCATGCTTAGTATACAAGGAATCCAAATTCTTTGGGGTTTACAGAGGAGGGCAGCCAAAGAGTTTTTGTAGAAAGTATACCGGGCCTTTGTTAAATAATTGTTTATCCATGAGAATGAAATGTATAGATCCACATAGAGGGAGTAGTGTATAATTTTCATCTGCATAGAAATAGACACATATAATAGGCAAGGCACTTAATGCGATTTTAATTGAATTGACAGAAAGACTCCTGCTGATCTCTATGCTTTGGATTAGATATAATACTCATGAAGAAACACTTCCATTATATGGTGTTCACTTTCTTTTTCATAGCTTTATATAGCATGTCTCATTATTGAAATAATACAAATTATAACTGACAAGCAGAGGTTTATGATGTGCTTAAACATAAAATTATTTTAATAAGCATTATAGTTAATCAACAAAGTATCATATTAATAGTTAAGAAACTAATATGTATTTTAATTTTGGAATTATGTTAAAACATTTTTAATAACATGAAACTTGTCAGTTCATGTTAAATAGCAGACAATTCTTTTAAATCCTCTTTCCTCATGTCTTAGAGGATGAAGTCCTATATACAGATATTAGTATATTATAGATCATATATTATATATTTTAAGTATTTTGATTGTCAGTATTTTTACTTCAAAAGAACTATTGCAACAGCTCTTGTTAAGAAACTTCACAAATGGTGCTATTGCCTGGGAGTATTAAGGAAACATACCACTTTATGTAGGGGCAGTATGAGGACAGGAGGCTCTTGTATCAAATGGATTTCAGCAAGTTAGAGTAAATCCTGGTGAAGTGAATCAACTGAAAATGGTGCACTGGTTATTATACAATACTCTTACAGCCTGCCTCCTAGTCCTGTGGATATTATTTCAACCCAAATACATTTCTGGATAGAAAAATATATTTTTCTGCCTATCCATCCATCCATCCAAATATATAGCTATGTATGTATTGTGGAAGAAGTGTTTGTGGAAGAATTGTTTGAAAGCAGGAACTGAGAGGAAAACTAGGGCCTAACACAGCTCTGGCATTACAGAGGCCTGTTTGGGGTGCTACACAGTTGCCACTCAAGGCTGGGTTGGTACGCACGGACTCTGCTCCTCCACAGTTCCCTGGGCAACGCTATCTGCCCTCCTCGCAGCTGCAAAAGGGAGAAGTGGCGGAGGGAAGAATCCATCATAAATTCTGGATCAGTTGATGCACTGATCCCCCCCTTTCCTCCCCTTGCATCAGGATGCCGCCTGAGGAGACTCGAGACTGAGAGCCCTCTCCCATCTTCTGGGGTGAGTGATGATTGCACGTTTTTACATCAGAGCTTGCTAAAACCCCACGCTCTAGTAGAGAATTTCCTGTACTGACATCCGAAACCTGCTTTGTAAATGTTGCATTTGAATAAATCATACTGTTTGTGAACTCGACTACTTGTTTGGGGGGAGGCGATCGGACCTACAGTTGACAGACTGTTCGTGAATCCGATACTGCCAGAGTCGAGCTTATAGTGGATCACACTATTTGGGAACTCGATTCGCTCCTAGGAAGGCGATCGGACCTACAGTCCACAGACTGTTTGTGAATCCGATACTGTTTTGATATCTCCTTCCCCCCCTCCACCACCACTACCACTACGGCTTTCAAACTGCAACATTTTCAACACATGTATATATATAAAACTATTTTTGTTTTCATTTCAAATCTGTAGAAGTGAAATTTATTTTATTACCAGATGCTAATAATGCTAAGAATTTCCATTGGTCATTGTTAAGTAGTTTGGAAAGAGTATATAAAATTTAAGAAATAATTTGAGGTCTTCAGATAGATTGCTGTAGTTAATTATATCATCCAATTCTATATGACTGTTCAATTTCATATATCTCAAGTAAACATCAGTGTCTGACACTGTGCATGATTTTTATGGAATTCTTCATTTTATCAGTAAATTAACATAATTACACAAGTGTAAGAAAATAATATAATGAGAAAAGTAAACAGAATTCCAGAATTCTTTTTATCATGGAAACTCTTCTCTTGCACTGTGCCCAGATAAATTTGTCCATTATGGTGAACTTTTCTTTCCTGAAGTGAAATCTCAGAAATGAATTTTGAAATGAGTTTTGAAAAATCAGGTTTTCTCATTTCTCTAGCCTAGGGTCTTGAGCATTGTCTTTCTTCTTTTGGCTGTGCAATCTTGCTCTGTTTTAGCCTCGTTTACAGTGTTTCATTGGCTGAGAATGTAGGACGTGGTTTTGGTCAGACTCATTCCTGGACTAAGTGGGACACTTGCATAAAGTGCCAGGGGTGTTATTTTGCTGCATCATCCACTGACCTCAGAGGCAGGAGTATTGAACCAATGTTGCTCTTCAAATGGTAATACATATGCTCTGGTTTTACTTGGCTGCAAAACTCTTTGGGCACATCTTGTTCACTCTAAGAACAAAGCCTGAAATGTAACTGGAGGCTAGCATGACTTCTAGTCTATATGAGCATATGTATGTTTGTGTGCATGCTCTTCTTCCCTAAAGAAACATACCTAAGAGAAGAAGATGCTTTACACATAATTGTGACTGGTCTTTAACTGGAGTTGATTCAAAGTCCATTGAAGTCAGTTTTAGGACTTTGCTTCTCTTAATGGGCTTTTGGACTAGCCTTAAAAGCTGTTCAGAGTGAATCAGCATAGCTGACAGTGCTCTAGTTCCTTAACTTCACTGAGTATAAGACAGGGCAGGATTTAGATATAGCTGTCACTCATTTTTGTACTGACCATTCCATTTCTTCTGCCTGTATATGACTTCATTTTTCTTTTAGCGCAGGCAAAAAAAGCGGTGTAATGTGTATTATCAAATGCTATTTTGCATGTTATTTCTTACAATGGGTTGTTTCCATCTACACCTGCTTACTTTATTTGTTATACTGTTGATTTATGAGTTGAAATTTCGATAACAATATTTTGAAATTATCACTGATGTTTCTTTTGTGGTTCAGTGACTCTGAAAAGACTTCTGAATGCTGTACAACTTGAATTTAATATCTCCTTGTCAGTTGTATTGTATTAAAATAGCATTAGTCCTGTTATCTGCTTCTGGGAGATAAAGAAACACTTGATGTTTTTTTCTACCTAATAAATCAAGATGATTTAGACCTTGCACAGTTAATAAGAGTAAAATAATTTACTATATTTATAGCCGTTATAGCCCTATCATGAAATAAAATTTTCAGTAATATGTTCATATACTGTTTTAATATTTTACTGTCTGAGCTTATATGAACTTTTGCTCACAAGATTAGTCCTTGTTTATGTGTTTAGCCTAAATTCTGCACTTGGTTGTAGTGAGAATATATAGTTGATATGAGTAGGAGTTTGTGGCTGCATAAATGTACATGATTCCCTTAAGATCCTAGGGCCATTTTCTAGCATTAGCTTACATGAAATAGCCTTCATTCCTTGTATCAAATTAAATAACTCTGCAACAGGGCCACAGTGTCCACAAGCAAACTTGGAACAGTGTGTGTTAACCCAGGAATTGTTTGGGAGAATGCTGCCTGGCTTGTAGTTAAATCTTCCTCAATAGCAACCTAGAAAAGAGATTAGTTTAAGCTGTAGAAGGTAGTTTTGGTTAAGCTCAAAATAAGAAGGCAAAGAAATAGGGAATCTATCCCTGTTTGTAAGGAAAGATTTGACGATGAAAACATTTGAACAGTAATGATATTCCCAGCCAAAGTCTGGGCCACACACTCAGCCAAAGGACAGTGAATCAATATATCAAATTCTGGACAACATAAGTAAAGGAACTCTCACAAATGATGTCAGTCAGGATTTTAACATTATGGAGATTTAAATCCCTATTTGGCACATGCCTAACTTCAAGTCTGCGAGTCACTGGAGCGAAAAAGAACATATTAGACAGATTCTGAAGAACATTGTTGGAAAGCACTGTTTTGTTTCCTGTTCATTAATTTCGGTTTTATATTCTTTTTGTTTTTACTTAAAATCCCAAAAGTTTTCTGATTACTTATTATATTATTAGATATGAACACATCAGTGTGTATATATATATATATATATACATATACACCCTTATACATATGTAACATGTAACACATATATATATACATCAAGAATTATATGTGCATGCCGTTTTTTTTTTCTGATAGCAAAGTATAAAAACCTTATGTTTTCAAGCTCTATCAAACAAGAATTTCTTTATCATACAACATATCTTCTCCATAGAGCTACAAGATTTGAGATGTTAGAAGGGAAGCACAGCTAGAAAGCAGCAGATGCTGATTTGGTACCAACTGGATTTAAAAACGCATCTCATATTGTGTATCCAGCACAGTGAGTATTAAATTTCTGTGGGCCTTAATCATAGCAGGAATTTGCTTCAGGATATGAAGGACAGAAATTCTGTTGTAAGCGAAGTACTGCCCTGTGCCTTAGACTTCTTTGCAGACCCTGGTAGTCTGCAGTGACAGGTCTAGTTCAGAAGCTGCAGCTTCTTTTTCTCTCTTAGGAGATCAACCAGAATGGGCCTTGTGAAAACCATTTCTGCTTAGAGTTGTGCTACTGAGGCGGAGCTCTCAGAATCCAGTTGGAATTTTTTATTTTTATTATTGATCCCGTGGATCTAGCTACTGTATCAGAAAGAGATATTTTGTCTGATGTAGCAGGTACTTCTGCTGAGTGCAGTGTTTCAGTCATTGCTTCCTTGCTGGTCTCAGCTGGGAGATGTTCTTTGTGTATCTCACAGTGACCTGCCGCACTGCTGACTCATTTGATTCAGTCTTTTGAAAAGGACCATGTTGCTCTTTCCTGATAGTAATTCAGACCATGCTGGGCTAAGGGATATATCCACTATCTTTGTAAGCAAATGCTACTGGGATTGGAATTTATCTGCTTTTAAAAAACAGTTCCGTGCCTTTAAATATTGGACTAGTGTTTTATATCAAATTATTGCCTGTTGAAGGTTGTGTGCCAATAACCCTGTGTGACTCTGTCTAAAGCTGATCCTTCTGCTCATTGGTGGACTAGTGCCCAAGAAACAGAACAGAGGCCAAGTAAAAGAGCTTTGTTCCCTGGAAAGTGCTGTGTAAAACAGCTGCACCAAGTGCTTCAATACTCATGGCTAGTCACCACTGCAGATACACCTGCAGAGATGACATAGTGGCCACTGCTGCCACCCTCCTGGAAGCATAGACCTGCGTGAACTCTCTCAGAGAGAACCCAATAGACATGTTTCCTGTGGCACAGCTGTTTCCCACTACTGTATAGCAATGTAGCTGTGCCCACTAGTACAGACAGATCCTTTGGATGGGCTTGTGATAAGGTGTCTTCACAGCAGCAGCAGAGTTCTCTTTGCGCAGGAGTTTTCTTTGCATAGTCAATCCATGTGCCTCTAGTTTTAAAGGTGATACCATCCTACGGAAGCTATTAAAATAAAGCTGGTAACTTGAGGGGATTCCAGCTTCCTTTATCCCTGAAATTGTCACAGGTTCCAAAAAACAAAGTATTCTGGAATGCTTTTGGCAGTGTAATCCTACTGTTGAAGCTTTCTCTCTATTAAATTTCTGGAAGACCATGGAGATATTACACATAATTAAAGCAGCTACTTCACTTTGTGTCTGATCCAGCAATCCAGTATGATTTGTGCAATCTAGTATGGCAAGAATTAACCTGACACATCCAAGGAAACATGAGACCAACCTCACAGCTAATAAAACAGAAGATTGTTGATCAAATGAAAACATCTGCAAATGTTATTTTTCTTGCCTTTGATTAAGTATGACACCAATAAAGAGCAAGAGGCTTGTAAGGGCTAGACAGTGCCAGCTCTTAAAAAGATGTTCAGTAAGGGTAGGAGGACATAATTAGCTCATTTTGCCTGTTCTTTTTTTATCTATGTAAGGGCCAGGCTGAGTGCAGCATGTGCAGTCTACTGTCTTTCAAGCCCCAGTTCTTTAAAACAGAAGTGAGCAGGAGGGGTGAGGGCTCTCATGGTGAGGGCTATGCACCAGAGCACCAAAGCTGCACTCTTTCTATCTAGAGAAGCATTAATGGTAACACATTCAAAGAGCTCATGGAGACACTGTGCAGAATGCTTCCTGCCCCACTCTGAGTCCTGAGAGCTTTCTTACTCTGGAACTATGTAACTATTAGGACTCAAACTTTGGCACATGGCCACAATAAATTAGACTCTTTGCAGTATGCAAGCAAAAAGAAGGCTAATTTTCCCAGAGTATCATTTTATTCCTTTAGAGAAAGAGGAATTGGAATAACAGATTTATGTTCTGTGCATGGCAGAGAAGATCTCCGTAACTTGCTATTATTGGTAAAGAGATGAGAGGTAGGGGGCTTAAAGGTACCTTGCTCTGGTACTTTAAGGTAATTCTAAGCCTTTTGAGAAATGTTGAGTATATTATTACTCATTTTTGCAAAGGTATTCCCAGGATGTAAAAGATGCTATAACTTTTCCTTTTGCTGGAAAAGACTTAGAAGCACAGCTCTTATCCCTCAGCAGAATGTAATAACCTAACAGTTAACCTGAAGCTGCACAACAGTCTATCAGAAAAATCAGGATTCAGTGGCCAAAAGTTTCTAGTTCTGTAGCTGAGTGACTGGACTAGAAGAGAAGTAGAATTTTGAGCCTTTTCCCCAGGATTTTTTGTGTATGTTGTGTGGAATCAAGGAAATAAGTTGGTAGGGACCTCAATGAGAGATTAGCTTCCTGTGTCAGGTTCAATTATACTTGTAGTCTTCCTGAGAAAAGTGCGTATAATCTATCTTTAAAGCTGCCAGCAGTAAAAAGTCTTGATATCTCTATCAGCAATTTATTCCAGTGTTCATTTTCTCTAGTGTTAGAAAGACTCTCATAATATTTAAACTGAATCTTTCTTTCAACAAATTATTTGTTTTATTCATTGTGATAGTCTCTTTCTTTTTGCAGCAACTTGGTATGTATTTAAAGATCATTATCACACTCCACGTGATATGTTACAGGTTAAGCAATACCAGTTCTTTCAGTTCTTTCTCATATTCATTGTTTCTGTAACTGATAATATTCACTCCTTCCTTGTGGACCCTCTCCAGTTACCCCTGGTTTTTGAAGAGCAGTTCTTAGGACTGGATGCACTATTCCATTGCAGACCTGAGTAACGCAAAAGTAAAGAAAAAGTCTAGCCACAACTTGAAGGGTTACTCACAAATATCTAAGAAGTATAGTGTTTGTCTTTTTTTTTTTTCCAAGAACATTCATTCACCAACAATTTTCAGATCAGGGATGTTGATCAGGGACATTTCTGTATATTCTTCAGTAAATTTCTATAAACTTTCTCAGTGTCTCTTAAATCAATTTAAACTTTTATCATTCAAAACATGCCTTGTCAGGCAGCTCCACAGTTCAGTTACTTGTATAAAGAACTACAGCCTTTTTTATTTTGAATCTCATTCTTATTAGCTTCCTTCTATATTAGTGTTAATCTGGATTTAGACTGGACTGTGCATGCTCAGTCATAGTCAGCTATGGGACTGTGTTGGTAGAGAAACCAGGGTTAGAGCTCAGGGACTGAATGTTCTCCATTTGGGATTTAGGAAGCTCTTGTGACATTCAGAAGTCTTAACTGGCTAAATCCTTCTGTGTATCTAGACATCAATCCATAAATAAATATGTTCAAATTAATGGGGCAATTTGCAGGTTTGCTAGTTGTATTGCTCAGAGTAAGACTTGCACAATTTCAATCTATATAATTAAAACTGGGTTAATTTCCTTATGTCAACAAGTTGGGGAAGCCTGTAACATCTTGTAAATGCATAAAGGTAAGAATGTAGCATATATAACAGGTTTCTAAGAATACTTGGTATGCAGGACAGGATTTCAAGGGATTTCCAGGAAATTAACAACTGTCCTTTCAAGAGAAGTCAGAATGAGGCATTCTGCAACCTTCATATAAATTAGCAGCATAAGACATAGCTGGAGGAGCAGGGTGTTGAGCAGGTTTTGACAGTATGCTTTTTTTTATTTTTTTTTTGAGTACTTTATCCATATTTATATTTTTCCATTTTATATTTAAACACTAGCAGAGTCCTTCAGAGATCCAGACTTCAGTATAAGTGCTGAGTATTTGCAAATTCTAGGAATAGCTTCCACGGAAAGGATGTCCTCTTTAACCGATTCCTCACGTAGAGCACTAAAGGCAACCAGAGCAGGTGAAAGCCAGGACAGAGCAAGACACCTGTGTCCTTGTCTTTCTTGCCTCCTTTCCTAGAGACCATGTTACATCTCGGCAGAGATTATCTTTACAGCAGTAACTTCATGTTTCAAGTTTTAAAATAGATAAAGTTTAGAACTTTTATTTCCAAGCTTGATTTGAGCATGTACTGATGAGCATAATGTAACAAGAATGTGCCAACAGGCAATGCTAGAAGAGCTCTGGGCTCCTTGTGCTCACCTGGCTCCATTCTCTAGTTCCATGAAGTGTCTAAGAATTTAGATTTTCCTTTATAATCTTTCCAGAATTACATGAGCTGAAGAAGTTTCAAAGTTTCTTATACAAGTATAGTTTTTCCAGATTCATGCTCACATTGCATTAAATGTTAGAAAGAACGTAAAGAAGATAGCAAAAACCCATGAAAATGTTTTATTTTATGGTCTCCAAGTGCTGTTAAATTCAGCTCCTATAGACAAGGTGGTTGGAGACAGTCCCAGAAGATCCTCTTAGTATGACCCTTTACTTGATCATGAATTATCAAATAGTAATTGGCATCATAAAACAAATTCATGCTCAATTTCTCATGCAGAAATAGTTCTTGATACTTTATCCATCATTATATTTATCTCAAGATATAGTAGTTTTCTGTGACTGAGCGGACAAAATTTGTCTAGTCAAACTCTTTGACAAATATATAATCAAAACAGCCTCTGCAGAAAAAGCATACCGAATCTTTCAAACGCAACCTTATTGAAATTCAAAGATTTTTTTTCCTGATTTAAACCGAAAATCCCAGAAAAAAATCATAGCTTATGAATCTGAGACAAAAAACATGCCCTACTAAACAAAAGTACCTCTTTTCAGGCCATCCTGCCATCTGTTTAGTCTATTTCTCCTTATTATGTTTATTTTCCTGGCAAGCTACAACTAGGCAACAATATTTTTAGTACTTGGCAATTCAAATATAAAGAAAGGATCCAGGAAGAAATAGGGTGAAATATAGTAGGATGTTGTGTGCCAAATTGTACTGTTATTTATGGATTATAATTGACTTTTTGATAGGAGATGCAAACTAATATTTGTCCATTTATTTAGTCTTGCAGGTTCTCTTACTTATTAAAAATGAGTTCCACATTTTCTTCCTGGTTTAGGGAGATATATATTTATAAGTACCACATATATTAACATAGTATAAAGAGATAAATTCTACTTTTAGTTACCTCTAAAGAACTTCAGCTTTCACTGGCATACCTCTTTCTATAAAGAGATGTAACTGGCAATAGAATTTTAACCTCAAATACAAGTACTGAGTTTGTGAGAAGGGAAATCATTGGTAAATCATAGGTAAATCACTAGCCGTAATGAGAATAATTTATTAGATTTTTTTTTCATTACTAAATTAAAAGCCTTTTCAAAATAAATAAATCGCTATATATTTTTCTTTGTTTCCTTGGGACAGAAGAATTTAAAGTAAGTGCTTAGTCCCTTATAACACTCAAAGAGCCTTTTGATTGATCTAAAGCAGGGAGGCAGTTATGGAATTGGTGGAGCCGCTTGATGACGTATTTTATAAGAGGCATTTGTGGGCGGTAAAGTCGTAGCAGAGCAGCATTTGACTTTCACTTCTGGGAAATATCTGGGAGGATTCCCACATGCAGCACATTCTTTGTACTACATAAGTCAGGGGAACTAGATCAAGTACAGGACATGTTGGGCAAAGTAGATTAATTGGATGTTAATAAGTTACTAGGGACAGATACCATTCTCCTGACAGTACCCAAGGAAGTCAGATGTGAAACCGCAGAACTGCTGGCCAAGGCGGGTAGCCTATCATTACAAACACCCCAGGGTGCTGGAGTGCTGCAGCATAATCCCAGCTGCAAAATGGGCTCTGTGGTGAATCTGGGGAACTACAGACCAGTAGGTCTCATTTTCATATCTGGTTAGATGACAAATCCTGTAATAAAGAATATGAACATAGTGTGCTCACATGTACATGGCCTGTTTTAAAATTATAAAAACATATAAATGCTCCAACATTTAATCCAGCTCCAATGTTCAATTCAGCTCAAATATATACCTGAATATATATAGCTAGTTGTGTAAACAATTTCTTAAAAAGCTTCTTTTGTTTTAATGAAATATCCTGAGTTGAATCTACAGTGAAAATTGTTTTCTGTATCTTATTTCTTTTTGAATAGCCTCCCATGTTGAAAAATATAAAGAATGATGATGGGAGTTCGTGCTTTTAAGCAGTTCAGTTTAAGTCCAGCTAAATTTTACTAGAGTTTTCAATAGCTGTATCCTTCAATTTCAGTGTACGTTGTATGACTCCACATAAGGTTAGCTAAGAACAAATAATATTCTACATTCCCTGTAATAACATATTTGACACATACATTGGCTACAAAACCGCTTACTCAGAAGCACTGTTTAGAAAAGTAATAGAAAAAGTCTTCCTATACTGAACCAGTATTCTGCAATAATGAATAAAATATTAATATTAAAAAATTATTAGAGGTATTTTATTTACCTTTTTCTATATCAAATAGACTGGAAGTCTTGGTCATGAGCAATAGGGCTTTTTTATGGATCCCCACCATATAGATAATTTATTTTAAAATTTTCTAGGGCACAATAAAGCATTTAAAGGCTTTCATGTGACTGACTTGAATTTAACAGCTGACTTAGTTTCTTGCCATCACAACAATCTTTTCCGCTCAGTTTTTCAGTAAAAACAATAAGGCAATAACAGGAGCTTATGCCTGTCAAGAGCTGAAGGGAGTCAACTGCGTCTCATGTTTTGCCAGGACAAGGTTTTCAAAAGACAAAGATCTTGTTGGACATTGCCGACCATGATCTATCGGCTTCTAGCTATTTTTTATTTCTCTTGCAGCAGATGACTCTGATGATCAAGCTATGACTGGGAGAAAGAGCAGGATTTTATGGAAAACCATTTTGCAGTGATAAAAATATCATAAATTTAGCAAGGAATTAGAAATATTTTTGTTCCAAATGTAATGAGTTGCAAGTATACTGAGTATGTCTGAATTCTAGGTCATGGGAGTCAAGAAATGGGAGATTCTTTTCTCAAGTATAGGAGTAAGAAAGTAAGGAATGCTGTATCGCTGTATCTCTTGATTCCAGCCTTTTCTCCTGTTTGTGAATTGGCAGGACCTACTACCTATTAAACTGTTTATGATTAAAAGCCCAAATATATTCTCACTGAAATTCAAGATTCCAGTGAGAACAGAAACAGGCCCAAAGCAGAAAAATCTGTGTTTTTCATTATGTTAGAGCTCTATGCAATACTTTTCCCATGCAATGTGTTTTATAACCACTTTAAGTTTCCTAGGTTTTGCCAATAGGAAAATGAAGGGAGCTTGTAAAGAATTCAGCCTGTTTTGCTTCTTGGAAGTGTTACTTTAGAGATGCGCTTTTGGGATTTTATATACGATCAGAATAAAATATGAAAAAACAATTTACTGAACCTAATTAATCATTCATTTTACTCTGTTGCTCTCAATGGTATTATAGCAGATGTAAATTTGTTTCATTATATCTAAACCAAATTATAGGTATATAAACTTTTATGCCTTTATGTTTCTCAAATATACTTCTGCTAACACTGAATTTGCATCACTTATGTAAATATTGAACAGAAAGAGAGGATGTAGAGCCAATTTGAAATAGCATTTGACAAGCAGGTAGTTTGTGTTGATATCTGTGATACAGAAGAATGGCAACTGAGACCAGGCTGCAGTTTTGTGTCATTTGAAAACCCCTAAACCTCAGGATTATCCAAAGCAAGCTAAAAACTTTAATAAACTTTAATAATAAAAATAGAACTGCAAATAGCTGCAAAGGTTTCGGATTCAATATGAATCTTCATAGCTTCAAAATTACCCAGTTATTTTATGAGGAGTCACATGACTTCAAATAATAGGATCTAATCCAGGTACTCCACATAAAGATATCAGTAAAAAGGTACTTGGCACATTTCCTCTCTTTCAATTTCAGGGAGAATTTTTGAGTGACTTTCCCTTTCTATCTAGAAAACTGTATAGTTAAACTCAGTTTAAAGATACTGGTAGAGACAAGCTGGCGTTTAATCGAAGCATTGCACACAGTGCATCTGTAGCTCGTAATTACAATAGTTGTTGCAAATGTCAAAGTATTTCACTGCTCAATAGAAGAAGATCTCACAAATCTTCCCTTCTCATATCAAGTCCAAAGCATCTGTATCTGAGGGAAATCGGTTCCACTGTGTGCAAAAGGTAACTACCTGAACAGAAATTTGTGACCTTTGGTATTGCTGGGATAGGTGTTTCCTAGGGGATGATCAAGGTTTCTTCCCAATGGATGTATGTCTCCTCCTAATACTCTCCAGTGCTTTCGCCATATCCTAATGGTATTTAAGAAGAATGTATATAGAATTGCAAAGCAGGTCGTTTCACTCTTTAATGATTATCGTCAATAAATGTATTCATTGTTCAAGAACAAATTATGACAGATTCAGGTTCTGAAACATCATGAATAAGTACATAAATCTCTTATTCTATATAAAGAAATAAAGAACATGTGAGCAAACAGAAACAAAGCAAGAATTGACAAGAAACAAATGAAAACCTCAATAATTGACTGTACATTTTGGCAGTAGCTCTCCTTTCCTAGCAACTCTAAAATGAGATCTGGATACTTTCCCCAGTAATCTCTGTGCATTTTAGGTTTTTTGGGAAGTTGATAACTGTTATCAAAACAGCAATGAACTCCAGCGTTCAATGCAATTTCTTTAATCTTTTTGGTTTAGCTTTTATGACCTGACTTTGTTCTCACTGAAGTCAGAGAGAAAACAAAACATGTGAATTGAGCTATACAAAATTTTGCACAATATTATATATACAAATTATTTTGTATTTGATTTCACAGAGGGGTTAACCAATTGTAATGTTGGGCCCCGATCCTGTAAATCCATATACATGTGCATAGTGTTATTGACGTCAATGGCTTTATTCAAATAAGTAAGGATTGCTCATAAGCACAAAAGCTTGCAGGATAAAGTTCTAAATGGCTGCAAGTTCAGTATTAGAGACTCTCTGTCTCTAGACACAGTTCTTAAGCAACTTCTACTGTTATTTAAACTCTGAAACTTTTTTTTTGTATTGGTTTTATAGTCTTGAACCTCTAACGCAATATCTTTTGGTGTAGAGAAGCACAGGAAAGAATGCTGCACTGTAATCCATCAGTGTATCCTGCCTTAAAAAAACAAAATAAAACACAAAGATTAATTATCTAACTTTGATTTAGGTGGTAGCCTCCTGCCAAATCTTGAATTGCAAAGTCCTACTGCTGCTTATAATCTCAAAGGATGCTCCTGTTCTTAGAAATGTTGGGTTACCCAAATTAAATAAGGATTTGCCTGTTAACTTCTGTATGAGCATTTTTCACAGGGCATGTGTTTGAAGGTATATTGATATCTAATTAATTACTTGTTTTTTTTTTTTATATAATTCGTCCACATTTACTGAAATTATTGCTTTTTTTCCAGTAAAATTTCTGATTCTTAGTTCAACTGAGTTCAATTCTTAAACTTTAGGCCTTTTTAAAAAAAATAAATTGGAAATATGTTTGAAAGGGTTTTATGAGGATTTTGCAGAAAGAGTTTTGAGAGAAAAGGAGAAATGTTATCTTAATTATAGCATAATGCAATTTTGAGTAAAAAGTGTATTTTAAAGTTATTAAATCTTAATATTTGTTTTAAGTGTTAAATTTAAAAAAGCTTGAATCACAAGAACAAAATTTAAAACAAAGAGGAGTTTTGTCTTGAGTGGTTTTACATTTTGCAATAATAATAATTTAAAGGGTCTGCGGCAATCTTAGTTTCTAGTAAGTCAGTCTTACAAAATTTCTCCATTCCGAGGTTACAGGGCTGAGAGGGACAATACTGTATTTATACACATTGTTTATGGTTAATGACAGTTTGTCTTGTTCTTATCAAAGTATATGTCCATTTGTTCTATGGCTTTTGAATCCATTATAACACGATTCTTTTTATCATAGATCCTTTCCAGATAGTTATGGGATACCGCCAGTTTCTGAAGTGTCAGTTAGTCTGTCCATCTTTTGTTCTGTCTCCAGAGCCCGTGTTTACTTTATTTTTAACCATACTCATTTCAATTATAGCTTTAGAATTCAATTAGAAAGTATTTTACAAATAAGGCTAGCAGCCATTATATTAATAATTCTCTGACAGGTCAAACTTCCCACATGTAGGTATCCTTGCAACACTGGTAGTTGAAAGGAAACTTTCAACATTGTAGGCTTTGGTTCTGTTATTAGCCTTGTTTCTCAGTCTTTGTAGCATGACAGAATAAAATCAAATCCATGTTGTATCTGTTGGCTTAAGACTTTTGTCTTTAAGCAATTTTTTCTCAAGGAAGGAATGCTATTAATCAGAAACATCAGGCATGACCAATCCTTACCAGGAAAGTGGTTAGGTGGAACCATAGTGTGGTAGTTATTCATATTAAGAAAGAATTAAATAAAAAATCTTTTTTTTTCTGATCTCATTTTTACACATTTGGTATAATTCTGAATGTGGAGAAAATGCCCAGGAAAATACAAACACTTAAAAAGTGCTGAAATTGTAGGACAGTTTACACAAAGCTAGTTCAACATTGCTTTTTAATTTTTAATCTAGCAATATATTCAAAGCCTATTTCAAAACTTTAATGCAGGTGACCAATAAACTTGAAAGCTGAGCTAAAGGAAAAGCAAGTGCAGTAACGACAGAAGTCTTTTCATGAAGAGAGGCAGGGAGATTTCCCTGTCTCAAAAGAAAATCACCTTCTACCTAATTTCTGCTTAGCTCTCTGCTGTAAGCCATTTCCTCTGTCTCCTGGAAATACAGAACTAAATTACCTTGGCAAACACTAAATTATGACATTTAATGTACTTTTGTATATTATGTGTACATAAAGTACATGATGTACTTTATAATTTCCTATGAACAATCTGTCATTCACTGGTTGTTGACAGAATGATATATAAGTTAGATACAGCATTTATGAAAATTAAGTGTTAAATGGAAAGTGGAATTCTCTCCTAGATAACAGGCTGGGCTGGGAATCCAGAGATGTGGCTCTGCTTGTAGTATTCCCACTAAACTCTTGTGTAAATTTGGGCAAGTCTTCTCATGTTGTCTGCCTTTCCTCTGCCTTATCTTTTGACTCAGTCTCAAGAGCATGTTTACATGCAAAAAAAGCTTTATTTTCAATGGGGCTTTTGGATATCATTTTAATACACATAGACAGTTTGCCCTTTGTTCCTTCCCACAATCACCTCATCTTCTCCCAAAAGCATGCGTGCGGGTTCCAAAAAGAAAAATAAATCTCATGATGATTTCTTTACTGTTATAAATTTGATAGAGGAAGAGTACTGATCGCCTTTTATTCCAGCATACCAAACAAACAGGCTACTGAGGATTTCTTTAACTGTCAGAATGATCATAGCTTCAGATCTTCCTATTTCTCACATTCAGAGGGATGCGAATTTAGGATCTGCTCTTACTAAACATATTTGGGAGAAAATTTACATAGTTTACATAGTATAGTAGTGTTTTTAATAAGGGGATGCGTGCATGTGTGTGTATGCATATACATACTGTATAGGAGGTGGAAATTTATGTGATTATTTATGACCTCTACAGATCACGGGGTGGCATGTATAGGAGGTGGAAGTTTTTATGATCTGTAAGGTCATAAAACTATTGTGTGAAACAGAATCCGGACCTTGAGAAAGAAGATGTTTGCTCACCTGGGCTGAGCGAACACGGAGGAACACAGAGGCGGCTGCTCAGCCCGGTTCACAGCCCACCTCCTCCAAAAGCAGTTAAAGGTGGCTGCTTGACTGGGCTTGTAGCCAGCTCGAGAGGGTTAGAGACTCCTAACACTGAGGCCTGTGCTGTCTCCCCGGGAGCCGGTCAGCAACTCCCTCTCCCTAATCTGCCAGCTCGAGAGGATGTTCGGTCTCAGTATCCTGCCGGCAGGTATCACCTCGTGAGTAGTTATCCATTGTGGGATTTCTGAAGGCCAGTGGTCATGCTGTGAGCAAGCCAGGCAGGTGCCAAACCTAGATAAAAGGGCAGATAGGTGTCAGACCTAGATAAAAGGGCAGATGGGCGCCAGAGGGGCACCAGGGTGCCAGACCTAGCTGAAAAGGATGAAAAGACTGTTGAATAAAAGATAAGGAATTCGGCCCGACAATCAGATAAGGAGTCAAAGAGTTGAGACAAACAGGTAGAGGGGGACGGTGGTTAAATGTAAGGACACATGGACACTGCTAGTTAGCCTATCACACTGTATAGTTAGATGCGTAGACACGGGGTCTTAACCAATCATTGTAAAGAAGTGCTCGCATGTACGGGGAAGTCTTGCATATAAGCGCAATTGGAACCCTGAATAAACTGGCACTGCTTGATCACATTGATCGTGTCCGAGACCCCCGTGTCGACAATCCATACTTTGCTTCTTTTATGTGCTTTCACCTGAATAAAGGCTCGACGTAGCCACCTCATTCTGCGTGATTATTGTCGAATCCCGAGCCCATCCAGAACATAATTGGTGACGAGGATGGGATTCAGCAATTAAACAGTGGAACTCACTAGTGGAGTGCACAGCTAGGTGAGGTCATGCCACTGGGTAGAAATCGTGTTTGTGCTATTTGTGTTTCTGGTCTTTATTGTGTGTGTGACATGCAGTGGTTCTTTTTCGAGAGAGCTGCAGGCAGCACTGGCAACCGCAGGGAGGCTGCACCTCTGAGGGAGCGCCCTGAATGGGGGCCAGAACCATGGAATACTCTGTGGAACCGATGGGAAACCTGCACCCGGGTATCTCCAGAACCATGGACCCAGAAGGACCCCATGG
>NW_010580944.1:4764-15994 GCF_000705375.1 Tinamus guttatus | reverse complement strand
TAGCATGCTGACAGTAATGAGGAAAAAAATGTTTTTGTCACCAAAAGCTGTGGCATTTTAGATGCCCAGCTGCTGAGCTCAGCACCTGGGAGCAGAGGAGAGCCTAGAGATTTGGAACACAAAGGGCTGCCCCATTTGACCTCTACCTGGTACTCAGCGTAGTTCTTCAGTCCAATGCCCAGGAACGGTTTGAAGGCATCCATGTACTTCAGAAATTCCCCACCTAGGACTGTGCACAGAACACTCTGGTTAGAGAGAGGACTTCCAGCCTACAGCACTTTTTCCTCCAGTTTTACAAAAACAGAAAACACCATCGCATTGCACCCAAAGCCGGTACCTGCACGTTCCACACAAACGCAGCAGATGGACTCGCCACTAGATTTTACACAAAAGGGACTAAAACAAAATTCAGGAGTGCTCAATTCCCTGCAGGCCTTTGAAGTGGAAAATCCCCCCCACTCCATGCTCCGAACACCTGGTGAGAGCTTCCTTGGCATCCAGCTCTCGGGAATGGCAGCACCACTGCATTGCTTCACACAGGTTGGAATTTCTTTATTTTTATTTTTTTCCATGCTGCTTTTCAAGCCTTCCTTTTGGAAACAGCTCCTCAACCTCCTCACTTCAACACAGTTCAAGCAGGGCACTATTAGGATGCTTATATTTAATCAAAATTTAATAGAGTAGAATATCCCCTTTACATTATGTGGCTACTCTTCCTTGCCACTCTTATCTTCCCCCACTCATTTAAATCACTAATGATCATGCATGCAAACTTATCTAGCCAAAGTGGAAAGGCCTTTGAATCAAAATTATGTTTTCCTTTTGACTTGCTAGTTAACCTTGCAATGATCCTACTCAGCTCTCATTCACTTTGCAGGTACCTCAATCCCACTAAACATTTTCAAGCACAGTCATAAGGTGGATGAAGGGTGTCTGCCAAAGCCACAAACCTGTTCTGCAAAACATCTGAATCTGGAGCAGCCCCTTCTGACAAGGACAAAAAACAAAAACTAACTCTGTTGCACTCCCAGGTTGTCATGCATGCATTTCTGCTAGAAATAAGTCTCAGCAACCTAGAGAACAGATCCTGAACAAGCTGGTTAGGCCAACAGCCTCAGAGGAAGGGAAAATCTTGCAAATCTCCTTATAAACCGATCTCTCCAGACCTGCTTCCAATTCCAGCATGCTTTTCACTAGAAGAAAGCAGGCTCCAGGGCAGGAGGGATGTTAGGCAAGGAGATTACTCCATACAGGCTTTCAACAGCACCTTAACTTTGGCATTCACGTACGTGGCATTTGAAGCACAGTGCATTCCTAGAGCTCGACATCACCCCGCAGCCAGCACGCTCCAAACGGGAATCATGAAGCTCAAAGTGCCTGGAATGTCACAACCCAGATTTTATTCTGCTTCACAAATTCTACCTCATTCTAATGCTGATCTCTGCCACTGATTTCTTTTGAGCAAGAACAATGAATATTAATTAACCATTGACAAAACTCTACAAAACGGAAATGGGTCACAGGCAGCATCAAGTATGAATCATTAAGATAATATTAAATCTGTACGTCGACAGCATGAGGAGGCTCCTGTTGTGCTCAGCACTGTACGAGGCTGCGCTAGTTATTTTCTGACAGAATTTGCACTGCAGCAAACAGAAACAAGTAGAAAACAAGTCGTTCACTCATTCAACAGTCAGATACCATCAGCTGGACTCAGGGCTTCAGTGTGGTCACAACTACACCTCAAGCTAAACCTCAAGGACTATTTTTTTTCCCCTTTTTTCACATATTTGAAAGAGTGGAGCAAACCAGCTGTGTTCCCCAGGCAGGCAGCACATCGTGCACTGAAACACTGACCTTCTACCAGGGTGCTGACTGCCATCAAGGCATCCTCCTGCACGCCCCCCGAGCCCGCCGTGCTCTGGAACATCCGCAGCAGAGAGGCCATCACCACGTCCGAGATCTGCAGCGCATCCTGGTGCTGGACTTTCCGGAGAACGTTCTAGGGGGGAAAAGGGGGAAAGAGGCTGCAATCAGCTCCGTACACGCCAAGCTGAATTCTTCCTTTACGTGTTCTACGTCGGCTCTTAATGCTCGTGACCACCCCAGGCTGCTAAAAGGGAAGATAACTGCTTTGAACTCACTGCTGCAAATATATGCTTTGTCAGTGTGAGTGCAAAGTCCTGTTCATTTTAGCTACACTCAATTTTCCAGCTACAGAACAAGCAGAATTTACCTTTCCTGCTGCATAGGCTGTTCTCTGGGCATTCCATTTGTAGCCAGCCCAAATCTGGCCCTATAACAAAGCCCATTTTGTACTGTAACAATGCGGAGGCAATCGCTTATTGTCAATTATAGATCGCATGAAAGCTTTGCTTCTACACCATGAAATTACATTTTAGAAGTTCACACAAACGCATCTAGCACCGAGGTGTTTGAAAAGCAATTCTGATACCCAGAGAGCAGCCTCATGTACAAACTGAGCCCCTCAAGGAGCACACGCGTGTCCCCAAGGAGCACACGTGTGTCCCGTGTCACGCAGGAACCACGTTCGGCAGCAGGGCCAAGGGAGCACCCGAGGCAAACATCTAAGCTTAATATATGCTCTGTTCACCCTATACAATTCTGACAGCCTCTTAGCATGTGGAGCACAGAACACAGCTTTGATGTATCCTTATTTAAAACCAATTTGCATTTCCTATGAAAAGAGAAAGACAGATCCCTTAACCTGAAGGGGAAAATAATTATTTCAAGTCTGATTCTTTAAACCGAGTCATTTCAAAGCGATTGACTTTGACTGATTAAATAATAGGTCTTGATTTTCTCACCCTTTTAAGCATTACTGTTTTTTCCCCTCCTGTCGTACGTCTAAGGATATTTTCAAGTGGAAAAAAAAACGATGCGACAAAATATATTTGACTACCAAACATTGAGAAATCCCTCTGCTAATTTTTCAGTTAAGTATTTATAGTAACTACAGCAGATACTTAATACTATTATGGTCCCAATTTTGTGCTGGTGAAGCATGGTATATTTGCAAATTCAAACCAGCAATTTCATTCCATCTGTGCTACTTGCTCTTCACTTCCCACAAGTGCAAAGAGATGACCTGAAAGGGATCAGTGATCACATTGTGCCAAAAAGAGATCCTAGATACTGAAGCCTCTCCATTAAAACCCAGCATAAAAGACATTATTTCTATCCAATCATTATTTGAAAACTTACCCTAAAAATTGCAGAGAATACAAGTATCAGTTAACACTACTGGCTTTTAAACGAGAAGGACTAATGCCCAGGAGACCTTCTAAGCTCGTTTGGAAGATAGAAAGCTAAACTGATTGCCAATAGAAACAGGTTGCTACCCACCGCTGAAGAAAAGGTTCTGTTTCCTAGGCTAACAGAGATGAAAAAGAGTGATGAACTCCAGCAAACAGGTAACAAAACAGAAGGGACGGATCAGAGTAGAGACAGACATTCAGTAATTCTGCTTGTTTCAGATTACAGGGTAGCCTGCTACACCCGCAGAGGAAAAAATCCTCTGCCAACAACCTGCACAGTGTGTTAGTGTTGAATTTATATCTATTATCATTTTTAAACTAGTGTCCTGCAACTTTAATAAGCCAAGCATAAGCGCAAGGTAGCATCACTTTTTTTTTTTTTCCTCCCCCCTGCAATATTAACAAGAAAGCTTCAATATCAAATGTGATTTAAGAAAGACTGCCTGGTGAGTTCCTTGAGTAGTTTGGAAAAAAAGTGGCTGTTTCCAGGGGACTTTGTAAAAGCAGGCAAGAAAGTACAATGAGCAAGGGCTTCAAGTCACATGGGCTGTTCATTAGCAGATGTTTAATTTCAAGGACACTCGGTGCATTTTAATTAGTGCCATTTTAAATAAGAACACCAACCACAAGAGGCAGATAAACAAATTAAAGCTATTACAGAGTTTTTTAGCTTGTGCCAACCAAGATTGTTCAATCTCCAGCCAACGTAACAAGTCAATCTGAAAGTGCAGACTGTCTTGACAAGTCACACTAAGTTACTCAGCTTGGTAAGGTGTACTCTAAGGAAACAGCTGAAGCCTTTCAAACCTTGTCACCTCCCACACATCAACTTGGACACAAGATCCAAACTCATCACTCGGATTTCAACGCCAGAACCAAGTCCACATTCTCTGAGGTGTGGATAATTCCCTAAACCGTCTCTTTTCCATAACCACAAAATAAAGAACAGGAACTTACCTGTAGAGTAGCACAAAGTAGAGACTGAAGATCATTGAACTGGATTCTGTCTGAAGTGCTCTGGATATGAGACTGAAAAAGAAAAAAAAAAAATCAAACATAAAAACACTTGATCATTACTCATGCAAACCTAGCAAATGTTAACAGTGCTATGAGCATCAGAAAAGCAAATTTAAATACATTTTTGATCTTTTAAAATAAAGGTACTGTCCAGAAAATTAATATATTTACCTAGGTAGCATAAATAAAAATACATTAGGCTATAACATATGCGGTCTGCAACAAAACTCCTTTTTCTATAGATGAAGCCACAGCACAAGAGCAACATTTGAACCTATTACTTTCTTTAAACCTCGACTATGGCAGCATGATGGGGATGTAACTCAGGTTTACCTACCTCCATCTGCAGCACTTGCTGGAGTCGTTCCATAATGACCAAAGTTGTCTTCTGGACAGCAGGGTAACAGTCCTTGGCACTGTTTTTCACTATTTCCATCAAAGCTTCATATGCAGAACTCCTCAAATTATTCTGGTGTCCATCAGGCCTATCACAGAAGGAATTTATTTTCAGCTCTCAATGCTCAAGTTTGCTTAGAAACAGCTCTTTTTAGTAAATCAAAAACTGCTAAATTGTAGTGTTGTGACAAGCTGAACCATTTGTACTCCTCTATTACAGACTTCAAAGGAAAAAATTGAAGTCACTTTTGGGACCTTTTTCATTCATTAAGAATGATTTCCAGAATTTTCGGTCACAGATAGCAAGGATGGGAGCAGAAGACTTCACAGATAGCAAGGATGGGAGCAGAAGACTCACATATCCCAGTGTGCTATAACCCTAACCTGGAAGGAGTGATCAAGAGGTGAGCAGCTTATATCATTCTGCCACATCCCTCTGAGACATCAGTGAGAATGTTAAATCTGAAATACAGATAGCCAAGATCTATACAGAGGGGACTGGTGTCCTTGCCTTGTGCTAGTCACCACACTTCTAGTCAAGCAGACAGGAAGATGGTTCAGACTTGGAACTGTTTCGACAGCGACACCATTTAAAAAGTCCTGTAGCTGAAGGCTTCGACTAAAGACTCAACTCACCCAAGAACTGAACCCTGAGCTGTCAAAATTCCTTATATGACCTTGAAGCCAGATTATGAATTCAACATTACCCTTAGGTCTGAATCTGCAGAACTGAGATTTTTTTTTTTCTTGTCAATTTGTATTTCAGCTTAGTTGAGGAAAGGACAGGCCCTCATGTCTTCTGGGAGTACCTGTTGCTAATGTAAACATAGTAAGACTGCAGCAAAACTACTCCATAGGAGAGTCACAGTAAAAGGAACCATATGATACACAGATTTCCAATTACGCCTTGCTGCAGTCCTGATTATTCAACGGCCCTCTAGCAACTTTGAAGAGAATCGTAAATATTATACGGAGGTCTGTGCAGCCTGATAGCACACAGCAAAGCTTCAAAATAGATACACGTTTGCAGAAAACCCCAGGCTGACTAAAAACCAGCACGGACAAAACACCAAGAAGTTATTCTGTGTGAACAGCTTTCCTCCAGGGGACTCATCATTCTGTATTCCAAACAATGCCCAAAAGCCCAATTCTGATGAAACACCAGTCAGATTTAAGCTGTGGAAGAGAATCAGCAGCCTGAAATAATAAAAATATCTTTGTAGGGCTTCTTAAACCAACTTGTTTAATGTTACCTGTCTGTGGTCTCCAGAAGTTTCTGAACTATAAGCTCAAATGAGGAGGATAAGCAGTAGGTTGCGGGCTCTTCCTGATCGTCAGCTACATCGGCAGCTTCATAGGCAGCTTCAGCAAGACTAGAGAAGGCCTGAAATACAGAACAACCATTTCTAGTGAGGTTACCACCAAAATCAGAGACATTTGGTCTCTTAATCATCTCAAGATTAGTGAACTAGCATTCGGTTTCCAAATGGGAAATGGTTGGTTGGTGGTGAAAAGAGATGCCATTCCTTACAGCTCATTAGAAACCAGACTTCCCCTATATTTGGAGCTCAAATAAGGTATTTCTATTCTTAAGAAAACAACAAAAAACAACAAACCACAGGTGCAGGATCAATCGACTACTCTCTCCATAAACAGCTATTTACTTAGTGCGCTGAAGCTTTGCATAACAGTGGCAAAAAAAATGTAAGACTTCAAATACAGCATTAACATGCAAGGTGGTTAAACCGCCTGCAGACAAATGTCTGCAGACAAATTTCTGCATCGGATTAGCAGTCTCAGCAACTGGTAGTTGTCAAGAACCTAACTGCATAAAAGCCAACTGCCTCAACTGCACAGGGCTTTAGCAGGTTCTACCTACTATCTGGCATTATCATCACAACTTCAAATCCTCATTAGACAAGGCTGTGGACTGCTCCAATTCCCAGCCACAGAGCAATTTTAATTGCTCTGAAAGACAGGTGGATTAAACAAAAAAGATGAAAGCCTCCTGATTTTCCACTTCAATCTAAAAATATATATATTATTCATTATCTTCAGGGGACAAAAAGCTACAGATGCACGAACTTTCGTCAACGGATTGAAGCTTCTGCACTCACTAGAAGTCTTCAGATTTCTGGAATACTAAAAAAATTGAATTCTGTAGTTCTTAGAACTTTTTTTGACACGCAAATACTCATCTCTACCCAAATTCTCACTGAGTAGCTCTTAAAAAGCAGTAAAAGGGATTCATTCTCTTCAGACATGTTGCTTGGTGAACAAGAAGATACTACTGAACTCAGGGAGCTAAACCAAGGGGACTCCAGGAATGCAAATCAAAGCTCTTTAAGGGAGCAAAATATCTCCTGCTCCTCCAAATAGTCCTGAGCCCAGGCAAGAAGGGGGCTTTGCTAATGGAAAACAGGAGACAAAGTATCCTGTGTCCCTCAAAACGTAAAAGCAATCCAGTTGCCTCCAAGAAAAGTTAAATCCCAGCACAGCTGGGGCAAAAGCTTCTTTTTAAAGGACAGTTCCCATAGCATTTCCACAGCATTTTCAAACTGAAAATAACTTCTACACCCTGTTAATATTAGCATTTTTCTCCTTACCACATCCACAACAACTAGAGCTATCTTACAGCTAGCTGTGCTGGAAGAGAAAGTCATGAGCTGTCTCCGAAACCCATTTAAGAACATTTAAACACGGAGCCTTCTTTGTGAGTTGTGTTCCCCTGTATGGGGTGCATCTTCTGCACGTCAAAGAGCACAGGACCTGCTTACCCAGCACACGTTGGAGGCCACCCTGGGCTCGGCGCTCAGGCCCTCGATCAGACACTGCAGCAGGGGGGCGAGGTAAATGTCATTGATGGCAGCTTCGGGGAGCATCTCGCAGATCCTGCCCACCGTCCACGCGGTCGTGTCTCGGACCACGACACTGGGGTCCTTCATTAGTTCTATTAGAGTTGGCATAGCCTAGAACATAACGGCAACCAGCAGAAACGCGGGGTTATATTTAATACATGAAGTTGCCACTCTTTGATTGTTAATGTCTTCTCTGCGAGCTAGCAATTTTAACAAACAAAAAGGGAAAAAAAAACATCATATAGGTCTATTCAAACCATTGTGCCAACATCTGAAGATTCATCAAGTTACTTAACAGTGGATAAGACCTGAGAGTTGAAGCATGTGGAGCCAGGTATTCTGCAAGCCTGTACATTCTTGTGAGTGCAGCTCAACTATGTGCTCACAGCCCATAAAATCTACACCTATTTCAGCAAGTCAATGTAATTTATCACAGTAGCTCCCAGGACCCAAGCCCCTGCTTCCTACATCTGTCTAAACCATAATGATTAGAAAGGAATCCTTTTGCTTTTCCTCAGACTAAGAACAATGTGTAAAGTCAACCGTATACAAAGATGCTTATGCTCAAGTACGCCCAGGACATCCCTCAAGTAAACCAGGAAGTTTTTAACAGCCTCCAAGAAAGCACACTGAGCCTTACCTGTATGACTAGTGGTTTGAGCTGGTTGGGCTCTGGTCCTTCCAAAATGCACCCAAAAGCCATTACAGCTGCATCTCTGTACCGCCAATCTGGATTTTTAATGTGTTCTTTAATAAAGGGCAGCACATGAGGAACAATGTCATCTTCGCAGCAGGTTGCCAGGAGCATGAGGCAAACTCCTGCTGCTTTACATGGGTTCCAGTCGTCATCATCGTCATTTTCATCCTAGGAGGAAAAAAACATCCCTGGTCAGTCTGGGAGAACATCCTTTACCAGTCACAGGCAGTGGTGTTTTACTGGATCTGCAGCAGGTAGCACTGCATTATTACACGGTGTAATATTTAGAATATTAATTCAGATTTACGAAGTACCATCTACCTCTCCGGCAGAGAAACAACCCGAATTGCACCACCTGCATCCTCCCATCCCGGTTTAAGGCTGTGAGCTCTTTCCTGACATATCCACACTATCCACACATACCTTCCAAACCACTTCTCTCACATCTAGATGAGATTTTAGGTTTCTTTGATCCATGCCATTGCCTTACAGCAGGTCATACTCTGCAACTAGAGCTTCTTCCCCACAATTATTAATTCAGCCACTTAAATTCCTTTGAAGCTGTGTACCTGCGATTCCCTCATCTGTTTTATCCTTCCATTTTAATGATCACTTTAAAACCTCTCACAATTTAACCCTCCATGTTCAAATAGACAGCAATACAAACAGGGAAACATGTCACTGGATTCACTAAGAACACACCAAGAATTTTCCCAGTTCACCACAGCAAGACCAGTGAATTCCATCCTGCATGGCTTAATTAACAGCTTTATTTTATAATTAGACCTGCTGTAGCAAGTCACTTCATTACTTTTGATTAGACTGTGAAACAGAGTCCAAACAAGACCCCAGGAAATGCTCAGGAGGCACTAAGTAAACCTGGGCATGTAAAGCTTAAAAATTCAAAGAATGGGAACATACAGAATTCCAAAGCCTCTACAAGTATCATGAATACAAACATGTGCTGACAAAATGGAGCAGAAAAACGATACTCCAGGCAGCCCCAGAGCCTCAGATCCACAGGCAGAGCCTCATGGTCCTGCCAGACACAGTCCCAGGGCTGCCACAGCAGGGCTCAGAATGAGAGCACTGCTACCAACCATCCCAAGGAGCCTAAGGGATCCTGTAGGCTCAACGTATGGAGAAGTCGCCTATGCAGCTTAGACAACGCATGTATTTTCTGACGTGCATGCAGAAATTTGCAACTCACCTGTTTTGTTAGCGTCTGTGTGAGAATGGGGACCAGGTACTGCAGCGCTCCCTTAGCGTAAAACTTGCTCGTGTGCTCTGGAGGCCTTCCTTGCTCTGCTGCCTAGACAGAAGAAGTTACAGAGTGATCCTCAGTGGCTACATCAGCATCAGATCTGAACTATAAACTCCTGTAGATACAAGTTCCCTCCTGCATACCTTCTTTCCCCAATCTAAAGGGCACCCCAAGCCAACCCTAGTTAAATATTTGAAGCAACAGGGCAATTTGCCACTCCACACGTGTCGAGGTCCTCCTCCCACAGTGCAATCAAATGTTTTCAGTTTGAAGTTGTGTAAGTAAAAGGGACCCCCAGGAGCAAAAGCAAGAGATCTTCAGTATATAAGCTAAAGCCATTTGCTTACTTGTCCTTTCATCCTTGCTATTTTGAGCAATCAACACAAAAATATATTTAGCTACTTTTAAAGATGGAAATGATTCATCTAGAGCCCTTCAAAGTTTAGGCTATTATTGATCAACTAATTTATGCAAACAACACCTGCATGCAGAACAATACCCCCAAATCATCTCCAGTCTGTGCACTGTAATCATTACTCTTATTTTAGCCAATAATTTTATCTTTATCACATAAATATTATATAGGATATGGTCAATCTTTTTAAGCACCAGGTTACTCCTAAGTTGCTTGTGTCTATAATAACAGATCACAGAAATATCACATATCAGTGTAACATATGAAGCCTGCTATGCCTCAAAGCAAGCAGGTACCTGAGGGAAATGCCCTCCCTTCACTGTTATTTCACTAACTCAAGATGCCTCCTTAATGGAGCAACAACTACTCTAAAGCCTTCACGATACGAAAAAAAATTCTCATACTACACTGTGTATAATGTACGTGTTTAAAGTGCATTTAGGTTAACCTTATAGGCACAGCATGGCTTGAGTTTTGAATGGTAAGAAGCCAGGGAGCTCTATGGACCCTTTTCAGAACAAGGGCACTTGTACGTCAGTGTATTCTCAAACTGTCGAGTCTTTATCTTAAATAGTTTCAATTTCCAGACAGGTAGTTTAGCATTAAAGTCATCTTGCTCCTTTAAAAGGCCAATTTATCCTAATCCAGTAAGGAAAACAGTTTTTATTCAAGTTTTACTAAACAAGTTTACAGTAGGAAACAGATGGAGCCTAAAATACAATGCAAGGGGTTAAAGGGAGTTATAAATGAAGACCTCTGTGCAACCTTAACCAAAGCAGCTTCATATTTACCTTAAGCAGAAGAATAAATTAACTATAATTGAGTCTTGAATAAGACTGTTAGGACTCAAGTAGTAGCTAAGAACTGAGCTGGGTGCCAGGACACGGTGCTGGTGTCTGCAGTGCCCGTCACAACCGCAGCCAGGAGGCCCCGGGGGCTTCGCGCAGCCTCAGCTCTCAGCTTCCAGAGCAGACATCACCATGTCAGCGTGGTGCACGACGTGGCATCACGGGCCAGCGCTGCCCCCCGAGGGGCTCTCACACCTTTCCAAGGATGAGACAGCCTCTAGAGCCGTTTCAGCCATGCTGTTCCCACATTCCCATGAGCATGGACAGACTGGACAACTGGGCGGTGAAAAACCTCATGCAATTCAACAAGGCCAAGTGCAACGTTCTGCACGTGGGGAGGAATAACCCCAGACACCAGTACAGGCTGGGGACCGACCTGCTGGAGAGCAGCTCTGCAGAGGGACCTGGGTGTCCTGATGGGTGACAAGGTGACCACGAGGCAGCAGGTGCCCTCGTT
>NW_010580943.1:35577-49045 GCF_000705375.1 Tinamus guttatus | reverse complement strand
CGGGCGCTTCCTGGTGACGTCAGGAGCGGGGCGGGAGCAAGCGGCGGCGCGGAGGGGCGGGGCTGAGCCCAACGATGGCTCCGCCCCCGCGCTCCCTGGCCACGCCCACCGCGGGAGACCTCGCGACAGCAGCGCGGTGGCGGGAGGTCTCGCGAGAATTCCGGGCGCGCGGGCGGGCGCCGCCGTGAGGCGCTAACGGTCGCTCCGTCCTGAGGGGGCCGTGGCCTTCAGAAGCCTCCGTCCCCCCGCAGGTACTTGAGCTCCTCCTGAGCGCACAGGCGGACCCTGCAACAAAATGCAACACTGTTTTTACGGAGACAAAAACGTTTATTATGAGTAGATACAATGAGAGCAGCTACAACTGAGAACCAACTTTTACCTCACAAATTCACACCGATGAGTTATTGTCCTGCTGTGTTACACACCTTTGTCTCAGTTTATTTTGCTTACAGAGAGGGATGTAGGTGTGGAGGTTAAGGAGCTTGCTTATGCAGCTAGATGTGATGTAACTATAAAGCCTCCTGCAGTTTAGAAAAGTAATGATTTCTTTAAAAAAGCACATTCTTAGATACAGATGCAGTAAGAGTATTTCATTGTATAAGAGTGTATTTGTTTTTTAAAGGGTTAAAGCCAAGTAAGGTTTTTAAACAAAAGCTCCTTCAGGAATCATTTCTTCACAAGTTACAGGTGGAGCTGTGTGTTGTCCATCTAAGTTTAAGGTGTTTTAAGAACAGGGTTCCTTGCATTGTATCTCATGAAGCTGCATAGGTCAAATGCACGGAGAAGCTACTGTCTCTTAGGAGTTTTTCTGTGGGACTTTGATTGTCACCTAGAAAAAGAAAAATGCTGTTAGTTTCACTGGAGACAGGGCTCAGTGTTACACAAGTGGGAGCACAGAGGCAGCAGCATCACGGGAGAACCAGACCCGCTGCTATAAAGGCTGTTCCCTGCAGCTGGTGCCCCCCAGCACATGCTCCTCAGGGAGCAATCCTGTTCTCCACGAAATAAATCCACCAAGGACCGATGCGCTTGGATCCTTTACACCAAGAACCAGCTACACTGAGCGCCTGAGAGCACTGAGAGCACCGAGTGGTGCAGGCAGCTGGTAGCTAAGTGCTAAGATCCTGGCTAAGTTTTATTTTGGCAGCACAGAAGATGGTTGGGAAGGAGTCAGATGGAAGGCGACTCACGTTTTTCACTTCCAGGTATGCATCCAGACCGTATTCTCCCATCTCTCGCCCGTTCCCAGACGCCTTGTAGCCACCAAACGGAGTTTGTGGACCAAACACATTATAACAATTTACCCTGGAAAGGACACAAAGTGTTAAGCGTCAGTAGTGTCGGAAGTGCTTGATGGAGGGGTCTGGAGTGCTTGATGGAGGGGAGAAGCAACTGAATTCCCAGGCTGGATTTCCACATCTGTTAGATCTCTAAGGCAACTCTAAGGAGTTAATTGGAAATACTGGACCCTCGGGGCAAAAAACATTTCCTGATGGACCATCAGGAAACAAAAGATCATAAAACTAATTCATATCTCATCTCGTAGGACCAAGTGTCCAGGCTGCGACTCACACCTCCCTTTACAGACAGATATTAAGCACCTACTTCAGTCAATACCTGAAGTTCAGTTAGAACTATTTAATTTTAAGTGAGATTCAGATCTCCAAAACTGTGACTAAAATTCAAGGCATGACGTTATATTCAGTGAAGTGTAAAACTAGGTGGGAAGAAAAGAGAAGCTGTCAAAGAGAAAGCCTGGGAGAGAAACGCCAGCGGCGAGGGGAGCCGGAACCCCCGGCGCCAGGGGGACCCGCGGCCGCTGCGAGCGGCGGCGTCGGGTCTCACCACACGGTGCCGGCGCGCAGACCCTGCGACACGTAGTTGGCTTTGTCGAGATCCTTTGTGAAGACCGCTGCTGCTAGGCCGTACTTGGAGTCATTTGCTCTCTCAATCACTTCCTCCACAGTTTTGAACTTCAGGATCTGCATGACTGGCCCGAATATCTAAAAAATACAAGCAGAACACATGAAAATCTCTGTGCATGGATCAGGGCAGGCCGTGGTTGATGCTGGAGTTGCACATGTTCACTGTAAGTTACATGGGAGGTCAAATTCCGAGTACCAGTGCGGTCACTTCCAGAATTACAAAGCAGCCAAGATATAATCCGGAGCGCAGCTTGCGGTGGTCACCTTGCAAGAAGCACTGAATTCCCATTTCCCCTTGCAGCTCATCAAGGTCTGGTACTTGCAGACCTGTTCCTTTTTGCATGAAATGGGGCAAAATGACCAAGAAGTGGGAAGCTGACGGACTGAAAGGTGCTGCAGGCCTCACCTCCTCCCTGGCAATCGTCATGTTGTCCTGCACGTCTCCAAAGACAGTCGGCTGGATGAAGTAGCCCCTGTCTGCAGCCGGGTTGCCACCACACAGCAGTTTGGCTCCTTCGCGCTTCCCAGTGCTAATGTAGCCAAGGATCTTCTTAAACTGCTCCTCATCTACCTAAAAGCCATTAAGACAAATGAAAGCCCTGCCAGCTCCTCTGGACTGGGGCTATTTCATGAACTGACAGGTGAAGAGGCTTCCTGCTCTCACCTGAGGGCCCTGCTCAGTTTTGAAGTCAAACGGGTTGCCGACCACCCTGGCCTTGGCTCTCTCCACACTCCTCTCCACGAACTCCTGGTAGATATCCTCCTGGACATACGTTCGGGATCCAGCACAGCAGCACTGCCCTTGGTTGAAGAAGAGGGCAAAATGGGCCTGCTCCACAGCCCAGCTCACTAAGGTTGGGGAGAGAAGAGAAAACAAATAAATGAACACAGCAAAATCATCCAAGGAGTCGACAGGTGGCTTCTTTTGAACAATTCTCGTGCCAACTACTGGAACACTCATGATACAAAGTCCTTCCAGCTGACAGCCACTTTCAGTGCTTTGGGAGGGCCCAAATTAAGTACAGGTTTCGTACAAAGATCCATATGAGCACCCTATATTAGAGATGAAAAAGCATCTGAGATGAGGCAGATTACAGTTTCCTTTAAAAAATACTGGGTATTAAGGACATGGTTTTTTTGGACCTAGTAGTTTGCTTCCTTCTGCCTTTTAAAAGGTGTCTCCCAAAAGGGTGTTTATGTACAAGAGAGACAACTATTACTTGACAGTACTAGAAAAGAGTGAGAATAAGATGTGCAAACTAAGAAAAAAAAACAGAAAAGAGGAAGTTGAAGGAAAATACCAAAACAATTCCTATTTGTTGATAACTGAGCTTCACTGCGCTAGTGGGAAAGAAGAGGGAGCAGAGCAGCCTCGATGCACAAACACAGCGGCTGCAGTGGGAGGCACCGGCCTTTCCCGGGTGAGGAGAGCCGGGAGGTGCCAGAGCTGGAGGCTCCTGTGACAGAAATGTTTCCCCTCGAGCTCCGCGTGCAGGAAGGCCAGCTGAGATGTGCAGATCAAATGTGAAGCCAGCAGGTGCTTACTGTCAGCATCGGACAGGATGATATTTGGACTCTTTCCTCCAAGCTCCAGTGTCACCCTCTTTAGGTTACTCTCTGCTGCAGCCTTCTGGATCAGATGCCCGACCTGCGCCAGGAGAAGAACACGTTTTAGGAACTAAGCTTCTGGGGATTGCAGCAACGGGCAGAGCGGTTGCTCTCAGCCAGCAGTTTAGGGATAACCCCTTCACTGTCAGGGCATCAAGGAAACAACTGAGTCTGCACAGGGATTCACTTACAGTAAGGAGCAGCTCAAGGGAAGCCTAAATGCTCTAAAGAAAGCACCTGAAAAGAGTCTTAAGTAAAAATAAATGTCACGCCTTGAAGCTAGGTGTATTTTTTAAAGGAAGTTGTAGAAGGCAAGGCCTCACAACAGTGACATATTCTCTACATCCCCGAGAGCTGAAGGTTAAGGCAGTCCCTTACCTCCGTGGAGCCAGTGAAGGCCACTTTGTCAACGTCCATGTGGGAAGAGATTGCAGCCCCTGCCGTGGGCCCGTAGCCAGGAATGATGTTAACCACGCCGGGTGGGAATCCTGCCTGCCAGTTCAAGGGGACACAACCATGTTACTCGTTTCACAAATCAGAGGTTGCACCTGCCCTGAGCTGACAGCAATGCTTCCAGATGCTAAGAAGAACAGAGCAGCTCTGAACAGAGCTCACTTCATTGCCCAGGACCTCAGCTTTACGGGTTCTAAACTTCTTCCCCGCTACCCCAAATTTAGCTTGGAGCAACGTTAGCTGTCCCCTCACCCTGAAGCTCAGCCGTCCTCTAGGTAGAGGATGGGCCGTTTGTGTCACTGAGCCTCGTAGAGGCCTTCCCTAAGCCCCAGTGACACCCTCTGCCTCTGCACTGGAAAGACCTGGAGCGTTCAGCTAAACTGCACACGAGGACACACAAGACACCCGGGTCTTTCTTCAGATCTGAGAAGCCTTCTCCCCTCCCGGAATGCGAAGCAGCTCTTTGCTCACCTCTTTGACGAGGCTAGCGATGTAGAGAGCGCTCAGGGGTGTTTGCTCCGCCACTTTCATCACAACCACATTCCCAGTAGCCAGGGCAGGCCCGAGTTTCCAAGCTTGCATCAACAGTGGGAAGTTCCACTATAAAACAAGGACGTATTTGCTGGTCTGAACTTGCACATTTTCAGTTTATCAGTCAGTAAGCGGTGAGCTGCATTACAGTCTGCGGCAGCACCCATGGAACCAGGCTTTGATCCTTCCCTAGCTGGTCTGCAACTTGTTCAGTTCCATTTTAAGCAGTCTAGTCCTTCTGTTTGTCCAGGAAAGCTGTAACCTGAAGGCTGAGGTCTCTCAATAACACCTCAGAAAAAGAATTTTCTGGAATTACCTTTCACTGTCAGTTTAGCCGTGAAGCGCTGTTCTGCTCTATTGAACTGTTTTGAAAGAAAGTCTGTTTACAGTGACTGAGCAGGCCTCAGAGAGGTGTCGATTCCAAAGCCAGGCATTTGCATTCCATTCTTACTTAATGCAAATATAAAACATGCCAAACAAGAACCCAGCTACTCCTATAAGCAGCTCATACTATCCATGAATCATTGCATAATGTGGCCTTGTTGTTACCAAACCACCTTGCTAGGCTTTTTACCTTCGCGGAAATAAGATCAGGCACAAGCAGTTGAGTTTTCCATGCAGTTCTTCATTTCCTCATCATGCAAAGTTTTGTTTTTAATGCTAAATGCTCACTTAAGCAGTAATTTAAAATTTAACTGTGATTCCTGCTAATAATTTGTCACCAAACTGCAGGATTGAAGGTGCTTATGGTAGCAGGATAACTCTACAAATATGTTTAAATTCTACTTTTCTGCACAAAGAGAGACACAAAAAAACCCTCGCAGATAGCCCACAAAATCAACAAGTTAGTTTTGTGCTGCCAGAGCAAAGTAAGAGCTCTTAACTTGTTTTCCTACTGCAAGGAAGCAGTAATCAGCTATGGATAATATCTTGCGTTTTAAGACAGCCCTTTATGGCAACACTGAATTCCTGAAATAACTTGCAGAGACTACAGATACATTTTACTCACTGGGATTATCTGTCCACAGACTCCCACTGGCTCATGTCTTGTGTAGCAGAAGTAGTCTCCATCTAAAGGGATAGTTTTTCCATGGATTTTATCAGACCAGCCTGCAAAATATCTGGCAATGGCAACATTTCAGTTACTGAATTTAGAATAACAAGCCTCCTGCAAACAGAAAACAAGAGAAATTTCCTCCAGCTATTTCTTTCCCTCACATTTTTAGGTACTTCTCAAAATACACACTCAGACAAATGTTTCCCAAGCAGGTGATTTGAAGAACTGACAGTAAATACAGACATTTGCCTCCTGCGCTTGGCTGTTCCTCGCATAATGTAATTCTGCTGTGGTGTGACATAGGTCACTGCCACTTGTATAGGCCCTGTGTATAGTGGGAGAGAAGCCCCCACACTGGAGAGCAGGAAGGAACATCCTGTGAAACGAAGGAGAATTTTGGATCATCCTACCCAGCCCAACCACAAAGCAGGTCCAGTTGGACCACAATGTGACCTGCTCTGTTTCACATGATCTTTAACATCTCTTGGGGACCTCCAGGCAGAGATTTGAGCCACGTCAGCCTCTCTCAGTGATGTGTTTAACCCCAGGAAGGCCCGTTCCAGAGCCCCCATGAAGGACCTTGGTTGCACAGGCTGGAACCCGTCACGAGCCACTGGCTCAGTGCCTACCTGAGACATTTCACCACCATGTTCACATCCACCAAGTAGGCAACAGAGTAGGGTTTGCCGTTATCCAGAGTTTCCAGCGCCTACAAAACACAGGGAGACTGCTTGGAGAGGAGGTGGGGAAAGGAAAGTCACATGCAGGTTTAGGTGCAACCTTGGTTTGATTTTGGGTCCGTTCTGCATGTTTGTGCAGAACCTTCAGCTTCCCCAAAATACTTCCCCATCCCTTGTAGCCCTCCGAAGAAGCTGCCTTATCTGAGAAGCAGGGCAGAGAGCACAGGTGCTCCCCGCCTTCCCGGATCTCTAATGACACAGGAGGAAATTTTCAAACTGAACCAAACTCGTAGTGAACAATGGCACTGGCTGGCTCTGTTCTCCAGGCTGGAAGATGTGATTTAACCCGAGGACATGCTCACAATTAGAATGAAGGGACTGAAGGTCTTAATTAGTCCAACCTCCCACTGAAGCAATTTCAAGGACAGACCAGGCTGCTCATGGCCTCATACCATCGACCCATGAAAGTCTCCAGCGCTTCCCTACCCCGAAGGCCTACAAGAGCCTGCACAAGATCTCCCTGCCCGCTACAAGTGGCTTTGGCACGAGGACACCAGTGTTCCCTGCTGCACGGCTGCATCTTCCATGGCCTCCGTGTCCCTACGCGGAGCCCGGGAACCCCCAGCCCCGCGCGGCGCCGACACGCACGGCCAGGTACGCGCGGTCCCGCTCGATGAGGTCGGCGAGGCGGTTGAGCAGCTTCCCCCTCTCCGACGCGTCCGTCCTCCTCCAGGGCGAGCCCAGCTGGAAGGCCCGGATCCCGCCCCGCTCCCGAGCAGATCCAAATCCGAGAGACGGATAAAGCCCTCCCTGGCCTTCGGAAGGCCTGTCCACCGGTCCTGCTGTGGGAGTCTCGCCCAGGGAATCCCCGGGAAGAGCCGGCTGAGGGTGCCGTGACACGGGGGGGTGCCCCAGCCACTGTGGCTGCTCACATTGCACGATTTCAGCTACGTGCAGTGCAAACATCATCGAGGTATTTCCACAATGCCAGCTGCTGAGTTAATATTTGTACTCCGGAACAAGGCAAATCAAAAGCTGCAGAGGTTGCTTTGATACTGGTTTCACTAGCACAGTCAAAACCTTTTTTTTTTTTTTCCCAACTTGATCAAATATCCCTAACCCATCATTTTGTTCTGCCATGGCATCGACTTGCTTCTAGTCAGTTCACTGTTCTGGCTGGGCTGTAATCACTCCCACCAGGACAAACCAGTCTCCCATGGCCAAACACACAGCTAGGGATTCCCTTCTCTCTCCACTCCACCGGGGAATAGGGACAAGTTTCCACACAGCAGCAGGAAACCAAAACGGCTGGGAAAAACCCTCAGCTCTGCCACGGATCCCCAGAGAGCCTTGGATAAGATACAGGGAAAATCCATTCCCTGCTCTCTCTCCCTCTTCTTTTCAATATAGACTCTGATCTCGCCAAGACAATATTTACCTTGTCGCCTTCAGCCACATGGCAGATGACTTCTCCTGTGGCCGGATTGACCGTAGGGAAGGTTTTCTTGCTGACGGCATCGTGCCACTCATTATTTATAAAAATCTGAAATAGAAAAAGCAAAGCAGTGCTAAGCCTCCGAGCGGGACCCAGGCAGAATCACTGAGGACTTTATTTGCTTGATGGCATCTTCACAGATTGCTTAACTAGGGAGATGTTTTAGTTTGGAAGCACGCAACCAATGACGAAGTCAGGGAGCAATAAAAAGAAACCACAGCTCAGCAAACAGCAAGGGAGCTGGAAGTGCTTCCCGTTTCAGAGGTCCTTCTGAGATGGGAACGCGTCTAGCTGGAGCTGCACAGGGATGCCAGGATGCTCAGGAGACTCAAGGGCATAAAAATGCTTCATAACATAGTTTGATATGTGGTATTTGAGCTTTTGCAGCACCTCTCAGCTTATTTTATGCAATAGACACAATTTTTACTCAACTTTTACACAATTTTAGCATTACTTTGCACAGGGACAGAACCGCAGGCCAGGCGCTAGCTTTCCACCACCCACTTCCCTTCTCCACCAGAGTGAACTTCTCCACGTCAGGCCCACAAGAAGCCAACGGCGTCAGCGCCAGGATTACGGTGCTCACTGAACACCAGCGTGCTCCTGCTGCCCCGGGGCACCCGTGGAGCACCCGGCTGCCCTATGGAGCCACCTAATCTCTGCAGATAACAGAGCTGGGCAGAGCAGGTTCCCTCCGTGCCCCGCAGCCCCAGCAGCTCCTGCTCTTTGCTCGCTCGCACCGACAGTAGCGCTTGGGTGATATCCAGGATCGAGTTGATACCAGCAGCCTCTGCCCAGCCTGCCTGCTGCGTCCGGAATCGTTTTCCTGCAGGGAAGCGCAGGACTTTGGGCCAAAACACACCTGGGGGCACCTCGGGCACTCTGCCCCAGCTGGGGCCTCGCAGCCCCTGTCCCTCTGCTGCTTCCAACCCCTCAAGCTCCAAGCTCTGGCCAAGCTGTGGAGCCCCCATGCCCGGCACCCCCTTCACTTCCGAACAAACAGCTCCGGACGCTGCCCTCTGAGCTGGCTGCGAGCAAGTAAACGAGCAAGGGAGTGAGCAAGCAAGCAAAGAAGTGAGCAAGGAAGCAAACAAGCGAGCAAACGAGCGAGTGGGCCACGGCCCTCCCTACCTTGGTGCAGGCGATCTCAGGCTGCGTGTTGGGCGCGGGGATGGCGGCGGCGCGGTGCCTGGCCCGGCTCCCATCCGCTCCGCTTGGCTCAGCTGGGCTCAGCGTGGTTCAGTTCAGAGCAAACGAGCTTGTCCCACACCCACTTCAGCGCCACTCCGCTCCCGTGCGTTGGCCCGGCCCGGTTTGGCACAACTGGGCTCAGCACCAAACAGGCCCGGGACTGCCCTGACCCGGAGATCAGGGCTGAGGCGCGAGCAGTGTCCATGGCCTGTGCAGGATAACAGCGTCGGGATAACACGCTGGCAATTGCCACAGGGCTCCCCGAGCAGGGACCCGCGCGTCACCGAGGGAATAAAGGCAGAGGGAGACCAGGAACACCTGTGCTCTTCAGTTAATTTACTGTTAATTCCATTAATTGTACAGGGAAAGCATGACAGCTTGGTTGGTTTACACAAGTAGTAGCGCTGGGATCCCTGGCTGCCCAAACTCGCTGCCGTTTCCAGCGCACGGAGGCTGAACAAGAACCTCGTGAGCAGGCCGAGGAGGAGGGAGGCCGGCAGGGCCTGCGCTGCAGGGCTCTCCTCAGCGCCTGCACATTCCGGCCTTTGCCAAACCCTCCCAGCAGCGGCCGAAGGCCTTTTGTGCTCACTTGCTCAAGATGCCTTGCACAATGCAGCGTGTCCAACACGTGACAGCAAACGGCGCATTTTAAAGCTATCGTTGTCATCGCCAAGGAAACCACCGACTGAAAAGACTCAAAGAACGTGTAACATCCAAACGAACGTGTGGTGCCTTCCTGCCGGCAGCAGTTCTCCGACTCGAGGGTGGCTGCGGAGGGCTCTGTGAGTGGTCGTGTGGCTGTCTCTGATTTAAGAGGACTGAAGAATTGTGCATCTTTTTTCAATTCAAAAATAGTTTAATCCACTGTCCTGAAAGCTCCTGGAGTCTTGGTGGTAACCTGTAACTCCAGCACCTGCAGAGTGTCCAGGCATTTAATTCAGGAGGAAAATAACTGCCCTGTTTTGCAGGTAGGAACCATAAAATCAGCAACATGAAGCCACTGCCCAAGGTTATCCAGCAGAACTCGGCTTAGGCCACACGTTTTCTGGATCAGCTGCAAAGAAATCCTCTTGTGCTGGGATTGTGCTCCTCTTGAGCATCCCTCAGTCACCTGTGTCTCCTGCAGGACACGAGATTCCCAGTTGTGCCCAAGCAGAGGGCCCTGCAGCCCTTTACGAGGTGGCCCTGTGAGAACTGCTTGTCCCAACACGTTCTCTCCCCCCTTTCAGACCTGGACGTGCTAAAGCACTGTGGGGACAGACTGGAAAGACCTGCTGGGCCCGTGAGGAGACGCCCTCCGAGAGCTGCGGTCGCGCTCGCTCGGGGTGAGCTCCCCTGCTCTGGCCTCCACGCGGTTCCTGCCCAATCTCGGGCAGACAAGGGGTGACCCGGGACAAGAGTCCCGAACTGGCGCCTTTGCTGCTCTTGAGCAGAGCCCTTCCCTTCCCTGGGGCTGAGCAGACAAACTCAGCAAATTAAAACCCATGCAAGGGAGAAAACACCTTCCTGGCACCCCCAGCTGCCAGGCTTAAGCTCTGGGCCCTGCCTGCGTGGAAGACGGGACGCTGGGGGTGCAGAGCCAGCGTTGGGTGCTGGGAAAGCACCTGGGCTGTGTGTGCCGGCAGAGGCTGTGCCTTCTCCCACGGCGTGGCCAAATGCCTGGGACAGGGGGGAATTTCACCCTGGATCCCTTGAGAAACCATCAGCACGGGTCAGGTCTGGGGCTTCCCTCCTGCTCTCTGGTCGCTCTGTTCCTGTGTTGACTTCCCAGCACGGCCATCTCGGGACACCCCAAAGAGCAGGACCCAGTGTCCACCTCGGCCACTGATGGATCTGTACTGGAGGAACCGGTGCCAGCCCCGGGGCTGTGACACGGGTCACTGCTGGGACCTGCCAGAGGGCCAGGCTGGGCTGGCTACTGGGTGGTTAGGGAAGCTGCAAGCTGTGTATCCCACTGTCCGGACACGGCGCTTCCAACAGAGTGAAAGTGGCGTCAGATGCTGAACACTTGAACTTGTCACTATATCAAGCGGGTCCCTCATTTTAATATCGCGTTAATACAGATTACACATCAAGAGCCCAGGAATTAACCACGCCCAAGTCTCTGAAGCACTGAAAGCCTCTGCTGATCTGGTCCACACTGTTCCTGGTCCCCGATGAAACTGAGAGATATTCACTGCAGTCATGGGGTGTGGGGACCTTTCGAGTTCCTTCCAGCTCCGCGGCACTTTCTGCTGAAGCCAGAGCCCTCCTTGTCCTGATCTGACTCCTGCTGCTGCTCACTGCAGCTTTTCCGGCTGCTGCAGGTTGCTGGAGGCATCGCGCTGAGCGAGAAGAGACACCCTCCTTCCATCTCCTTACCACAAAATCAAGATCTGCATCCTCACCTTGTCATTCCCGACCTGCTCTCCCTCTCGCAAGGCCGATGTTGAGTGGCTGCAGCCCAGTACTCCAGGATGGATTCTGCCCCACCGTTAATGGGCCTGGCAGTGAAGGCACTGGAACCAGATAGCAGTGACACCACTGAAGTTCAGAGACCCCCAGCACTGCCAGGCCAGCACGGCGGCTCCAGCCTCCTGCCTGGCGCCGAGGCCGGCCGCGCAGCTGCCTCCAGGGAGGCCACGATGGGCCACATGGGGGTCAGCGCCGCTCTGCTCCACGGACCTGCGGGAGAATAAGGTGAGAAACCATGTGGAGGAAGTAAGGAAGCATGGCAGCAGCCAGCCCTTTCCGAACACCAGGAATGGAACTTCCAGGTTCCCTAGGGCTGCTCTTCTCGTTTTCTGCCTTCATCAGCTGCTAAGCAGCCCGAAATGCAGATTCCTACTGGTTTCTGCCCGAGCACAAGGAAATGCTTCCTAAAGACTGAACAACTGATGGGGCAGCTAAAAGGGAGTTAAATAACATGCTGGAATTTGATAACGTCACTAGAATAAGCTAATAATACCACTCCAGCAGCAACCAGAGAGAGCAGCGCTGGGCACTCTGTCGCTGGGCAGGACGCTGTTTGCTGATGGGGGTGTCTGCAGGGCGAGCAGGATAAGGGAACAAAAGGGAGGAAATGAAGTTGTGCAGCAGTGAGCAGCTCCCTGCACATTGGGGGAACCTCCCAAGGCAACACAGCAAGAGGCCCAGCCACACTCACGTCTGGAGCAAGGAGAATGGACACCGTCTTTCCCACAGGGAGAGCAGTGATGCTCCAGAGCCCTGCCAGGAGAAGGGAGTGACCAAGAAGTGACTGGCAGGCGCCAAAAGCCCAAGCCCAGTCAGGGTCTGGGGACTCCATCAACTTTGGTGGCAGCATGTGTTGGATCCTGCACCTTGGTAGAGCAGTGTCAGTGGTTACAGCTCACCTGGCATTAATCTGTTCTTCTTGGAAGGGAGTCTAAGCCTTGGAAATTGTGGCTGCCCCTAACACGAACTCTGCCACACCTCAATGTTGCCACCAAAGGCATCTTGCCCCCTTGCTCCTAGGTGTGGGGCTCTACGAGCAACAGTGTGATGTGATCAGGAATGCAAAGAGCACCTAGAAACATGCCCAGAGCGCCTACCCTGCTGCAGGAGCAGCAAAGTAAGGTGACTTTGGGGAGGAAAGTGACTCACCTTAGGTTTTTCAAGAAGAAAATGTGGAGTCCAACTGTGCCGGGAAATCTGGTGACCCCACTGGACATCCATGCCGCTTTCCAGCTGTCCCCCAAAAGCCAGTGGGGGGAACAAGCAGAGGAATTTTGAGCACATGAGCTGTCCCAGGACATGGCTGGGTAACATAACTTCTGCTGAAGGACGGCCCAAGCCTGGCTCGCGTACTGTACGGTCGCATGAAAGGCTTCGTGGTGGGGAGGCGGTTAAACACACGGAATCCTTCTTTTATGGCAAAATCCCAAGCCAGGTCAGCCACGAGCTCTGCATGCTCCTGGCAGCTCTCCCCTGGGGCTGGCCTCGCGTGGCCTGGTGACAAGGGAAGAACTGTCACTTCTGCGGTTATGCAGCCACACCGCAAACACCCCCATGGGCCTTAGGCAAAGCCAGCCCTGTAGGACCCAAAGACTCCTCTCTAAGGAAGAGGAAAATAACAACATTCTCTGAGCAAAGCTCCCAGGTGCATGGAGAAAAACTCCACTGAGATGTCCCAGCAACCGCCTGCGAGTCTCCCTGCTAAAGCAGAGTCCGAAGGGCTCAGAGCTCCACCTGTAGGACACAACTCTGAGCTCCGAAGTTCGGCCTTTCCCCCCGCGAAAGAAAAGCAACAATGCAAGAACTTCTCATAAAAAGCCAACTGTAGCTTGCAACCAGCAAACAGCAAAAAAATGGGGAAATGCCTTGTTTGTGCTTCCTTTGGGCCCTTTCCTGTGTTCGCAGGACACAACCTGACTGCAGAGTCTGCCCGAGAAGCCAGCAGTGTCCCACGTCCCAGCGCAGCGCGTGGGGCTAGCCGGGTTCCTCACCTCTCAGGGAGCGTTTGTGGAGCCCCTGCAGCCTCACGGCCAGGCGGAAGAAGGCAAAGGCCATGTAGAAATTCCAGTTCTCG
>NW_010580943.1:6307-17211 GCF_000705375.1 Tinamus guttatus | reverse complement strand
GCTGAAGGGTATCTCTAGGGAAGGGTAGTGTAGCACAGACAGTGCGGCTCTAATCTACTTGGATGCAGGAAGTGGATGCTGTCTCTCTGCAGCAAACACGTATGATTTTTTTTCCCCTTTTTTCGTGTGTGTGATATCTCTTCAGGAGAAGTTTAGAGTCCTGCTTTTCACTCTTTGTAGACCCTTTTAAGTAGGTTTAAGGTGAGTCAGGACTTGCACTTGAGTCCTTAACCGTCTGCATTGTTTCTAGTTCTGCAGTTGTGCAGTGTCATAAACACAGAAGTCATGACCTCTAAAACCATCAAAATAGTGATCAATCCCGGTTTAAAGAAAGCCCCATAAATAGTACAGAAATGCCTATAGAAGAAAAATCTGTAGTAAAAATCATCCTGCACATGATCTGGAAACATGATCCCCAGCTAATGTTAGACTGAAACAACTCCTATAAATGCTTTGAATGTTACTTTATGCCAAAAGCCCTCAGGATGTATTCATGGCGCTGTGTCCGTGCAGGTCTCGCCTGGGTCGGTGCCGCTGTGCAGCGGGTTCCGTTACGAGGGCTCAGGCCACCTCCCCACATTAGCAATCAGCTGCAGAAGCGCTCGGGGATTAAAGCCGGGAGGCCTGAGAGCTGCCCCGGCGTCGCTGCCCCCGGCGTCCATCCAAATTGCTCCTCCAGGAGGGCTTTTTTCCTCCTAATTCCTGTCCTCGGTACACGCGAGCCTGCTCTTGTCATGGTTATAGGGAAAATGGGGACTTCTGCCTATAGATCTGCTAAACCTTGTGTCAGAGGGTGTTTTTGTGCCTTCTGCGTAACGCCTAGAGGACCAGAGCACAACTCCCTTGGACAGCAACGGTCTCTGGTGCCGCAATCGCGGGAAGAGGAAGCCCGTGTGAGCGTTTCTGTTTGCGCTGTGCGTGACTAAGAGATTCATGTCAGTAGGTCACTGTCTTATGACAGCAAACTGCTGAGTCAACGCTGACGGGAGCAGCACGTGCGTTTTCGGACTTTGCCCATAGTTTTGGGAGGTTTAGCTCAAAATGAGCAAAAGCCTTGTTGTTGGAAAGCCCTGGGATGAAAACTGTAGCTCAAAATGAGCAAAAGCCTTGTTGGAAAGCCCTGGGATGAAAACTTAAGTTAGCTGGTGGACGCACAAAATAGCGAGGGGAAGGGCTAAATGAATGCTGAAGTGCAATAGATAAAAAGTTACAGATCTGATGCAGCCTTTTTTGAATGAAATTCCTTGGCACAAGCAGCAGCCCGAGTTGCTGTCCTGCATGAGCAGCTTCCAAGGCAACACGGGTCTCACTGGGGTAACTGCAGTGTCACACAGAGGGGTTTAATCCAAACTGGCAGCACTTGCTCTTCTTGCTCATGTGAACTTTTGCTTACCTGGGTGCAGTAATTGGTCAAAGTCTAGAAACCACTCCGAAAAATGAATGTCATAATGAAAGTGCACAGGACCTTGATCTGTTTGAAATGTCTGTGTGTTTGTTTTCAGATTAACAACATGAAGACCAAATTTAAAGAGACCATTGAGAAGTGTGACAGTTTGGAACAGAGGCTGAATGACTTGCTCAAAGAAAAGCAGTCTGTCGAGAGGAAGTGGGTACCGCTGCCAGGTTGAGTTGCATGCAGCCATTGAAACTCACCACGCATCCAATAAGAAAAAAATCATGCTATTCCTGGGCGATCTTGAGCTATTTAAACTAGCGGAGTGAAAGCTCAGTTTATTTTTCTAAAAGAGCCCTCAGTTCTGTGGGTGTTTGGGGATGTGCCCCTGGAGTGGGATGCAGCTTTGGGGATGCTGGTGCCCTGCATGTGGTTGACGGGGAAAACCTGCCTCGTGCTCTGCTGCTCTGTAGCAGACACCGGTCTGTGCTGCAGGAAAAGCCTCTCGCCCAGCACGCAGCTACGCAGAGCTCCAGGGGCCGAGTGGAGCAGGCAGCAGGTTTGGGGGAGAAGCTCGGGGTGGTTGGTGAGAGCAGGGAAGCACCATCCGGGTGATGTGATGCTGCTCATCACCCCATAGTGGCCCTGCTGGGGGCGAGGACTGAAAGGAGGAAGGAGGTGGTGATGTCCCATCTAGGTGAACTGCCCTTTTTGTCCTGACTTTGTGCCTCTCTCCCCAAGGTGTTCCCAGCTGAATAACAAAGTGGCTAAACTTTCCAATGAGCTGAAAGAGGAGCAGGAACTGAACAAGTGCTTGCGAGCGAATCAAGCCCTGCTTCAGAACAAGCTGAAGGAGGAGGAGAGGGCGCTGAAGGAGACCTGCGAACAGAAGGACCTGCAGATCTCGGAAATCCAGGAGCAGTTGCGCGATGTCATGTTCTACTTAGAGACACAACAGAAAATCAACCACCTCCCAGCGGAGACCCGGCAGGAGATCCAGGAGGGACAGATCAACATCGCGGTGGCGTCTTCGGCTGGCTCCTCCACGGCGGGGACGGGGAAGCCGAGTGCCCGGAGAGGCCGTGGGAAGAGGGGCAAGTGAGCGCCGGGTCCGCCGCTCCCGCGTGGAGCCCGGCCACGCTCCGGGCTGCGGCCTCCGGGCGCTCCGGCTGCCCACGCCCAGCGCAGTCACGCTCGGATATGGTCCTCAGAGCCTCTCATAAAACTGGTTGCCAGTCAGCAGAGGTGTCTGTGGTATTTAAAAGCGTTTCCCTGCACTATTTAGCTATTTTTAGGCAGATCTTGGTGACCGTTTTTGCCTCCCGACCTTCCCAAGCCCCTCCTGTCGTGTGTTTGACTCTTCCTGGAGGATGTACTGTTCTGGGGCCGGGGATGTGCGTGGGTTGAACATCACGTTCTCCACAGGGATGTTGTAGGCTAAGCCCAGGGTTTGAGGCTTCCCGAGCCCTTCTCTCCTGCCTCTTTGGATTGCAAATCCATGAATCCCTGGTTTTATTTAAGAAAGGCTGTGAGTTAGACTGTGTACATCTCTTTAGCGCCTACAGTCCAGAACCTGCGGAGTTGTTAGTGCAGGAGTACGACTGTAGTTTGGAAATAAAACGGAGTGTGGTGTGGAAAATAAACTCTTAGTGGTGTAAGAAACTAAATGAGTCCTAAAGGGCCCTATGTAGGATATTAAATGCTTTAAGGGGCTTTGAGCTGCTATTTCTTCATTTTAAGTACGGCCTTTAAAAGGCCAGTGCTGGCCGCCGTGGGGCGGAGGGCGCAGAAGCCTTTCTGCTCTGGCAGTTGTTTAACGTGGTCGTTTTTCAGGCATTTCTCTACGTTAAACAGAACCCTCTTTGCAAAGACCGGCAGACCCCGAGCAGGAACAGCCACATCCCGCTCTCCCACAGGGGCTGCAGGCGCTTCCCTCGCTCACTGCCCTGGGAACGCGGTGGGGCAGTTCCCTGACGCGCCAGGAGCAGCTTTTCCCTCTGGAGAAGCGCTGTGCTCGGGACGCGGGTGTTGGAGGCTGCCCCTTAGCCCAGTGGCCGGGTTGGGATCATGGTCTGATCCTTTGCGGGTGTTGGAGCTGTGGGAACCCCGAAAACGCAGCTGTGCCTCACCGGCTCCAACCCGAAACACAATAAACCCATCTGGCCAGTGGAGAGGAAGGAGTTAGAATAAATACAAACGCTCTAGTAAGGTGAGTCCTTATTTAATCTGCTTCATGACTCTATTGACTGGCAGGTTTTATTTCTTTTGGGAAGCATTAAGCTTCCTTACCTTGAAATACATGGCTCTTGTTAAAAGGCACTTGTTGCATCCATTGCTTTGGTTTGAAGATCTGTCCCGACCACCTGGACCTTCTACCTTTTCTAATTTTGTAGCATGAATGTACACTAACTCTTTTCTAGGGTGGGATTGTACAACCAGGCCTCTGCCTTCTGTAAAATATTCTAAAGAGCTAGAGACACACAACACAGCTTGCTCTCCTATAGAAACTATTTTATTTAAGATATATTTTTACACCATCGAGGATCCTCCAACCTTTTGCTGAAAGCTTGCTTTATGTAGAACACGAAGATGCTGTACTGTATCTTGGAATTCATTTTCAAAAAATATGATTGAAAGAATAAAAGTGTTCAGTATTAGTATTTGTGTGTTCAAGGGGACAGGGAGGGGAGAGAGGATGGGGTGGAAGGATGAAACGTGTCCCCTTCTCCAAGGCTTTAAGCTAGAGGTAAAGCCCTCTAAGGTCGCCCCCCTGTTCGAGCTAGTCGCCAAGTTACCGCCAGTCCTTGAGGAGCTCCTCCAGCTTCTCCTGTGTTTGGTGTGTGCTAAGGTGGCCCAGACTCTCGATTCGCTGCTGGCTGGGGCTCCCAGCACCGTCCGTGCAGCCCCTGCCCACACGGGACCCGGCTCTTCATCCCGCAGGATGGGGGAATCGACACCTGCCTGCTCCTCTCGGCCGAGCTCTGTCCTTCCAGCGGAGCCAATTCCCTAAGGCCACGGGGAGAATTCCTGCCGTCATCTGCGTTGACCGACTTGTCTGTTCTCGTTTGAGCTCCAAGAAAGTTGCAGCCATTCCTCCTACGCTTTTTTTCTTTTTTTTCGTATGTTTATTTTTTTTCTTCCCTTTTTAACATAAATGGGCATTTTGGTCTAATAACTGTAACTTAAAGGCAGACACCTCCCTCTGGAGCAGCTTCCCCAAGGAGCCCTTCACCAGCGCCCGCCCGGCGGTGCTTGCAGGGGGCTCCGGGGAAGGGGGATGGATGATGCTCGTGTCTTGGCCGGGCAGGAACTCAGCTCACGTTACACGCGAGGACGCAGCTCCGTGCGTCGGTTCCCTTCAGCCGCTGCCTTCAGCTGCCTCCAACGGGCTGCGAGAATCCTGTGAACATCCAAGGGGAGAAAAGGGCAAGAAGCCAGGGGTTTGCCTGACCCGGGAAGCAATCCCGGTCCTTTGCTCTTATTCCATGCCCAAGCTGAAGCCCTGCACGTGACATTTCCTGGGCCTGCAGTGAGCAACCGCAGCAGCATTTACGGCTTTGTCCCTTTGTGACCTGGAAGCAGACAGGTAATTGAGCCAGGCAACAAATGCTGGGATATGAGTGTTTCCCTTCTGCCTTCTCGCAAGGAATTCCTTCCATCCCCTGCCTAGCTAAACGCCTCAGACACATACAGGGAAACAAGGCTGGAAACTTCTCCTGGCAGGAAACTGCTCCTTGCACCGTGCACCGGAGAGGGCCTCCCTGCCGCAAATCCGATAACCTCAACCTCCCAACCACGACCCCCCAACCATGAACTCCCCACGCGAGTGACCGCGCGCAGGATCCGAGCGCAGGGCGCCTGTCCCGCTGCTTGGGCTGCAGCCGCTCCGGCTGGAGCAGCTTCGGGAGCTCCCGGAGAGCAGGACCGGCCGCTGCGCTGGTCGCTGCGGACAGACTCGTGTTACACGTGTGAGGGTTGATTTTCTTGGGTGCTTGGAGGACAAGGAGCACGCAGAGCGTGTTCTGTTTGTCTGCACGCAGAGAAGGGATGTTAATGACTATTTGCATGTCCCTGCCTTCTAGCCTTCCTCTTTCCTCATCCCTGTTTATGTGTGGCTCTCTGCAGCATTCCCAGGTCTCTCTGGACGCGTGACTGTGCTCGGTGAGGAAACGTGTGCGCTCGCCCTGTAGAGCAGGGGAGTCCGAGCAGGAGGAACAAGCCCACATGGGGCTGCCTCCCCCATGAAGCAGCAGATCTGCACTGTGTAAAACGCGATGAGACACCGGGGCGCTTCCTGGGGAAGCTCAGCCCGAGCACCGGGCGCACGGGGCAGCGGCGAGCGGGGGCCCTCGGCAAACACGAGGAGCACGGGGCGCTCTCCAAACCGCTCTCCTTGTTGGCTCCCAAACGGGCTCCCTCCTCACCAGAGAGAAGAGGAGATTTGAACCGGATCCTGCCTGCTCGGGGGAGAGCAAACACCTGAACGCAGGCCTGGGAAGCAGGCGCCTCTGAGCTCCCCTCTGTAACGACGCGCACATCTGCAGTTCCGCTGCAACGAGTGAAACATTTACTCTCCTTCCCAAGGAATCCACGGGGAGGAATGAACTGTGTAAATGCCGAGTGTCTGAGCAGCTGGGTGGAAACGCAGGCTGGGATCGCAGCACTTTCCTCTGCAGTGATCAGAGTCAAACTACAGAAGCCGTTAAGAGGATTAGGTGTTCTTGATCTGCACGCAGAATTCCAAACGCCTCATCCTGGGAAACGGCTCTGGGCCCTGGGAGGGAACCCCCCGCCGGGACCCTCCTCTCGGTGCCTTCTAGCACCCAGCTGTTTCACAGAGCTACGGGCTGTGGCTGCTGCAGGCCGTGGCTGGAACAAAAGCAGCCTGGGGGCTCCGGTGCACGAGGAGGGGGCAGCGCGAGGGCCCGGCTGCACCGGAGGCTCCGGTGCCACCTCCCGCGCAGAAGGGCTGCGGCTCCCGCGTGTCACAGCACAGAGGGAGGCCGGGACAGAAACCCTGCTGGGTTTAAATCAGGGATGAGGAGAGATCCCTCCCTGCATGCGAGGGACGGGGTTCTTTAGCAGCGCCGTTGCCATTATCCAGGTGGCTTTAGCACTGCAGGGCTTTAGCAGCGAAACCTGGTTGCACCGCAGTGCCGCTCCCAGCCCAGTTTCAGTTCTGGTTCTCACCCATTAGCGCTGTTACCGTCCAAACACAAATACCTGACAATTCCCTCCGCAGCCCAGGCCTGCGGAGAGCGGGGCTGCGCTGCCAGCGCGTTGGCAGGAAGCCGCTGCGTTCCCGACGGACACCTCGACGAGCCGCCGGCCCCAGGCGTGGATGGGATGAGTATGGAAAGCATTAAGCTCCTTTCCAGCCTTAAACAAGACTGCGCCCTGTAACCAAGGAGGAAGACATCACTATGCAGCACGCAGGCACGTTTGCCGGGGACGCCGGCCCTGCTCCCGCGGGCGGCCTGGCTGCTCCCAGCTGGGATGCCGCAGGGATGGGGGCAGGGGCTCCCGCGCCGGGCTGGGAAGCCCTTTCCCTGCGCTCGCAGCTCCTGCCGGAGCGCCCGGTTAATGCAGGCGGGTTTGCTCGGAAGCCGGTTTGCTCTCCAGGAGCCTTGCTCTGAGCAGCTGATATAACGCATCAGAACCGGCAAAAATCTGCATCTTCCTTCCCATTATTTTGGGAACAGGAGGGAGAAGGGTCCCCAGCTCAGCCCTTTGCCAAGGCTGCCATGAGCTCGTCAGCTGCCAGGAACGAGGCTGGGATCCTCCGTGTGGATTGGAAAAGTACCTGTGCCTGCTCTGCAGCAGTGCAGTCTGATCCCTAGGGATTAATAGTAAAGTGCATTGCAACATCTGAGGTGACAGGGCACAACGGCAATTCCTCGGAGGCTCCTAATAGCAACTGGAAGCTGTTCTGTGCAGCAAACCTGCTGCTGACTTGGTTTTTAATGGACATGTGTCTGTAGGGGACAAAATGCCATGGCAACGGGCGTTGCTGCTGGCACAAGGATCTCAGCAAAGGGACAGGGGGAGGATGGCACCGAAGGGCCCCGAGACAGCGCTTGGGACACGCGGGGGTGCTGCTTGACAAGGCTGTGAGGCAAAGGGGCTTTGTGCTCCATGAACAGCAGCTCTGGAGGGGTTTGGAGCTAAATCTTGGCATAATGGTTGCTTTGTCTGCTGCTGCTTAGCCAGAGTTAGTGCTGTTTCCCCAACCTTTACAAACATGCTAGATCTAAGAGCAGAAAGGGCTGAAGATCACCTGGCAGTTTGCTTGGCACAAGTGGGGGGCAGAGTCGCTGTGTCCCGATTTGCAGCCGTGTCCTGAAACATTTGCCACGGAATCCTGTGCTGCTGTGTGGAGCCTGGAGCTTCGCCTCCTGAAGAAGAAAATGTTCTCGTTTGGTGCCTGGGAGCAAGAGAAACGGAGAGCAAGGTTTTCAGAAACGTTGCTAATAGGTAAAAGAAGCTCTGGCACCTCTGTACCCGCTCCCTGAAGCTCTGTGGACATTTTCCTAACCTGCACCCTGTCTGCAGCGAGGCTGAGGAGCGGCTGAGGGCTGAAGGCTGCTGTTCGGAGCCTCCTCGTGCTGCTCCCATGGGCTGCAGGGACACGGGGAGCCCTGGGGAAGCAGCTGGAACAGTGCAGGGCGCCTCAGGAGACACGTTTGATGGGAGCTGCTCTCCACCTGGAATCCAGCTGTGGATTCCAGCACTGCTGGCAATGAGAAGGCACCATGGAGCAGCTGGGGCAGGGAGGAAAGTGGGAAAAGGAACAGCAGTTGGCTGTAGCTCTCACATCTAGCAGGCGTTTGAAGCTGGTATTGTTGCTCCTGCAGACTCCTTTCTGATTTGGCCAGTATTGAACCCCTCTGCTAAAACTGCCTGCAGCCCTGCTGACCGCCTAACATCATATCTCTCTGGGAAGTGCTTCTCTTCTTAGAAGGCCTGGTTTGTTTTTCTGATGCCTTTCCTGTGCTTGTAGCACTGTCAGCAACACCTCAGCTTCCAAGGGAGGACTAGGAATAGGGAAGTAAATAATAGAAGTCTTTGGGAGAAAAAATGTAGAAGTACCCAGTTCTGTGAGCTTTTCTAATAGCTGATTTTGCTTAAAATAAAAGCCAAGTGTCAGTTATCCCTCCACTGTGTGTTTCACCTTGCTGAATGCTGTTGAGGATCACCCTGGCTGGCCCAAGGAAGAGAGCACAACACTTAAAAGCAGGTTATGTCAAGGAAATGTTACCTCATGCAGCAACAGTTCCAGCTAAGTCATGATATTATCATAATCTGTAGTCTTCACATGCAAATACAGCTTGCCTGTGTAGTCGTACATCTGAATGAAAACAGTAGCCTTCAAAAACACCTGGAGTAAGAATGGGAATGGCAAAATAGAATGTGATTATTGATTATAAATAGTCGTTTTTCTTTCTCAACCACGGAGCATACAAATTTGAACTCTGAACTATTCTACAGCTGGACCATTGGCGCCGCAGGTTGTTGTCTGTCCTTTGACACAAATAATTTCCAGCTAAACTAGCAGATACAATGGTAAGGAATAGCAACAACAACAACAAAACAGACTCAAATAATAAAAGGATAAATATGGAATACTGGGAATTGCAGGACCTTCAAGAACTGTGTGCAGGCAGAGGAAGCAGGCATCAGGTGAAGGGTATTACCCACCATAATGCCAGAATTCACTCCACTTCACTGAACTGTGAGCAGTCTGCTGCAGAAGTGAGCTCACAAAAGCAGTATCTGCACGGGCAGCCACTGAAGGCAAGCACCGGTTTCAAAAACATAACTGTAAACCCTCTAATGGACATCAGTATCTGAGCTATTTTATGTGGTTATTTCTATATCTATTTTTAAAGTGTTTGTATGAAGATGTTAGACAAACAAAGCAGGGGAAAACACTACAAAAGCCAAACAGAGCTTAACAAAACAATGAGTACATTAAAGGGGAAACCAAGTCAAACTGCAACTGCACTTGAGTCATTACTGACTTAATGACTCAAGAGAGTCTTATTCACACAAGTGCATGTAGTGTTACCCCAAAACATAACCAGAGAGAGTCATGTCAGCTCTTAGAAACCATCTCTGTCAAGGGAACCTATTTTAGTTCTTTTGACATCTTTGAATATCAGGGCTTCATCCCAGCTAGCGGGATCCCACGATGTGGTATTGCTTCAAAACACTGCAGTCCCTTTAAAAAAGTGTCCTAACCTTTAGTCCCATAAATAGTGACTAATTGCTGTGCTCTGTAAACACTCTTAGCTGAAAAAAATATTGAAAGAAACTTTCTCTACATCTAAAGAAAACTATGAAGTGATCTGGGTATGTTTTGCTATGTTGTCTCTCACCAGACTGACTTGTGCTGCTTTTTTGTTGTTGTTTTTTTGTTTCTCAACTTTATTTTAAAAATCAAAGCATGCTGATAAAACATATCATTAAGTAATCCAAGCGAGTTCCTTTACTGCTACATTTCTTGTGTGGTGGTTGCACACTGATGCCTTCACTTTGGGGTCTGGTGGCCCCAAGCAAGAGGCCTTGCAAAAGAGCATGGTAAAAACTTTCTGTATGCTAGCACACATATATATAAAAACATATGCAAACAATATATGTATATTCAACTTAATATATATATTTATATAAAGGCTTCTCTTAGGTAATCTTAGCTATCGTGTACGTGCAGCAAGGCAGATTTCTGCCTTTACAGTGAGCAGTCCTAAACTGGTGGCAGCATTAGCTGCACATTAATAAGTCCTAGAGCAATTTGTGGACTGCTGAAACTCCCAGTGTCCTTGGGGCACTCAACTCTGTGGCTGTGAAATAGCAAAGTGACAAGTGGCTGGAAACCCCAGTTTCCTTCAACCGCTGGCACTGCTCAGGGAAGGGTTTCCAATGGAGCAATTCCTTCTCCCAAGCCTGTTTCGTCTGGTGTCTGTTGTCTAGTTAATAACGTCTGATCCACGGGTTACTTGCGTAAAACAAAAGCAGCATTTTTGCAGTCAAAAGTGTAGGAGAAAACACCGATTCAAGAAAGCTGCTAAATATTGTTATCTTCGCACCATTGTGCGTTGCCACCGCTGCTCTAGGGTGCAAAACGCAGCCCCGCTCCTCTCCGCAGCGCCCCAGGCCCCTGGGGCTTGTGCAGCCTTTCCATGGACAGCGTAAACGCGAGGCGTTTTGAGTAACCATGGCTGTAAATCAGTTTAGCGGCTGCTTTTGAAGCTACACCTGCTCCCGCGCCGACGCCGGTGATCGGCAGGGCCCGCAAGGCCTGCGGGTTTCAGCAAAGCAGCTAAAACCCACAAAGCAGAGCTGGCCGGTGGCTGCGTTTTAGCCTCGTGTGTGAAATTTGGGGTTGTCAGACCGGGAGAGCAGAGCGAGCTGCATTTTGTGACTAAATACCTCTTTTTGTATGTGTGTGTATTTGTTTCAGTAAAGGTTTTCATTTCATCTGTTAGCACCAGAGGCATTTTCAGTGGAAGAA